>VZRV01001518.1:3910229-4358068 GCA_013398115.1 Falcunculus frontatus | reverse complement strand
CCCGGCCGGGCCCGGCACGTCGGGGCGGAGGCGCGACCCCTGCGCGGCGGCAGCGCCGAGCGGAGCCCGGGCACAGCCCCGGCACAGCCCCGCCGGCCCGACCCACCGCCCTATAAAAGCCGCCTCCAGAACGAGGAGAAACTCCGCGGGAGGAGAACACGTCGGCGCGGTGCTGCTCGCTGAGGTACCGGCATGACATCCGTCCTGGGCAGCGGCAGGGCGTCGGGAGGGCCGAGCGGGCAGCTGAGATGCAAGTCCAAGAGAAGGAGGAGGAGGAGATCAAAGAGGAAAGGTAAGAAATATGTCNGGGCCGGGGCTGAACCCGCGGGGGTGCGGCGGGGGGGCTCGGCGGGCCCCGTCCGGGCAGCGCTGTGCAGCGGGGCTGTCCCGGGGCTCCGGCAGCCCCGGCCTGCCCCTCCCGGCCGCGGTGCCCTCCGCTTCCCCCGCGGCCCGGTGCCCGCGGGCAGGAGGTGCCGCTGCCCGGGCGGAGCGCGGTGCGGAGCCCCCCGGGGCTGAAGCGCCCTCCAAACTACCGCTTCTGTCGTTTTCTAGACGAGGTCCACCAAGTTTTTCTGTTTCGGTGCTGTTCCCCGTCCCTAAGCGAATCCTGGTTAGGAAGGCGCTAATTGCTGTAAGCAGGAAAAGTGAAGCTACAGGCTGTCATTGCGAACAGGGAATATGCCCTAGATAAGAGCTCTTCGCAAGGCTGTCTGGCTTTCTCCTGTAGAGGGGATGACACACTGCCGCCTGATTTTTGATGTTTTGCCTGAAAAAGGCGAAGTTAACCGGCTGTGAGCACTTTAAAGTAAAATGAGCTGATACGAGGAGCAGAGTGCCAGAGATGCCCAGCTGCAAGGCATTCAACTGCAGAGATGCGAAGTCCGAGTGTTTGTCCAAGCAGTGAATATAATCTAACCTGTAATTGTCATCTCTGGGGTACTCACACAAGTTTTAGTCAGCTAGTTCTCAAGCTGATGCTCTGGACACGCTGTTTCTCCTTCTGATTCTAGAAAACATAATTTGTAGATGCCATTAGCTAAGTGACTCTTAATTATTGATTATGTTGAAGTCAGTAAGTGTGGTATTTGATAACTTTTTTAGAAAGGCATCAAAGCAGCTTTTGTGTGGTAGCTGGTAAAAACGGGTCAAATGCTGAATGCAAGACTGTGTCATTTGATTGTCACTATTTTAACTTTCATCTGTTAACTCTCTGTATTCAAAATCATAGTAACAAATAGTGACCTGCACACAAGTAGAAAGAACAGATGCGCAGACAGATCAGGACTTCGAGTAGGTGTGCAACCTCAACTTGTTATTCTGGGTTTTTAGCAGGTTATAACACCTGGTGAGAAAGGCTGCCTTTTACTTGGCATTACAGAAAAAATTTTACAACACTCAGAAAGGAGAGCTCACATACTCAATTGCTTTTAAATTTCCCTGTAATCAAGTTGTGCTCTGCAGACTTTTTTATGCTGATTTGTTCTAGCAAAACTGCTTTCCTACGGAATCGCAAACTTAGCCTGGCTTTAGAGACCTATACTTGGCCAGGAGAAAAGAGTAATCCATTAATCTATGCAATGGAGGAAAGGTACTTGGTTTAATTTTGTTTTTAAGAGCAGACAAANTTTCCCCCTCTGTCCGCCTGCCACCTGCACAGCATCGGCTGCTCGCAGCTCTATTGTCACTGCCCGGCGCTCGCCGGCACCAGCCCTGCGCTGCCCCGACGGCCGGGGCGGGGCGGGCGGTGCCTTCCTCGGGGCCAGCCGGGGACGAGAGCGGCCGTCGCTGTCCCCGCGGCCGGGCACAGCTCGCTGCCCTCCCTGCGTTGTGCCGGGCCGGGGCTGAACCCGCGGGGGTGCGGCGGGGGGGCTCGGCGGGCCCCGTCCGGGCAGCGCTGTGCAGCGGGGCTGTCCCGGGGCTCCGGCAGCCCCGGTCTGCCCCTCCCGGCCGCGGTGCCCTCCGCTTCCCCCGCGGCCCGGTGCCCGCGGGCAGGAGGTGCCGCTGCCCGGGCGGAGCGCGGTGCGGAGCCCCCCGGGGCTGAAGCGCCCTCCAAACTACCGCTTCTGTCGTTTTCTAGACGAGGTCCACCAAGTTTTTCTGTTTCGGTGCTGTTCCCCGTCCCTAAGCGAATCCTGGTTAGGAAGGCGCTAATTGCTGTAAGCAGGAAAAGTGAAGCTACAGGCTGTCATTGCGAACAGGGAATATGCCCTAGATAAGAGCTCTTCGCAAGGCTGTCTGGCTTTCTCCTGTAGAGGGGATGACACACTGCCGCCTGATTTTTGATGTTTTGCCTGAAAAAGGCGAAGTTAACCGGCTGTGAGCACTTTAAAGTAAAATGAGCTGATACGAGGAGCAGAGTGCCAGAGATGCCCAGCTGCAAGGCATTCAACTGCAGAGATGCGAAGTCCGAGTGTTTGTCCAAGCAGTGAATATAATCTAACCTGTAATTGTCATCTCTGGGGTACTCACACAAGTTTTAGTCAGCTAGTTCTCAAGCTGATGCTCTGGACACGCTGTTTCTCCTTCTGATTCTAGAAAACATAATTTGTAGATGCCATTAGCTAAGTGACTCTTAATTATTGATTATGTTGAAGTCAGTAAGTGTGGTATTTGATAACTTTTTTAGAAAGGCATCAAAGCAGCTTTTGTGTGGTAGCTGGTAAAAACGGGTCAAATGCTGAATGCAAGACTGTGTCATTTGATTGTCACTATTTTAACTTTCATCTGTTAACTCTCTGTATTCAAAATCATAGTAACAAATAGTGACCTGCACACAAGTAGAAAGAACAGATGCGCAGACAGATCAGGACTTCGAGTAGGTGTGCAACCTCAACTTGTTATTCTGGGTTTTTAGCAGGTTATAACACCTGGTGAGAAAGGCTGCCTTTTACTTGGCATTACAGAAAAAATTTTACAACACTCAGAAAGGAGAGCTCACATACTCAATTGCTTTTAAATTTCCCTGTAATCAAGTTGTGCTCTGCAGACTTTTTTATGCTGATTTGTTCTAGCAAAACTGCTTTCCTACGGAATCGCAAACTTAGCCTGGCTTTAGAGACCTATACTTGGCCAGGAGAAAAGAGTAATCCATTAATCTATGCAATGGAGGAAAGGTACTTGGTTTAATTTTGTTTTTAAGAGCAGACAAAAGTTAGGGTCTTTCAGTAAGACTTTTCTGATGCATCCTTTTTTGCTTTGTTCTGCCAAAACAAGGTGAAAGTTGAATGTCTTTAAAATCAAACACAAAAACTTGCTCAACAATAACTTGGTAGCTGACAGCTATTCACAGAATGCACAGCTGGAGGTGGATGGCATTCTAGAAAGTGCTTAACTGACCAACATCAATAAGAATGTGCACTTGAAGTGTTCTTTTTTTATTCTTCCAAATGTGCTATTTGTAACCACTTTTCAAATAATTTAGTTGGTTAGTATACTAATTACAGACCTGTGTTTGCATGATTTTGTTTTTCCTTTCTTTGTAATCACAGTATACATTTATAAAAATACATGTTCCTGTAAAATCGTGCTGGCCAAAAAATTCCTGTAACTTAAGGTATGCCCGGTATAAAACCTGTTGGATTTTACTGTTTTGATATTTTATTTAGTGACCATCTATCTCTGCTTGGTTTTTTTATTTTTATGGTATCTAATAAGAAGGTGTTGCTTAAGAAACAGACTGTTCAGGAAACTAGTCAAGAAAATGTTTATTAGGCTTTTTAATTGCTGGTTTTTATGAGAATTATTAGTGGGCTCCACTATTTTGCAGGTTTGAGCTGTTTAATAGATTGTGAGAAAGTCTTCACAGAGAGTTAGACCAAAGACACTTGCTTTTAACTATTCTCCAGCACATACCTTGTTGTTTATAGCAGGAATGCTTTTAGTAGCTGCTTTAAAGTCTGTAACTAGACACACGTTTACACACTCATACACAGGGATACCTATGGACACGAATAGACAAAGAAATTCACTATAGTCTTAAATTTAAATTGAGTATTAGACAAAGTAAGGAAAAGAATTTATCTGTCATATCCCCACTCCTAAAGGAAATGGACTTAGCAAATTATTTATACAACTTACTATATTTTATTACACATATTACATATGAACTGTGCTTAAAACCAGGTTGAGACATTGCCAAATAGAATCTCTAGGAATGTACAGCAGTAGAAACAATTATTCTTCTCTATTTAATAGTCTTGCTTATCCCCTTCTGTTTTACTTTCCGTGTTTTCAGCCATCTTTTTGCCCTGGTTAGTGTGAATTACAAATTTGTGTGTGTGGGTATAGCACTTCACTCCATTTCTTTTATACCTGGATTCTCTGTTTTAGGAGTTTCCTGAGGGCAGAAAGCAAGTTCAAGCAAGGAGAGCAAACAGCATTCTCTGAATAGCTGAATTTCCTTGTGAATTTGGCCTAATAAAACCAATGAAAAGCACATGCAGTAAGAATCAGAGAGAGAATTTCCATATATGCAAATCAAGCGCTGAAAAGTGTAGGACACTGAATACGATTCCAGGGTACAGTATCATCGTCCAGTAATTAATTTGCATGCATCTTATTTTCATGCTTATGAAATCCAGCAACCCTTTTAGTAAAAAGATCCTGCCTTAACAATAAATGTCTATGCAATGAATATCATATTGCAAGCATATATTTACAGAGTGATTTTATTCAGTTTTACACTCAATGCAGAATGTGTGTTGAAAACTTAAAATGTGGATATTCTGAGGAATTTGTTAAATTAGTATAGCTAGAAATATTTTCATTGTCATTTAGAAAAGTATGATAACTCCCAGTAAGAAGTAAATGTCTGAATTTTTTGAAGATCTAATGAAAAATAAATATGGATGCTTGATAGATTATCTGCATACTAATTTTATGTGGCAGCAGTAATAGATATTTTATATTTCTCTCTCTGGTTGGTTTTGAGTTGTTGGGGTTTTTTTCCAAATATATATATATTTATATACCAATACGTATCTGTATATGTAAAATGACCAGAGGATAGAAAATTATGCCTATTGATTTAGAGAAATCCATTTGAAATATTTAGGGTTTAATAGGCAGTTACTCTGTTTGTGGGTTCTTGTGTTTTTTCAGGGCTCTGGAATATGGCAGAGTACTGGCAGAACTCAGCACAGCGGCCTCAGCACGGCTTGTGCCGATTTCATAGCCTGTGGTATAGATTTTGAAATGAAGGCTTGTTTTCCCAGATAAGTCATTACGAGTAGACCAAACAAAAGCAGAATTGCCATTCACTGATAATACTAAAAAGGCCACACTTCAGCAGCCTCCAGCAACTTCTTAGAAATCAACACACAGAAAGTAAGTATGAAATAGGGGATTGGATAGATAACCCTTCTGAGTTATTTTCCAGTGTAAGACAACAAATAAGCCACCTTATTTGCAATGCCGTTTTATAGGGCTACTGAATGAAGTTAATTACTGGAAGCAGGAGGGGATCAGGTATTCCTGATGCGGTAGAAAGCCATGGCCAGGGTTGCTGCTGATACAATGGGACATGAAATAAAAGTTGACAGAATAAACTAAATAAGGGCAGCAAGTAGGTGAGAGAGGCAAAATGATTGTGAAATGAAATTCCATGAAAAATTAATGAAATAGAAAGATTGTGCTGAAGATGAAGGGAGGAAACCAGCTTGGTTCTTCATCATCCTGCAATGCCAAAGTAATAAATGAGCATGTTTCATCTTGGCGAGGTTCAGGGACACAACTCCTTCCCCACAAAGGGATTGTGCTGTGCTTCACAACGTGTTCCGCTTATCTCGTGCCCTGACAGCTCGAGAGGAAGGGAATGGATTTGGTGATAAAATTAAATTGATTAAACCTTTATCCATCATCTAATTTGGTAGTTTTCTTTTTTCTTTTCTTTTTTACTATTACCTCCAATTTCTAGTGATCCGTGTAATGACAGCAATTTGAGATAGCATCAAGGACATTAGCTACGATGACTGAACTTAAATTTAGAATAAAAATATGGGATTCATGAGTCCATATCTAAATAGCAGACAATTAGGTTATAGCAGACTTGTAACTTCCTAGCAACAGCATGTAATTGTGAGGACAATAAAATGGTGTATTTTACTTTCAAAGAGAACAAAATATTTCAACTTTATCTCAAAGTATTAATTATGTAAGTAGAAAAAGCACTGGTATGAATATTGACCATGTCTTACATGAAAAATAGCATATATTGTAATTTTTACCTTTGTGAACACAGATATTGTCAGATGTTTTGCTTTCCTCAGTGGCAATATACAGACATATAAAGATAGTGGCAAATAATCCTACTGTTGGAAATTGCTTCATATTGCTTAAAATTTTGTAGCTTCTCCTTGGTGATTCGCATAGGAAAAGTCTCCTATAAGGTGACAGCTTTGCTTACAAGTTCCAGTTTAAGTGATATTAATGGAGTTTTTAAAATACTTAAAAGACAGCCCTTTCTGAAGTGATACCCTACAAATGGAAAACGCTGCACTAAAAATTAAAGGTCAGATGAAATTGCCTTGTGAAATATCAGTTACTAAAGGTCTGTGCAAACTGTGTTCTTAGGTCCTTGTAATGCCTTATGGGTTAGCAAGTCTCAAAAAAGTGAACACGAGGGTATCTGTCTGATCTCTGTTAATTGTACTACTTTTGAATTACTACTGGCCAATATTGTGTAGGTTTTGCGAGTAGTAATGAACCTGAATTGATCCCTGTGTTTACAGCTAACTATCTCTACAACCTTTCAGGCAGTTTACCGTTTTTTCCCGTGTAAGTGATTAGTTATCCAGACAAAAAAGGCTGATATGCATCAGTAGATAGATCATTCTCAAGGCATCTGTGATGAACTTGACGTTTGCTGTGTAAAACAGCTTGTTTTGCCTGCAAATTATGGAAGTTCCAGTAATAAAACGAAGCGCTTTCCTTTCTGCTGTGGCTGACCTTTGTTCCCCGGTGTGTGAATTTGAAACGAAGCGGCCAACCCAGAGGAGTTTAACAGCATATTGTGATATATAACATATTAAAAAGACTGCTTTGTTAACTGGCGGAAGCAGCTTGTCAACCCATACTAATAGGCAACCCTCCCTGAGTCGTAAAATAGCCAAATTTAATGCTTTAACAGAAAGCATTAAATGGATGGAGTTATTGTCGTTCAATCAGTCTCAAATTTCTTGCTTCTTACAGCAGATTTGAAATACGAGGATGTATTTTTGGACCCTGAATTAACAATACACACTCCAGACTAAGGACTGGACATCCCCATGGCTGGTTTAATGAAAATCTCTGCTAAGCAAAGCGTGATAACAAGGGAAGCATGAAGCCGGGCAGAGTGCATAAAGAGCAGGACAGCTAATATTGAAGATATTACCGTAACATTAATGAATGAAAGGTGTTTTTTCACTGGGTATATTCTCTTTCGTTCTGGCTGTTCTAGTTCCCAAATGCATACTAGAAACAGTGAGGATTCAGAGACATATGGCAAAAGGGATTAGAGATGTGTAAAATTTCAGTAGAAGAAAATTGATAAGATTTATATAGTTTACTTTGGAGATAAACATAAGAAAGGATACAGTAAAATCATGTTAAAGAAGAAAAGATTATAAAAAAGGTAAACAGGCTAATTTATGCCTGATTTTTTTATTTACTAAGACAGAGGCCTTTAAGGAAGGAAAATTTCAGCATGTTTAATAGGAGGGGAAGGACTTTTTCTGTTGAGACTGTATGTAGCTTGCCTGGGAAATTTGTTAATTCAATGTATGAAAAAACAAAACTTATTTGTAGGGAGTTTGAGGTATTTGATTAGCTCAGCTGAGACTTGTGCTACTAAGTTTAATGCTCACTTCAGTGACTGTAGGCTTTGGCTTTAGGTAGGATACATTACGAAGGATTTCATTTTTTTAATACGAGATATGAATCCTCTTTTTCAGGAAATTATCTGACTCCTGACTTGCTTGGATTAGGTGGAAAGGTGATTTGTAGGCAGTTTAATCTGTGCTGTGCACTGTGAGGCTTTTTGCACTCTCCCGTTTCCCCAGCTGAAGCCGTGGCGTGGCAGCGGTTCAGGAGGTGCCTTTCTGCTCGGCTTCGCGGCCGTGGCGATGCGCGTCCCTGGCGATGCGCGTCCCTCTGCCGTGTGCCTCCCAAAACCGGCAACACAGCTGGGAGGAAGGCAAGCACATTTCCTTGGAATATTCCTGACAGCTTTTTAAGTTGCCTTCCTGTCTGTTCCCACTCAACACCCTTCATGATATTTGTAAAAATAGACCGAAATTGAGACTGATACCTAGTACTTACTTTGGTAGTGAGGTTAGGATGATTACAATAAAAATTAATTCCCCCCACCCATTTCTTTTTCTCTTGAAAAAAAGAAACAAAAGGATGGAATAAAAGGGGGTGAAAACAAATTTTACAAACACATGATGATTTGTTAAGAAGAAAAACTCCACAGGTACTGGTGTGACTGCCAGTGCATCGTCATCAGATGAATATTGTGTCATAGGGGATTACCCCTGCAAACTAATCTGTGTTTGTGAAAGTTTTTCTGCTGGGTTTGGGTTTGGTCTCAATGCTAAACCAACTCCTGTGTCTGATTTTGGAGTTGTGCCGCTTGTGAGTGCTGTTTCTGAAACCTGCACTACGTGCTGGTGGCATTTTTTGTGCGGCTCTGGAATGAGGAATGAGCAATAAGTAGATCTCAGCAAAATACTTTGTGCTAAAGTGTGATTTTTTCCCCCATTTTTTGTTCCTTGCAAGAGAAATGGGGCTCAGAATTATTAACAGAATCACCTTTCTCTAAATGCTAATGAAACATCAGTGTGAAGAGTCAAAGCTGCTGGGAAGTGTGGGAAGAAGTAAGTAGAATCTGACAGATATTTTACCTCCATCTTCTTAGAGATTTACACACAACTGATTTTATGCAATTGCTTGCTTCTTGACACTTATCGAAGACTGTGAAATGGCTATTTGTTCCTAAAATAGTGGGATTTAACAAATGTGAAATGATGCCTTTCAAGCCAACTGTAATAATGTGTTACCTTCCTATAAGGCCTAACTCTGCTGCCCCTACTCAGAGTAAAATAGAAATTGAAACTTCTCAGTATCAGTCAAGGTGGCAGAACTGTGTTGCTGCATACATTCATGTCTGTGCCTTAATATATAGTTACATTTATACATTTTTGTGTGAAATATAGTTGTCTAGCTGTATGGAGTGAATGATTGTAATATGCTCCAAGTTATATTAGACAAAGGGTCTTAAAGCCTGTAGAGTTCAAATTATATGAAGGATTTTTATATTCCGTTGAAGTATTTTGTTTAGTGATGTAAAAATGAAATATACTTATATCATTTGTGTTTATTCACATTCATCCATCCAGACTGTATGAATTTGTAATTGTAAAAATATATGTATAAAAATTCTCGTAGTATTTGTGTGTGTTCTTTATGCAATAACAGTCATCTTTCAGACAAATCACAAAAGCACAACTGCATAAGGATCTTTTTTTTTTTCACAGTGAGAAATGAAGAAATTAAAGACATTTCTTATAAGCCAGGCTTTTTAGTATATTTCTACATTCCATTTGTGTAGGTATGTTTTTTGAGTAGCTAAGTAATTCAGCGTGGTGAAGACAGGTGCTTATGCAGGACCCATAATTCTCATGTCAGAAAACCCCAAACGTTTACCAAAAAAGTGGATTTGGTCTTAAGTTTCTTTGTGTGCTTATCTTTCTCCAGCTGAATCCTATGAAAGGACTAACAGAGCAGAAGCCAACTTTGAGCCCATGCTCCATATTACATCCATGCCAGCAGCCCTGCTGCAAACCACCAGACAAAATGCCAATGGCTTCTTGAACAAAACTTACTCAAAATTAACTTTCATTAGCTGATTTCCAGGTTGTAATTTCCCTTCCTGATGTCAATCATGAGTTGCTATTTACATGTCCATATAAATGGTGATTTTGGGAAGCAGGCTGCAGTGGTCGGCATTGCCTCATTGTTGAGCAACACAGACAGTAATTAAATTGGAGCTCAGCTCTTGCTGCTTGTGGATTTAGGAGTTTAGAAGAAACAGTACAAAAAAGGGAATGTTCTTTAATATCACTGACAGCAGGTTTCTTCCACTTGCAACTGCTTCAAAGATTATTGATTGGCCCGTGTTTATAATTTATTTATGCTAAAGCATCTGATGCGTGTCTGCTGTAAAATCTGTTGTTTCTAAAATCAGGATATTTGACTTGTTTGCAATTCACGCTTATGATGATCAGTTTTTACAGCTGTGTAACAGAGAATTGCTTTAACTGGTGCTGTGCCCACGAAGAGCACTTCTTGTGCCTTCACCTGAAATCCATAAGCACAAGACATTTGATGCTGTGGTTGTTTGGTGACTTTTTGTTTGGGTTTTTTTTTCATAATAATGTTTCACTGTGCAAATCCTTTAAATTTCCTACACGGGAAGAAGAGGGAATATATAAGAGTGTTCAAGGACAAATGTGAAGCATTTCAGTTCTGCCAGAACAAGTCAAAGGCTAGTCTTTCTAGGTTGACTTGTACCCTCTTATATTCTTTTAAAAAGAGACTATCTCTGCATTCTTTTTTTTTTTTTTAAAGAAGAATTTCAAAATATTTTCGTGTTACAGCACAAAGTGTGAACTGCAAGGTAAAAACAGGAAGTAAGTTACAAACAGGACCAGTTACCAGAAGATGGTAATTAGCTGTAAAAAAACCCCGGGGATTTAAAAATATATACACTGGTTCTGAGTAGTCAGAAATGAAATAGTCTTTTGCAGTTAGAAGTCTGGTTTGTAATAGAAGTAGTTTAACAGAACACTGCTTTATAGATTGGTTAACCCAGGCACATTTTTAACCAGGTGATACATTCTGCTTAAATGTGGTAAGAAGCCGTAGACAAAGACGTTTTGTCAGATTTTCCTGAAGGCTAACAGTGAATTCCTTATTAAATTTGTACTTCTATGATGTCAGGCACATTGGACTATTTTTCCCTGACAATGGTAAGATCATCCTTCTCTTCAGATAATTCCAACTCATCCCAGACAGCAAGGTCTCTTATTGCCCAGAGTTAATAAAAACGAAACAGTGTAATCATGCTAGGTACATGCTTAAACTACTTACGAAAAGTTGTTATTAACTCTCACAGACAGGCCACATTCACCAAGTTTACAAGAGGGAAATTGAGTCAGACCGGTTAACCTGTTGCAGAATTAATTAGCGAGAGGTAGGAATTCAGGAGTCTGTCGCTCCAGTTTCAAGCATCCAGTGAACCTGGCTCTGGTTTGTACCAATCCTTGCTGTAGCTGCGTCACAGCTGTAGTTGGATCGCACTGCTTGAGTTTATCACTGCGAAGTGCCTGTGTGCCATGGCAGGTCCCTGGGAGCTGCACGTTCCAAGGTGAGCTGTGTGCCAGGCTGCACGCCGGCATCGGTGCTGGCAGCAGGAGCAGGTGTAATCCCTGCCTGCAAGGCAGCCTGTGCAGGGCATGGCAAAGCAGTTCCGCCTGCTGGTGTTGGAAAGAAGAGGGCTTTGTATTTACTTATCTATTTTGTATGTAAACAAAGGCATGAGATCCAACTCTTCTTTGAATCAGAATCACGCTAAATCACGTTGGCTCTTCAGTTTCTGGAGGGCTTTGTATTTCACCCAGAATGGCTTGTATTGCTTATAAAATTCATTGAAACTTTTTTTAAAATGAGATTTATCCTTTTAGATGAATCACTTAATTTCAGAAGGATTAAATGCTAATTTCTAAATTTCCTCACTTTCATTTCCATTAAAAATCATACTAACAGTCCCTACATTTGTGCCTTGCCTATAGTTCATCAATTTTGTTTATTCACAAGCTCCTCAGAAGACCAAAAGACTATTCCACTTTAGCTAAAACCACTCGAAATTAACTCTAGTCTTTAACAATAATTCTTTGACTAAAATGTGGCAGACAATTCTTAAGATGAAAAAAGAACCAAACACTCGTTTCTGAGTCCAGGAAAGTAATTCGTAAAGTTAAAAAAAATCTATTCCTTATGCCTTATTATCTTAATTTTGCCTCAAAAGAATTGTCTCTGAAATTAACTGAAACCAAGCAGTAACAAATTACACTGGTTTGGGTCTTGTGGAGTGCTGTTTTATAAGAGAATGAATTAAACACTACAGTAGCCATCTCAATCAAGATAATCAAAAAGGTTCCAAAAAATCATTCCTAAAATAAAAGTGTGTGTAACCCTGAAAATCCACCTATTTGCATTTTTTGAATTTGTTTCTCATTTACCAAAACACCCATTTCTTCCCCCCCCTTCTTTTTACTATCTTACTTCCCTTGTTTGTATCCTCACCTATTGAGGCAGCTGTTATTCATACAAATTATGAAAGGGAAAGTATATATGAGATTGGTGCCTGGATAGGACCAATATATCATCAAAGGTCTTTGGGGTAACATATGGCCTTGGTTCAGCAAAATCACTTCTTCAGTTATTCCATTGCTGCTCAGAAAAGCAGTAAATAATAAGTAACAAGATCTGCATAGAAATGTGCTGGTGCTTAGGTTTTTCTGTGGAATCAGAAACTATTATCTTCCTAAAAATTTTATGCATAAAAAACACTTTTAATGCACTTAGTTACAGCATGTATTTCTTAGGGCTTGTTCTGTCTTAGCATATCTAAACTGCTCTTGCTACCAGTTCCTGAGCTGACTAAATGTTTCTCTGACACAGGCACGTAAAGTTCGTTCCTGTGCTGTTTAGCACAGAAATGGGAGACAGCAAAAAGTCAAGAGGCTAAGACTATTCTTTTAATGGCCTTTATAGCAAAAGCCATGTGTGCGTCATAGGCAGGCAGTTGATTGAAAAGAGTGGCTTGTTAATCTTGGTTAATTTTATAAATCTTGTTAATCTTGGTTTCCAGTACCTTTCCTGTTGTTGGTGTGCCCCATGTGATACTGTTGCAGCTGCTGGTGTCAGACACACACCTGTCCGCAGGTGCAGTCACACACAGCCCCTGTGCAGGCAGTCAGCTGAATTTCCATCAGTCATTTCCCCCTGCCCCAACAGGTGTCAGTGAGTTCGCACGTTGTGGAAGAGATGATGACTCACAGAAACCCAAAGTGGCGAAAAGTCATGGTCAGCTCAGGCTTTGCAGGGAGGTGTGGTGCAGGTGGGCAGGCACGCTAAAGGCACCAGGGGATGTGATGCTCTCAGCAGACCTCTGGCCAAAAGCATGGCTTAAGGGTAGCAAAAATACATCTCTCTGACCAAATGTAGGAAACTGTTTCCATCTGCCCTTTCTAGCAGACAGCTTGTCTCTGCTGAATGTTGACAACATATTATATAAATTTCCCTGCAACAGCTTGTTTCAGAAACTTTCCCCAGTAATATAGATTAAGATAGAATTTGTTTTGACTGCTGTAATGCATATTCATTAGATAAAAGCCCAGACAATTACTATGATAGTTTCACTAACAGGTGGAGCATGTTTTAGGATTTGTTGGGCATGGGATTTGCTGGAATAATCTCAGACAAATTTGGGGGATTATTTTTGTGGTGAAAATAATTTTGTATGAAAAGTGAGAACGTAAGAAGATTTGAAGGTGATTTCATTATGTTTTTTACATTAGTTTGCTCTTACAATTTTAAATCTAGAATAAGTTCATACTTTGAACAAATGCAGGTCTCTCAAGGCAAGCAATAAACCACACAAATAAATGCTACCTTAGTAATATAGCTTAAAATCACATAAATGGTAAGCAAAGGTATTTCTAACAGGATTTCACTTTATTGCATTCATTTTCCAAAACTAGAAAAGAACTAGAAAATACTCTCCTTCTTTCTTCACTTGTATAATGTCCACTTTCATCCCTAAGGTTATAGATTAATTTCAGTTGATAAGGTAATATTACAGGGAATATGCATGGATCAACATTTTTGAGAATTAGTGAACTAAAGCACAATTCCCTTTCTTGTTTCTACTAGAAAAAAGAGAAAGATTGAGAGCAGAATCAAGATGAACTGTATAGGAGCCTTATCCTACCATATTACATGGGAATCTGGTTTGTTGAGGAGCACCAGGCCCTACATCTTATGGGACTTTCATCCCATAGGATGCTCTTATTTGGGCGGTTCCATTGTCTTCAGCACAGATTGATTTTGGTGATAATTTTTATAGGGATTGGGGTCATGCTAACTGGCACTATCAGCAGTGGATCACTGCCAAATTAGAGTTTCATGAAGTAAACAAGGAAGTTAAAATTGCACACTCAGGGAAGAACCTTAGTTCATCCCTACAGCACAGCATCAGAATTTAATGTTAGAGGAGGTTTAAAAATACACTTGCCTAGCACAGAAGTTATCAGTCTGGACTCCCCATCTGTTGAATGCCTTGTAAGTATCGGTAGCACTTCAGTATCTAACTTAGGCAGAAATCATCATTCAGAAATGTTAATAGTTTCTCTACGCTGTTTTGTTACTAATGGAACTTCAAAGCTATGAATGCATATGTTTATATTCAATGTCTATTTATATACTTAAGCACAGACTCTCTAGTACTATGCATGTTAATGTGCCAATATGTGCTCCAGCAATGCCTATATTAACGTACATGAATATTTCTATAAAGGGCTGGACTCAATGGAAGTTTTGCCCTAGGCTTCATAAGAAGCTTTTTTTTTAAGAAAATCCTGTATTTTTTTAAAATAAACATTGGAACAAATTTCCAGAAATTCATTTAGTTCATAACATTGTCTTTTTGTTGTTGTAGTTGGATTTCGATTCTTAAGCACAGGTTTTTTATGAGCTGCATCATTTTCAGCTGCTTGTGTAGGGATGTTTCTCTGTTGACAGAGCTGCTTCCATACTCCCTTCACCATCCTCCTTTGTCTTTCTTGTTTTCAGTGTGTTTTAATCATGCTCTCTAATCCCCTATACCATTATAACTGATTAATTAGCAAACCTTCTCTTTCAGGCTCTGAATTTTTCACTTAGGCTCAGACCATTTATAATCTCAGCTGAAAAGACAAGATTGAACATCTGCCTTGTATTTAATCTCTTTGCATCTTGTACCCATCATGATTATTGTTTGTTCTTTATTATAACTGGGGGGTTTAAGAGTGAAATGTTACATTCTGCATTATCTGGGAATCTGGGCTCTTAGCCTGAAAATAAATCCATGCAGATGGGTCATGGGGAAATACAGAAATCAAGGAGTCCACAACTTGTGCTTTTTTGTAGAATTTTGGACCTCGGATGTCCATTATTTTTCAAGAATCAGCTTAAAGAAGCTGTGGGTGGAAAAAGACAATGATAGATGAATTGTTTCTTTTTGCAGAGCTTTCATCAGTTTGTATTTTCAAAATTTTCTTTGCAAAGATGTGGGATAGACACATACACATATTTGTATACTTGCAATAAGTAAATAAATCCAACATTTTCATTCAGTGGTCAGATGCCAAGATCTGTTGTTTTCAGAAAATGACACTTAAGGGATGTGCACCTGTACCTGCTGCTGGTGACAGTGAAAGGACCATCTTCCTTCAGATGTTCAGGTCTGAGCTTCCCTCAACTCCTTGTCAAGATTTCCATGTGAAGCCTGTTTGCTCACAGCTTCTGCAGGGAGCTATTTTCCCTGCTGCACTTGCTGTGCATGTTTTTTATATAGCTGGGGTTAAGATTTTGAGGGATTGAAGGTAGATCAAGTACCCATTTGCCATTACCTGTTTCCAGCTGGAAACCTTGAGATGGCAAGCTTTCTCTTCCCCCTCAGTGACTCACAGCGTGAAGAGATAGTGGAAGAGAAATTTTCCCAGCACATTGCACGTTTGTCAGCACAGGTAGAAGAGTGACGAATAAAACTGTCCTAGTCACAATCTCAAACACCAGGTAGCATCACACAGAGGGGTTTTTTTTTCTCCAAAAGGAACTGTTTCCAAGTATCACATAATTTATGCAGAACTGAGTTTGCTTCTCCTTTCTGCTGCAGCTGATACCCACGTGTCATGTCCATCCAAAGGACCATGTTGGCCTGAACTGGGCCACGGGGTGTATTCAGGCTCTCCCATACGTAATTTCTTATAATTAGATGGGGCCACCCAGCTGCTGGGGACTCTTGCAAATACTCTTTTCTGTTATTCATGCAATCTAAGCCTTTCAAAATCTGCAACAGCTCCAAACACTTTGCAGTAGGGTTAGTGCAGGTTTTGGAATGATGTTGTACTATAATATAGTTACAAATATTTTCATTATGGAAATACAGGAGGAAAGAAAACGGCTAATGTCAGTTACTTTTTAAACTGGTCTTTTTTTTCTTTCAGAACTCTCTGTGATCTTTGTAGGTATTAGATTAAAAAGTAATTTCAAACATGAATAAGAAATAACATGTGCAGAAAGCTGCATTTCGGCTAGAATTAGCAATGTGAAGCATCTTTCTGGGGCTGTGACTCCAGTCTGCCAGTTTCCCACGGAGCACAGAACATATGTGGCTGAGACCAGCAGAGCCCATGGAGCATTTTGAAATAGTCTCTAGCAATCATTTCTTTCCTCATGAAGAACTACTTTTAAATACTCTAGGAGGCCTTTCAGGAGAAATAGCATCTTCCTCTTCTGACGGCTTCTGTTTTTAGAGATCTCCTCTCTTGCAGATGTTTATTCAGTTACAACTTTGCATTGCCTAGATGCATTGCTCTCTTCTCACACAGGTGGAGTCTGGCTGTTGCCCTCAGCTGTTGTCTTTGTAATGTATCAGCAAGGAGCAGATGGCTCTAATGTGACTTGGTGAGGCTGAATTTTGGAACAAGTGTTTCTTTAGAAGATGCAATGGCTCAAGAGTTGATAGGACTTAGGGGAGATGCAAGACCCCACACACAACAACCTGTCATCCGGTGGGAGAGCTGATGTGATACTTGCCCCTGAGACCCTCCTCGCCTGTGTCACCTTCTGCACATGCTTTCCATGGCCAGAAAACTCTGTTTTATGAGGAAGACTGTGAACTGTGTGTGAGTCTGTCCAGGTGGCAGTCAGGGCCTTCAGTTTGGTGTGTGCTAGAGAGCTGTTACAGTGTCAGGCTCAGGATGGTCCAAGCAGCAGCCAGTTCTGCTAGATGTCTTCACACGGACCTGTGAGAGCTGCAGTTCTAGGAAGTCACACAGCCTCAGCTGTTGGTCCCCCCAGCCCTATCAGCAAGGAAGACCTGTGTCTAACCCACTGATTTTCTGGGCTTTGGGGGCAGGTTCACACACTTGCAAAATGGATTTCCTCTAAATGAAGCTCTGTTCTGAAAGTGGCAATGCTGAAAGTTAAAATTAGCTTCTCCTTTATTACTAGAACATATTTTTAGGCCCTAATTCATGTCTCATGTGAACGCAGTCCTCCCACTCCCACGTTGGGAGTACTGAACTGGAGTCTGAGGGATGTGCATTACATTTTCCAGAAATAGGTGCAACCCAAGATTTTTAATATTTACATTCTCTGCATTTTAAAAAATGCCCCTATTGGTTTTAGGTGCATATATGGGTTTAAAATAGTGGAAAAACTTAAGTAGAAGCTGCTATCCTTTGGTTTTTTATCACTCCATCCTAGTTTTATTTTGGTTGCCTGAAGGGGAACTTGCCTTAGTTTGCATCCAAATGCTGCAAAATGCAAAAAAAATACAGAATATAAGCCCAGTTCATTTGAAAATATTTTGGATGTCTCCTGTTCTCTGCTCTGTCCTTTGGAGCTCCAGAACCTCTAAACCCAGGTGCTGGTGTGAGCCGTGGTCCAGCAGCACACCGACATTGCCTTCCTGTCAGAGCATCTGCAGCTGGTGTTCACGGAGGTCAACTCTGCTAAAAATCCTCTCGTGGGAGCCCTAATGTGCAGCGAGGGCAGGGCCTGGCCTTCGGAGGAGGTTCCAGCTGGTGCCATCAGGCGGCAGTGAGGGGATTTTGGAGAAGTTTGACCTGGCCACAGCCAGGGTGGTGGAGATGGCCGAGCAAGCTGGCAAGCCGTGGGAAGGAACTGCAGCTACCTGTGATGCGGGAGCCCCTGCAGTGCAATGCCAAAGCTCCTGTCCTGCTGTGTGACTCCTTGCCAGCATCCCTGAGGACACAGCCATGGATAGCTGGGTCAGAGCCAGTGGCCCTGGACAAGGAGTTCGGTGGAACCCTGCTCATTTAAAACCCTGACAATGCCACTTAGAAAGCTGTCCAGCAGGATGATGAACTCCAGTGAGGAATGGAGTTTATGTACTGTGGAAACACGGCCCCCGTTCCCATAAGTGCTGGTTCAAGGTGAGGGGACAGTTTTCACCTGCCTGCTGGTGCCCTGCTCTGCCCTCCTCAGCATGGTGTGTTTTCTGTCTGCTTTCAGGTGCTGCTGACCTCCCCTGAGTGTTTCTGTACCAGGAGCTGCCCTTAGGTGTGCATGCCTCCCATCCAGAGGGGTGTCTGAGCCCAGGTGTGAGCAGGGATGGGCCCTCAAGGCCACATCAGAGCAGCCACAGGCTCTTGGTGGAGAGTCCTCTGATCTTGGACATTGTGACCATGTGTTCTTACCTGGGAGATCCATTCTGAGGAGCAGAGGAACAGGATTTTCGCAACCTCTCATGAGGGCTGTCCCAGCAGCTCCGTGCTGGGAAGGCAACCAAGTCAAGAAGATTCTGATGACTGTCACTCCACAAATTATAAAAGGTGTAAAATATCTATGTTTTGCCACCAAACAGGGATGGAATTACACATCAAATAAAACTAAAGTCATTATTTTCTTTAAAGAAATAGTAAAGTCTCTTATTCTGTCGACATACTCTGCAGAAATAATGTAAACAATCCAATAACCACTGTCTTGAAAAAGAAAAGAAAAAAAAAGTGTAGAGTTTGGAAAACATCTGTTTCATACCATTACATAAATAAGGCAAAAATAAATTAGACATTTAGAAAATGCAAATCAAATCTCTTCTTTGTTTTTGTCTATTATTATGGGAGCTCGCAATAGGTAGGATTAGAAAATGATCACTGAGAAATATTGTTGGCGTACTGAATATTTCAAGTCACTGAGGACTCCATTTAAAATAAAACCATCAGCTATATCAATGTATGAATGGAGAGGAATCAGATATTTCTGCCACTGCAAAAATTAATAACGTAAGTCATTAGCATTAGTGCAACTTGCTTCTCTTTCTAATTTACAGGCACATATCTAGATTAACCATAAAATATTCCTGGGTTTAGGACACACTGTCCTCCATTGAATGCTTAGCCTGGAAAGGTTATTAACATTGAATGGGGACTGTTCTCTCAGGAGAGCTGCAGATAAAATGACCAGGGAAAGAAATAGCACAACTTCTCAAATTAGCATAATTAGTAATTATCTCTTAATAGCCCCACTTGGCTTTGGAGACTTGGCACTTGAAATTCCGCTTAAAGTTCAGTGAGGAAAAACAAATTTCACGCTGAAATGTCTCAATAACACAGCTGAGCTGCTGAGGTAATCGTCTGGTTTAGGTAAAGGAAAGGAGATGAACATATGGATAGGAAGGATCTTTCCTGTAAGCACTGTGTTTGTGTTTGCATATGTAAAGCACTCCAGGCTTAATGGTACAATTGCCACTTTCTCTGGGGGTGAGGGGAGGGCAGGAGGATGAGTGGGACTTTTCTCTCTTCTTTAGTGGAGAGAAACAGATGAAGATAATAAACTAAAATGAGCAAATCCCATTCAGTTTACACTAGAATAGTGTAATTTCTTTTGCAATTCTAGCTGAAATAAAAAACCCAGAGACAGACAAGCCAAGCAGTGGATAGAAAAGCAGCCTTTATCGTAGCTGGTGGCAGAACTAAAACCTTTCCAAATGGGGACAGTTTTCCAACATTTAACTCAAGGTAAAATTGGATGAATAAGCACAGGCAGCCTGGTAACCCTAATTTTTTTCTTTCTGTGGCAATGAAACAGATGGCTCTCTTAAGATGCTTTTGGCTGGGAAAGAACAAAAGCAGAAGAGAAGTATTTACCATTTTTCACACACCTAAAGCCCAGTCCTCTTTATCCTCAGGCAGAAAGCAATTTATCCGTCCATCCTGTTGGAAACAAGCCTTTGTTATTAAGTAAGCACGTTTTGATTTACATGTTGCACAGCTGGTTGGAAGCTTTCCACTGGGAAACACATATACAATTGATAAACCTTCCTCAACTAGTTTGAAATAGAAAAAGAAGTTGTTTCACCCTCTTTGGCAATTCATGTTGGGTGCCAGCACTTCAGCAGTGGATTTATTGTGGTGATGGTTTGAGGAGCTTTGTTTTTAGTGTAGGTTCATGTTTTGTTCCAGTTTTTTTCTGGTTTTTTTTTTTGGTTTGATTTGGTTAGGTTTGGTTTTTTTTTATGTTGGTTTGTTTTTTGGAGGGGCGAGTTTGGTGTATATATATAATTTATAAATATCTGTATCTATCTATATCTATCTATCTATCTATCTATATATATATATGCGCACATATAAAAGCATGTATATTTTCAAGTGCCAGATTGCCATATCCCAGAGGTGCACGGTGTCAAGGGTTGCAGTGGTCCATGGCACACATGGACCCTCCTGGGTAGGGTCAGGTGCCCTCTAGGAGAGGCACTTTTTGTTCTGCCTGCAGAGTGAAGGACCCCTTGGCTGGAGGGAAATAACTCTTTTGCTGCTGTGTCAACACATAAAATAGGAAAGATGAAGACAAACTCGTCAGAGGAGGTTGACAGCTGTTATAAAACTGATAGGCTGACACACTCATGGTCAGAGGAGGAAAAGGTTTGGCTTAGAAATTCTTAATTAAAGGCTGGCCAGGGTCCATTAGCTCATCTTCACTAGGAGCTTTGCAACCTCACACCCTATGTATCACCGTTTTTATACAGGCTCTAGGTGAGAAATGTGATTAAGCAAGCTGCTATACTGTGTTTCCAAGGCCCAGACTCTGAAAGCAATTCAAATGCCTCTATCAACCAACAAAATCCATTTCAAAATTCAGAAAGAGCATGAAAGCAAAGAGGGAGAAGGGAGAAAAGAAGTGGAAGCAGATCAAAAGACATGAAATGACATTTGAAAAGTATGGAAATGAGGAGAATATTGAGACTGAATTAATTGCAAAAAAATCCTAAAAGATGCAGAAATCCAGCAGATCTGATGTAAATATTTGCAGGCTGACAGAAAGCAGGGAGATGGGCCAGTATCATGATGAAATGAACACATTTCTCCCTGTTCCCCCCAACCAGTCCTACTCCCAAATGAGCACTTGACAAATAAATTAAGCTCAAGCACCAACAGTGGAGAGAGTGCAGAAGAATATTCTGACGGACACCTGAGATATCTCCTGATAGACTGTACGTGGGCAGCTGCTGGGAAGAAAATGCTGCAAAAGAAAAATACCCACTCCCTGACAAGCCTTTTTGTTGAGTGATTGATATGTTTCTGCTTTCCTCCTTCCTTATAATATTGGGAATGTGAGCTGCTGCTTTGAGGCCAGAACTATTGAAAAATAATCGTCTGTGAACACTAGCTTGACTTTTTTCCCCTCCAAAGCATGTAGCTGTAGGTAGTGAGTGTTGATTTTTCTTCGTACCTCAGACTGGATTTTTTAGGGCAGATTTTTCAGAACAGGTCTCTTGTCATTTTGCTCTTAAATTTCACCTTGAGAAATATAGGAGAACCACTTGGGTAGTGGCACATGTGTCTTGTTTGCTTGCAAAGTTCATTAGAGAGATATTCTTGTCAAATTCAAGAACCCTGAGCTTGATTTTTGGCTCTGCTGCTCGTTTTTGTGACTATGGCAATCCGCTTGCCTCCCCGCTGCACTGGGTCTGCCAGGACAGACAGAGTAACTGTCATCACTGTTATTTCTAGTCTCTTAGTGCTGTGAGCCCTTTAGGGACCATTAAGTTATGCCTGAGATGATGTGATCCTGATCTGATTTGGGATCTCCTGGTTGCTGTTGTAAAAGAAATAGCAATATTACCATGGCATTAATATTTATTTTAGGCATTGCGGAAGCTGAGCGTGCAACCTGCAGGTGAACTTCCAAAGGCTACTTCTGTGACATTAGGTCTTGTCAGACAGCAATTAAATATTTGGCCTAACTCTGTGATTCTTGGCAAACCTTAGTGAGATGGATAAAGGGCATTTCTATTCTGCTAAAACCAATGCTAGAGAGGAATGCTCAGCAGTTCAGTCAGGATTGGATCCTTAAAGCTGAACAGTGAGAAGAAGAGAAACATGCAAAAATTACTTGAGCAGAAAAATGCCTGAGCGTTATTCATTCTCTTAAAAAATGCCATTGGATTATATTGACTTCATAGGTAGCATTTAATTATGTCAATTTGGTGATCTGCTTCCTTGTTCCGTTTTTTTCTTTCTCTTTCCAATTTTTGCAACCACCTATTTTGGCTATTTCTTGAATTGCTGGTAATTCAGAACAGAGAATGAATAAGAACATATTGTGTATTATATTTGTGTTGCTTTCAAACAGAGTTAAGCATAACCTTTGTATATGGATCATGGTAAGGAAATATCAGTAATTTTCAATGGAAGAGTAAATTGGAAAACCTATCAGACTTATAAGGCCTAGTCTCCTTCATGTAATAAAAGTAGGTCAATGTAGGTTTTATGCTGTTCACATTAATGTCATTCATTTTAGCTTTACTAATGAAAGTTAATGGCTGGTTGAGCATTACTGGAAGAGGATATCAGAAAAGAAATTAGAAAAAGAAAAATGGGTAAAGAAACATAACAGAAAGTAAAGCCCTACGTCATGGAGATGTTCTTATAAAATTTGTGAAATAACGTCAACTTGCACTCTGGTTTTGAAACTTCCATTTCTAAATGACTAAAGTACAAATGGACTGGAACATGAGAAAAAATATATCTTGTGTACTTGTTTAGCTTCGGATCAGCTATTAAACACTCAGGAAGTGCTGACAATGGGCTTCATGCAATCCTGTCATGATTCCCATTTAACTTTCAAAGTGCTTATTAGATAGTTGAGAGTGCCATGATCTGCTCTGGCCTGTGCAGTTCTGCTTTAGCTGTGACTTGCTGGTTTGGTTCCTGTTCTTTTTGATGGCCAGCTGCCTGCCCGAGGGTATCATTAGTGGCATGAGGAATGCTGGGTGGTGATTATAAGATAAAGACAGGGAGAATGTTCTACTATCCGCTGCTACCAGCATAAGGCTGTTTATTGAAGCAGATCAGAGAAGTATGTAAACATACATACCCATGTGCACACACATGAATCCCATTGCATTTCTTTAATTTGCCTCTTACTGTTTTTAATAATATTGCAATTTTTCATATTGTTAAGAAACAATTGCTTCAATATTTCTCATACAGGGCCTTGGAAAGCGGTGAATGAGAAGAGAAGGAATTGGGATTCGTTTTATTTGCTTTTCAGCTTTTATTTAACTCATAGGCTATGCTTTCAAATCTTTCCTGAAAGAGTAAAGAGCTTTCAAAACCCTTCAGAAAGGGTGAAAAAGTTGTTCAGCTTCACACAAAAAAAAGCTCACAGATTTCCTTCATATCCTGCACCTTAAGTCACTTTTTCATCCCATTTTTTAATAATACTTGAAAGAAACTATTTTAATATGTGTACCTCAGACTAGTTCATGTTAAAATTCTGCATCCATCATTACAGCATTTGAGGAACCATTATTTTTTAGTGCACTTCTTTTAGACTCTTTCCAGGGTCTTGTGAAGGGTCCCAGTCTCAGATCATAAGCTCTGTTTGGGTTATAGTCTGGAATTGCTGCAAGATGTGGGAAGACTTTTTGTATCTTCCTCATCCCTTCATTGCCCTCCTTTCATAAACCACCCTAGGCTTCAAAATAAAAAGAAAAAAAAAATAGCACATCAGCAGTAACAAAATCAACTAACGAAATAGGTTAGCATATGGAGATTTAAGGCATTTTAAATACTTGACCTCCAAAGACTGTTTCAGGACATGCCTTAGATTCAGTCTGAACCCATACAAACATGACATACCTTAGGCTTTGATATTTTATTTTTACTAAACTAAGAGAAAAAAAAAATTCCTATTCTTTCACATTTAACAAAGTCAAACAAATTCCCGATTGCATGCTGAGCTAAGGGTATCTTTTCTCTGTCCCCAAGCAAAATACTGTAGTAGCAACTGGAAGCCTTATAATTAACAGAAAGTAGGAGAAGTCAGTTATTTCAGGAGGTCATACTCTAGTAAGTGGAAAACTACAAGGCCCTCTGTGCATCTCACACAGTGCTAAATCAGTTCAGGTGCTCTACGCTGTGAGTGGTCAGGAAACCAATGAGAACACTTCTCTTAGTCTGTCATTTGCTATGAAATACAGAAAGCCAAAGGCAGATGTCGAAAAGAAAGAGTGGCATAATTTCCTACAGGGCAGCTTTGTTGTAGAATAAGACCAATCCCTAGGTAGAAGTCATCAGTGGCTGACCTAAGACATGGTTCAAGGTAGTACATATACTTTATACAAGGTATCATGGAAAGCAGAAGTGTTTCACATGTTGGGAGATGGCAAAATTCTGGATGAACTAGAAGTTGACTAGATCCTTCTGTAAAACAGGGGAAAAGGCAGTCTCTGGAGGGGTAGAAGTGGTATTTTACCCTAGTAGTGGTACTGTAGAAGGCATTTGAATTTATTTGACAATGAGTGAAATCAATCATTTTAATTTTACCCCTCAGCACAACATTCTGTTTTAAAAATTCTTCTAATTTGGTTTTGAAGAGAAATACCAAGTTTTTGCCTTCACTTCTGAAGGAATTGTTTTATTTTACACTCACATAGACTGTATTTTCAGTTTGGGGTTTTTGTGTTTGTCAAAAGAAACAGAGAATTCCGTCGAGTTCTCTTAATCCAGTCTCTCAGTTTAGTAAGTGAGCCATTCCTAAAATAACAATATTTACACATGATTTCGAGGAGATGCCCAACCACAACCTGGTCTGCATCGCAAGAAGCATGGCCAGCAGGTCAAGGAAGGTGATTCTGCCCCTCTACTCTGCTTTCATGAGATCCCACCAGTAGCACTATGTTCAGCTCTGGAGTCCCAGCAAAAGCAAATCCAGAGGAGGGCCACAAAAATGATCAGGAAGCTGGAGCACCTCCTGTGTGAGGACGGGCTGAGAGAGTTGGGGTTGCTCAGCCTGGAGAAGAGAAGGCTCCAAAGAGACCTTATAGCACCTTCCAGTACTTAGAGGGAGCCTACAGAAAAGACAGGTAGGGATTCTTTATCAGGGAGCACAGTGATAGGATGAGGGATAACAGTTTTAAACTGAGAGTGAATTCAGTTTAAATATTAGGAGCAAATTCTTCATTGTGAGAGAGAGTGGTGAGGCAGTGGAACAGGCTGCCCTGAGAAGCTGGGGCTGCCCCGTCGCTGAAGTGTTCGAGGCCAGGTTGGGTGTGTCTTTGAGCAACCTGGTCTAGTGGAAGGTGTCCCCGCCCATGGCAGAGGGGTTGGAATGAGATGATCATTCAAGTCCCTTCCAACCCAAACTATCCTATGATTCTCTGATTCATTCTTTGATTCTGCCACTCAGTGTATGTGTCACATATTATGGTCTTGAAGGATACACAAAGTTGTACACCAGCCTTGCAACTTGCTCCAGGCTGGCAGCTCACAGATGAATTCTCTGTAGCCTGAAGGCTTCAGTTTCTGCAGCACGGTGTGAACCATCTAAGGCATGATGCACTCATGCCTACGTGGCATAACTCCCAAGTTGCACACACCTAAGGTTAGTCAACAGTATTTAAATGTATATTTATCCTGATCCCTTTAAAGCATTTGATAATGAGATCTATTTCTTCAGCAGTCTGTCCTTTGCTTCTCCTTGCCTTTCCCCCAGACATCTGTGGTCATGCAAAGGCTCTGGTCCTCTGGTCATGGCAGAGATGAATTGTCCTTGCATACTTAATTTTTAAACATAGGATTTCTCTTTAACTCCCACTGACCCCAGATGGATTTGTGTGAGACCCTATGTGGTTTGAACTTCTAGATTTGTTGTATCCTCTTTAAAGAACGGGGGACAATAAAACCTCGTTTTTGGAAATAAAAAAAGCTTGGGAGAGAGAATCAAAACCCAAAAGACCTCAGCCCAGATAATTATATTGAGGTTTTATAACCAACAGGTTGATGCAGTCACAGTGAAATGAATCAGAACAAATAGTAGTTCAGCTTGCTGTGGCATGAGCTGCCAGTTTTCCTTCTGTCTCCCAGAGAAGAAAGAGCTGTGATCTGCTTTAAATTCTGACATCTGGTAAAGTGTAGTGATGTATGATTCGGCACACAAGCTCGTACATTGCACAACAAAGTATGCCATTTATGAGGCTCTCTAAATATAGGGAAGCAGTTTATTTAAGTAATGCAGTAAATAACAGAGTAGATATTTTAGTTCAAGGGAATGTATAAGCCTTGAGGCTGAATTCGAGCAAGGACATTTTTATGTGGATACAGATCTTGGATTATTGAGACCATATGCCTACCTGTCTAAAGTTTCTGTATTACCCAATGATCATTACTGCCTGGCACCTTGCAAGAAATGTTCACAATTGGCTAGATGTGATACAAGAAACAAATAAAACTCATTTAATTTGGCCCCAAAATTCTGAGCTTTCAATATGAAAACTTTCTTATGCAAATTTCACTGTGGGTCTGTGTTGTTCACATTGTTGGAAATTAGGAATTTCAGGATCACCAAGCACTTTTAACTATGACATCTCTATTAAAATCTTTTATTTGCCCATTCCTTGGCCATTGATTTCAGGAATGGGATTTAAGATTCTACATTCCAGAGTAATACTCGGTGTGTTAGCTCAGAGCTGGGAGCCAGACAGCTTTCAGTCTCCAACAGCAATTGGCAGCAGGTCACATGTTTAGCAGGGGTTAAGCAGTGTACAAGGTATGCAGGAAATCTTCCCTTCCTGCATATTTGAAGCAAAAAGGTTATGGGAATGCCAGAACCAGAAGTTACACCTGAACAGCTGTGTTCAATGACCACTGGTAGGCATGAATCAATCAATCCTTTGGAGCATGTATAATTTGATATATAGTCTTGCTTAAGCCAATGTGTTCACTGAAAGGTAGGTACTTGCAATTATAATTTTTCTGTAAGCTACCCTTGATGAAGGTATAATGATGATTAACATCTATAATAAATTATTCAATTCTTTATTTACCAACAAAGCACTTGTTCAGGACACCTCAAATTCTGCATGTGTGGCACAAACAAAAAAAAAGTAATAGAGTTCACATTCTGAGCTGCTCTCCTTTCGCCTGCAAGCTGAAGCCAGCACGTGGGGGCTGTTCAGGTTTGGTGTGAGATACCCACCCTCCAGGACCTTGCATCGTGGCCCTGATGGGGCTATCTTTATTCTGTCACGTGGGGCCCCAGATGCCAGCACAGAAACCCAGGTGGAGGGTGAGGGGGTCTCCCCGTGCACCAGCATCCATTGGGAACTGCAGGATGCCACACACTGAAGCAGCTCTGTCCTGCCACAGTGACAGCCTCAATCTTGGATGGGTTTCATGGGTGGTGAAGACAGCTGCTTCTCTTCGATTGTTCTTGAGGCCACGAGGATTTAGGTGAGGAATCGATGGGATCGCAGAGGAAAAGTAACCCCAGTGGGGTCAGTGGATTGTATTGATTTATGTCAGTGCTGTGGTTACCCATAATCCCATAATTTTTAAAAAGAAGGTCTAACTCTTTAGTTTTACCATTAAGAGATTACAACTTTTTTTTAACTTTACTATTTTACCACGTTTCGCTATTACTTACTATTATGCTACCATGTAGTAGGTTTGCATATATTCATAGGCAAAATCCCATTTACTTTGGAAGTTACTGCTCTCATGACTCCTGTTATTTAATATCACAACACAGTGAGTGAGGAAAAATAATACATCTATTTCTCTTTTTTATATTGGCTCCAGAGTTTTACAATCCATCCAGCTGGCAAGGCCCAAAGAAGTCATTTTCCCATAGAGCAAAAGCAGCTCAGAGTCTGCAGCTCGCAGTGTCAGGGGACCTGGTCTCCTGTACATGGCCCTGTATCCAATTATCCTTGTAACCTGGCTGCTCAGCGTTTCCATTGCTGACTACAAGTCCTCCTTACCTTGAAATTATTTTTTAAAATCTGTTGGACTGGAATATATGTTTTGTTGTTGCCAGAAATCTTAGATCAGATGCAGAGAGTCGACTATGACCAACTGTGTACATGCATCTACAGGTGCCATAATGCACTTTATTCTTATCTGACTACATGCATAGACCTGTTAAAATAGAAGGTACACTGTGAATCTAAAATATGTACATTTCTAACAATCTGTTTTGGACTGGGGTTTATGGACACACGCATTGTTAACTCAGAGAGCCCATGTGCATCTAAGGAAACATTTTTTAACCTTTTCTGTTTAAAAGTGTAGTATTTTCTATGCTGAAGTATTTGAAAGGTGGGAACTGAATTTATTGGGTGTTACATATCATGGCTTGCAATTACTTTTAGTCCATTTATGTTTTCAAATCTGGGGGGCAATGTGTTATCTTTTCAAAGAAGAACACATTATGACATTTATGGTGAATTGAAAAACTGGAAAAATATGTTTCTGTCAAGAAACAGTGATCTTGTTACTGAAACAAAACATGGTATGGAGAGTAAAATTATTTTTTGCCATTCATGAGACTAGTGCAAAATTTAACAGTTTTAAACTGGACACTTACAGGTATTTCTGTATTTGTAAATATAGTTGTTTTTGTCAAATCTGTATATTTTTAGCTAAGAAAACAAGCTCTTCACTCTACTCCATCCAAGCTAAGGCTATGTCTGCATCCTTGCTTCCTGTGACACCTGCATTTCATCCAGATGTATCCAAAGGGAGTTGTTGGGGGCTTTTTTGAGTACTCCTAGCAGCATGGTCCTGTAACACAATGTTCTAACACAGCCATGAACACAAGCTGATTTACCCTTCATTTGTTCGGTTGGTTGGATTTTTGTCTCTGAGCTCTGTTCTGCTCCAAAGACTTGGGCTGCCACCTGTGATAACTAGTTTAAAAATAAATGGAGCCCATCTGTGACTGCAGTGACAGCTGTGGCACTGGATTAACATCCACCACACTGAATGTGGGTTGCAGCACATGGATGGGGTGAATGCAAACGTTCCCAATGGCCACAGGTGATAAAAACACAGGTTGTTTCCTGAGCACCTGCCTGGCCTTTGTGCTGCAGGTAGTGCTGCATGAAGCCCTGGAAAAGCAACATCATACCAAACTAAAGCAGGTGATGGGATCTTTCAATGCCTTGCTGAGTTTGTTCAGCCATTCCTGCACTGCCAGGGGCAGTGAGGCTGCCCTGGGTGATGGAGCAACGTGAGAGAGGTTTGACACAGTGTTGTATTCCCACCTTATCCTGCTCTTTCCAAAGAAGCTATAGGAAAAGCACAAGGTTGGAGAAAGGAAACGCGGCCTTTGAGCTTTCCATTACGTTGCCAAAATGGCCACATAGTGCTCTGCCAAAACCATCCTTAGTAGCTGTGAGAAGTTCTAGCCTGTTGCAGTAAACCAATGAAGACACTTTGTGCATTAGCTGCAGACTCCCATCATAACCCAAACAACATTAACTTGCTTTCAGTTTCATACAAATGAGCTGCTCATCAGCTCTGTTATTACACAAACGTGTAGCAGCTGCACTGCAGAAACAGATTGCTGAGAAAGTGCTTCAATTCAGCTCTCTTATGCAACCTTCCCATCCTTTTACTGAATTGATTAGCTATAATTTTACTATTAATTTAATTTCACTGTTGTCAAAGTCCTGTGTTCATATGTTTGCATCTTTTGGTACTGTCTGTGTCTAATACACCTTTAAATCAATTATTCAAAGAACTCTGTTAGGCCTCAATAATTTAAAATGTCATCACAGGCAGCAAGTATCCAGTAAAAAATATTTAGATTGGTATAAAACCTGCAGAGTTTAATGACATTACAACATGCCATTGTTTTTTCACTGATTGAAAGTTTTATTTTCTACCTCTTCTTGCCATATTCAATAAAAACTTAAGCTAGCTTGTGAGAACCTCAGAGAGCAGTAAATAAATAAATTTTAAAAAATTAAGGTTTGAAGAGCTTGGAGCTGGCATCTATGACTACAACAATTGTCAGTTACTGTGAAGTTTGTCTCTTAGATCTGACACATTCTGGATGCATGCACTCAGCAGATGAAAAAACTTGTCTTTTTCATTTGGGAATGAAATGTGAGTCAGTTCTGTGCACACTTACTTCAAATTAGTTCAGGCTTACAAAACCTGTCATGCTGGTCATTAATAACTAGCTTATGTCTGAGAGAACTCTTTTTCTCTTTTCCTATTTACTTTTTTCTGTTCCTGTTGCCCATCAACCACTCAAACAGTTTTACATAAGACTACACCTTCTGCAATGATTCTTCTCCAGGTTCACCAGCTTGTGTGTTACATCTCCATCATCCATCAAACCTGTTGGTACCTGGCTGCTGCCTAAAGGGCAGAATGTTTTTCTATCTGTTTATTTTGTCCTACCAACAAAACTGACTCTCAGAGCAACTTGACCTCCAACATCTATGGGGAGCATTAAGATACTCATCCGAGATGCTGAGAAAGAGTCACTGCCAAGAGGCAGAACTCTCTGCACAGAATGGAAGGGTTGGGTTGTCTGTGGAGGAGGGCACTGTGAATGGGGGAGCTGAGCAGTCAAAAAATGGTTTGTTGCCGAAATAAATATGCCACAGTGCTACTTGTATAGTTCAACACGGCTTTGTCTGCCAAAAGGAAGCGCTGAGTCTCTTCTGGAAGTCACCCCAGGCCAACAATGGTGTAATTGCCCATGTCATAGATTCATAAAATCAGGTCGGGAAATACTCTTAAAGATCACTGAGTTCAACTGCTAACCTAACATTGCCAACCTAACATGCACAACCTGAGTGATTGTGCCAACACCCTTTTGATAGCTCCATTTGTGTTAGTCATTTAGTATAAGGCTAAAGGAAAGAACTTACAGCTAAATATTCAGTTTCTTCTGCATCAGAGTAAATGTCTCAGTTTCCCTTTGCCTTTTGTGTTGCAGCACGAGACCTGTACTTAATTGTAATAGTCCCTCTGATCTTACCTCATCCAGAGGCCCTTTATTAGGTAATATGAAGGATGTTTTTATATAAAATCTGTCCTCTTGGAAATACTTAATGGCCAGATAAGTTCAAAAGTGGAAAATCTTTCTGCTCTGGTTTTCTGACAGGGTATGCAGCAAAATTACCCTGCATTTAGGAGTTAATTTTGTTCTTATACCCTTCTTACCTACTCTGGGGAAGAAATTTTCCAGGCATGAGTTTCCTAGTTCTCTAACGTGAGCAGGACAGCCATGGTCTGACTGCACAAGACCTCAGACACAAGCCTATCTTTTCTGTTTTGTGTTATTTAATGCCTATCATGACAGATTTCTTGCATTATAATGCAATATAAATGATAATAATAAAGTATGAAGATTATTTCCTAAGTAAATCAGTGAGCAATCAGTTCTAATACTATTACTGCTATTTGTTTAACTTGTTCTGTGTAGATAAAACCACAGGTGCTCTTTTTTTCCTATGAAAGGTGACTTATCTGTAAAACAAATAAGACGGGCACCAGCTGCCCAAATTGCTCTCTAATGCTGTTCAAACAGTGAGCTTTGTGTTTCCAGGAGAAAATCCTTCCTTTTTAAGTCTATAAATGGCAGCATAAGTTCACTTAGGTGTACAATAAATGTTCAGCTTAGGAAAAAAAATTGTTAAAATTACTGAATGGGATAAACAGAGTCTTTTTCATCAAGTACCACTAAGATGGGTCCTGCCATTAAGAAAGTGCTCGTTTGGTGTTTCGAGTGATGAAGGTCTAGATAAAACAGGAGACTCTAAAGGGCCCAGGAATGTATCTGAGCATTACTCACATTTTGTATGAGACATAAGCCCCTAATATCCTCTGTTCTTATCCTGTGACCCATATAAGATTTCTGGAAAGCCCTTCTAACTTCATGGAGAACACAGTGGCCCAGGGAAATGGAAAAGGAGAAGTTTTGCAATAGGGCTTTTAAAATGTTGGGACTCTCTCAACACGTACAGGGATATCTTTGGAAGTTCACTCTCAGTTACTGTATCATGCTACTTTAGCCTACCGGCCATGCAGACAGATATCAAATTTTAGTTTTCCTCATTCAGAAAACTTTGTTTTCTTATCTAGAGTACTGAATCTTGCTCTTTCTTGCCCCCTTTCTTGCTCTTTCTTGCCCCCTCCCCAAGCTAAGCAATAGGAGCAGATGAAATGCTGACAGAATGTTCATTGCAGAGGGCAATTTCCACTGATGGATGATATGTCTATAACAGGTGAATCATCATTCTCACTTCTGTCTTTGAAATGCATTAGTAACTATTAGTCAGTGTTATCACTGGACTTGCCTTTGCAGCAGCTGCACTGCTCTGACTGCTCCACTTTGTCACTGTCTTTGCCCCTTTGCTTGCCCAGCATTTGACATTATGGACATTGACCTGCCTTGGCCTCCCTCTTATTGGTATAAATTACGCTGTTCTAATCCTCTGGCTTATTTTCTCACTTCTACCACTTTTGTTCCCTTTTAATTTAACATATTTCAATTTATCCAGGCACTTTTGGGTAGCCTGATTCCATTCTACATATTGAGTGCATCCAGACTGTGAGGGAATTGTAACCCAAATTCCGAATCTTCTGGCTCTTCATATTAGATCCTGAGTATCTCTTTATAGCCTTTGATGTGGTTGTCTTGTTCTTCCTGGAAGACTCTTTGCTTTGTCACTGTATGAAATGGTAACTGACAAGGAAGGAAAAAAAATGAGGTGAACAGAAATGGTAAGAAAGTGATCATCCAAATATCTGAAATGAAAGCATTCAAAATCATCAGCTGTCTACACTGGTTTCACTATGCTTATATAAAATGCATGCAGTATATAATATGCTAGGCTCTCATAAAGTGGGAATGACTCGGATCAGGTATTTAGTAATGTCAGGTTCATTAAAGTTTAGTACTTAGACCTTCAAGTGTACATGAAAACTTGTTTCCTACCTCAACCAATAATAAAGATACAGTAAGCACACAAAAAATTTTAAGATAACATTTCAAAGAAATGTTGGTGATGATGGTAAAAAAATGGTTCTTAGGAAGCTCAGGGCATAAAATTCAACAGGAATCGGGATCCTCTTCTCCCCTCCTTGTCCTTGAGGCTTTTGTGTTCTAGGAACTGTGGAACAGAAGCAATAGAAGTTGTACCAAAAGGATGCAGCATACTTGAAGCTCCTTCTCCCTTTGGATTTGTCTCTTGCCTGCACTCCTAAGTAAATTGCCAGGCCACAAAGAATTAATTTTGGAGAGGTCACAAGTTCCCAAGCATTTGCCAATCAGCCTTTCAGTGTGGAGCACAGATTAAGCAACCACAATAGAGAGGGAGCCTGGTGAAATTGATCATTCAGCTTGGGAGAAATCATAATTAGGTTTCCTGTAAAGCAGTTCCACAGGAATGCAGCTTCTGAGCCTCCCTGAGACTCTGACAGATCGCTTAGAATCTGGTTTACTTATCCCTTTTGAGATTCAACTCTTGTCTGCTGCATTATGAGCATGAGATCTGTGAGTCCAGGATGCTGACAGGCAGGGTTTGAAGGGTCACATTCTTGTGTAGTTACCTTGCAAAGGCTCGGTCCAGTTTCCTTTTCCCAGGGGTAGCCCCATACTACGCAGTGAACAGCAAGGCAGGAACCAGCAAGGGAACCAGCAGCGAGGCCACTTCTAGCTCCTTATCTTCCCAAATCTTTGTTAGTAGCTCTATACTGCTGCACTGTTCCTGAGCATGTATTTGTAACTGTACTGGCTGCAATATGATATACTGACTCTCATTCCTGCACCAGTTACTCTCTTTGGTCCTTCTGGAATAAAAAATTATTTCCTGCAAAGTCGCTTACACCTGCTGCTAACTTTATTGTAATAGACACTGACCTTTTAAACCACTAAGCCTATAGAAGGCTAAATTATAGAGTTTACCTCCCTAGATGCTCCTTAGCTGTCATAATGAAGGAAGTTTACAGTGGGAAAGTGAATGAAGCAAGCATGTTTTTAACCATATGGTAATTATCTGCTATCTGTGCAAAAGACATAAAGTGTTGTTTACTTGATGTGAAAAGAGCATCTGAGAAAGGATTCCCTGGAGAGGGAGTGAGGGAGATTTGGCACAGTGGCTGCTCTTCAGATGGCTTGTAATAGACCCTATAAATTTGGAATATGCTATTGTTAATCAGTGGGGATTGGAGTTGCTTGGCACGTAATGTTTTAGTTTTAAGGGGCAGGTGAGTGTCTTGCCAAGCAGATTTTTTTTTTTAAACTGTAATTGAATTATGCAAATGTATAATTGTTTGTTGAGCTTTAAAAGTAAGATTAAAGAAAAAATGTTTAAAATGACATTCTTAGCTCTTTGCTATCAGTGGTACATTAAATAGGAAGGAAAAGCTACTCTGGCAGTAGAGTTATTCTAAGACCAGTAAGATATAGGGTGTGTTCACTCTCCTAAAAAAGTTTAATTTAGTTTGAGTTCTTTTTTCCTGCTTCCAGTACCAAAGTAATATATTGTTTGCTTACCAAAAGAAAAGGGAGATGGGGGACAGGGGGGAGAAAGGAGAATCTGTCCTAACTGCAACCACACATGATTGCAAATTATTTAATTTTCAGTACATTAAGTTACCCAGAATAACTGCCAAGGCTCATTTGAACAAATGTACTTAAACTGCTTTAGCACTTTAATACTAAAAAAATTAGTTGTGAAAATCCAGCCAAATCACTTGCACTGTAGTGGCTGGGTCTGATGCACACTTAGAATCCCTTAAATCTGCCCTGAAGTGCACAGACTCAGCCTCAGACATATGAAAAACTTTTTTTTTTTTTTAAACAATGTGTTAAGTGTCAGATAAGATTTTTTTAAATCTCATTATCTTATTTTTTGATTGATTGTGTTCAACTTTAGTCATAAAACCAAACCTTTTTTCTGTGCTGTGCAGTGCAAATATTCACTATATGGTTAATGGTTTTTTCTTAGGAAATTTTGTTTGTATTCAGAAGATTTCAGAAGATTTCCAGGTCAAGCAAGCCAAGTTTAAGCAGTGAGACCTTCAGGTGGAGATTTCAGAGAGGTGAAATGAGAAGCTGAGTTGTATAGATGGAATGAGCTCACACATAAGGGTGTAGGAAATACAAAGAAACAGACTGAACCATGAAAGAATATGAAGAAAATTATATGAAGAAAATTATATGAAGAAATGAGAGATAAGCTCTTCAGAGTATGATCCTTAGAGGAGAAATTAGTGAGCTGGACGAGAAGGTTTAAGAGCAGAAAGCTGGGAAAGCTATAGGAAGGCAGGATCATGTGACTTACAGGTCCAAAGGCAGCAACAAGGAAAAACACAGCCAAAATAAAAAACCTTTTCCTCACCACTCTATGCTGTCCCTCAGAGACTCCTAAAGATGTAGGATGCTTGCCTTAAAGTCCTTACTGGTATGAGAAGTCCTTTGATATCTGTCAGACTTCCCGTTGTGTTAGTCACTTGAGTAGGTATTTCAAGGAGCAAGTCTGTAAGGTATAAATTTTTCATGGCAATTTTTCAAACCAGGCTCTAAAGCCCAGTGCACATTTATGGTACCATTTAAATGAAAAACAATAATATATGATATAGTCTGAATATTATACTTAATGAGCTATATTTTCTTTTAAAATAAGGTTACAGACTATAACCAGAACATTATGCTGCCATAAATTTCTTGAGACTTTTTTCTAAACACCTCAGTCTATAAAAGTCAATGACTCACAGAGTAGACATAATCTAAGGGAAACTTTGACCTTTTGCATAATAAGAAGCCTTCCAGCCTGTTGTGTCAATGCTCTGATTCCTCTGAGTGTACTCTGAAAGCATCAGTAAAATAATGGTTACGGCAATTTCCATCTGGAACTTGCATTTTATAATTCCGTAATTATATTTAAGCAGTAATTTCCTTTGCATGACTCCTTTTTTTGCATTGTTACTCAGTGGCCCACATGATTATTCACCCCTTACCCCACAGCAGTTCACCTCATGGGATTTGAGGAAGCAGGTTGCGAGCCATATGATGGAGATGCTGCTGTTTCTCATGGCAGTCAGAACAAGCTGGATGCCTTTACCTAAATGTGAAAAGTGTGACCATTTCACTGATACACCTGGTTGTAGGTTATTTAAAGCTCACAGTATTCAAAACAGCCTGGTTCTCCCTGCACATCAAACCCCTTCAGTTTTACACAGCTTCCATTCACAGCATTTTCGGTCAGGTACATAGAGACTGAGCTCAGATAACATTTCTTTTTACTCGGAAAGAAAGATAAGATGTGTTTGTGCCTATGAATTATCCCTCATCACTTTCTTCATGTCCAGTTTTTCCTTGATACTTGCAAGAATATGCCTGTCCTCACTTCTTAAGTTGTTGATTTTTATTCTTCTACATTTCCCATACTGCAAAGTTTGTTCTGCTTTCAGGTGAAAACCGTGTATGTGGCCTTCAGGACTTCAGAGAAACAGCTTTGGGGGATTTGATGTCTATGGATCTGTTTATATGATGGAAAAAGCAACCCTTGATTTCAGTGGGAGTAGTGGTGGCAGAGGATCTGTGCTGATTTGCCAAATAATTTTACCCTTTACCTTTCCCAAACTTAACAGTCATAAATCAACACTCCTCTGATATCAGGGTATATACAGTAAACACTGGTAAAATTGACTTTTCGTTAGTAACATGGCATTCCACAGGAGACAAAAATGAATTTTTACTACTATTTTTGTTGAAGTCCTTGGGTTTCTTGAAAGTGCTTTGTGAGACCAGACTGAATGCTCCTCTAAAAAGTCAGGCAAGCAGCTTCTTATGTCCTTCATGATGGAGAGCATCCTGGTCTGATAAACAGTTACCTCTTTCTTATCAGGATCTGCAAAGGGATCTGATCAAAAGGTAATTAAATAAATAAGTTATGCAAAAATGTTGGTTGAGCACTCCAAAATACTTACCAATTTATGATAATTCTGAGTTAGGTGGGGGAAAAAGGTAAAGGATAAGCAAAGAAGGAGAAAGAAAGGAATCTGAAAATAGTTGAACAGATTATTTTGAATGATTACTCTCCCCCCAAAAAAAAATCAGTATATTGTTTTGGCTACATTTTCTTGTTTTTCAGAAGAACCTAGATTTTTACTAAACCTTTCTTCCTATACTGGGTTACATATTTTACTATATTCATAGTTGCATCCTTTCTTCAGCAAACAATTTTTTTAAAAAAGCAGTAATGTTCTTTGCTGTAGAGAGGACACACAAAAAAAACGTGGTGGGTATTTTTTTCATCTTACTTATCTACTAAACCAGTCATGGAACTGAGCACAGTTCTACACGGAATCTTGTGGGCTCCAGCACATCATCTCTTCTGTATTTGGGAGGAAGAGAAGACATGAGCTAGAAGACTCCATGAGGAGGGAATGGAGACCTCAGATAGCCTTGCTAATTGTTATGTACTCAAATATGTGCATTTAGTTCACTGTAGACAAGCTGTGAGCTCCAACCAGCAAACATCTGGCGAGGTACATCAGCCTTCACAGTCTTGGCAGCACTTGAAGTGACTTGAGATTGTGTTCACTACTGTCCTGTCTTGTGACTTCAAGTGGCTTGAAGTTGATAGAATAAGGTGGACAACTAAGAGCAAGGTTTATTACCTGCCCTAGTTCTAAAATGCTGACACTGAAACCCTGGGAAGGCCCTGTCAGGTGCGTTGTGGGACAGCATGAGACTCGTCAGGCTGCGTACCCCTGGTGGTGTGACCTGCAGCAGGGCATACAGACTGCTCCCCTTTTGACTCTCTAGGCAAGCAGTGCCTCAGCCGGACTTCGTTGAAACTTCATCTATATTCTGCTTGTCACTCTCCTGTGTTCTTTATTCATATTTTCTGATTTATTTGGTGTTTTATGTTTACTGACCCTCACTGTTTCACTGGGAGCCTTTCTCTTAGCTTTTGATTTCAGTCTATTACTTGACTCTTATCCCCAGTCCAAAACTCAAGATAGTATTTTACTCCTTGGATGCATACGATCAAACACAAATGTCTGATTTCATGCATAGTTCTAGTCCCTTTAAATTCACTGCTACTTTCACTTTAATTTCAGTGAAACAGATGTGCAAAGTACCTGCTTAAAGTTAAGCATGCAATTGATTGCAAAATGAGGAAATTTATCAAGTATGACTATTCAGTTATGTAAGAATTACTGTAATGTCTGCTCTTTTTATTTTATCATGTTCTCAAAGAAATCACTTCTTTCTCTTATCATTAGCAGACTAACAACAGAAAGATTTTATCTTTCCCCATTTGCTCCTCATTCTGCTTTTTCCAGTTTATTCTTGAACATTATTTTGACCTCTAAATGATGATGTACACAGGTTAGTAACATTTATCTTTTAAAGTTCTAACCTTCAGGTTTTGTACAGAACATGAAATAGGAAGGTGAAGAATGAATACAAAATGTTTAATTCTGCTTTCCATGTGGAGCATTCAGGAAATTGGCAAAAAATAATTGCAGGGGTTTTTTTTTTATGCTTCAAGTGAATAAGCCTGACTCTGTGATGTTTGTACTCTTCTTTTCCTGTATAAAGACCAAGTGACTGAAATTACTGGATGGATTGATGGGGATTTATTTTGCAGTAGTACGAGTCTAGTGTGTTTTTTGAATGTGAATGTGATCTCATTGGCAGGGTTTGCACACAGATGTGTGGCATTAACACAGTGGATAATTGGGTATTGCAAATGAATTATCTAAATGTGGTGACTAACAGGATAATGTCCCTAGCCGATGTATTCAACACTCCTTTAACATTAAGATGGAAAAAAAAAAGTTATAAGAATAAATGTGCCTCTTTACATTTGATTTTTTAATCAACAACAGACTAAATTATCATGATGCAAATAACTATATTTACGTATGCACATATATTCTTATATGCGGAATATGTCCTCACAGCAATATGCATATGTGTTTAGAGAGACATACGTTTATATTATCTGTATGCTGTTTTAGTAGATATATGATATATATGTTAAAATAAAAGATTCAACCAGAGGGCCTTGGTACATTAAGAAAAAGGTTGATTGTGTGTCACAATGACAGAGAAACTCCTGTTACATCTTTAAAAGTTACGAGGACAATGTTTAGATAAACAAATTAAAAAGCCAAAAAAAAGAAAAACTGAGAGATGCAGCTATCAGGGACCTTATACATTATCAGAGATACTGATCAATCAGGAAAGATGCACTGATCTTACCAGTTAAAAATCTAAACATGATCTTTTTCTTCCATTTTTTAAATATTTAATAACCTTATTTTTGTTCAATAATATTATGTAGTGGTCTGCCTTCATCAATACTCTCCCTTATTTCATGCAAAACTACATTTTGAATTTTTACAGTAAAATACTGATGTCTACTGTATTGGGTATTTTTCCAAGCTTTATTTTCTTCCCAGTTAAAATTAAATGAAAATATCATGGTGAGTTATCCTTTTAGGTCCTACTGAAAACTAAATCACTTTCCTCTCTGAATCTTTATTGGTGGAGTATTACTCATTTTATTTCCTAAATGAGCCAAAGTTTCCAAAATCATGATTACCATCTGCAAAAATGGTTAAAACATAGAAAAGCATTATTCACATAGTGTGACCTGCATCCTGTTTCTTATTTGTCTAATGTGGCTGCAATGATTATTTCTTGTTATTATTCTGAGGGATGATTTAGGTGTCAGATATGCTACAATACTTGTAATATTTTCTTTGAAATTTAGCTCGGGAACCAATTTGCTGTTTATCACTGTAGGTAAAAAAATTGCTTGGTCTTCATTGTCCAAATGTAAAATTACTTTTCTTGTCACTATTATTGTCAACTGAATTAATATGTTTCCTAAAGTATATGACTGTGCTGCTGCTACCTTACAATATAGACATTCTGGGTAAAACTTAAGGCACATTTCCCTATAATATTTTTTAAAGTAACTACACAACACATTCAGTGATTTTATTTCAGGCATCAGAGTTTAGTTTATTTAAGCCAGAAAATAAATTAGATATTATCTTGGTCTTCTGTTGTTTGTGCTTTAATGCAATTTTTGAGTGCTATTTAGTGTGAAATTTTAGATCATAACAGTGTCATCTGTGATATCAAATTAAATTCTCCTTCACTTTTTAATGGATTAAAATAGTATTTTACAGAAACGCTTTTCAAGTTTGCTTGCTAGGCTATGCTTCAAATATAAATTCAGAAAAGTAGATAACTTGCATTTCTATCATTTTGAAAATTATGCACAATACTGGGCATAAAGGTCGCAACATTTTTAACTATTTGAATTCATAAGATGTACAAAGCAGACTAAATCCATCAAAGGACTCGCTTCTGGCTGACTTACGTACACCAGATGGATGTACATGCTGTTACATTAATTTTAATGGGTTTGCCTTAAAAGGTGTGTGTTTAGGTGTGCCAGAGACCTAACATTTGTATGCAATGGGGAAAGAATAATATTTTACTTCTGAGTTGTTGTGGTTTAACCCCAGCCAGCAGCCAAGCCCCATGCAGCTGCTAACTCTCTCCCACTCCAGCAGGATCAGGGAGAGAATCGGGAGGGTAAAAGCTGGAAAACTCATGGGGTGAGATAAGGACAGTTTAATAAGGAAAGCAAAAGTCACACCCAAGCAAAGCAAAACAAGGAATTCATTCAGAGCTTCCCACGGTGGGCAGGTGTTCAGCCATCTCCAGGAGAGCAGGGCCCCAGCACACACAATGGTGACTGGGGAAGACAAAACCCATCACTCCAAACCTCCCCCCCCTTCCTCCCTTTCCCCCCCCCACTTTATATACTGACCAGGATGCCATATGGTCTGGAATATCCCTTTGGTCAGTTGGGGTCAGCTGTCCCAGCTCTGTCTCCTCCCACCCTCCCAGGCACCCCCAGCCCCCTCCCCAGCACAGCCATATGAGAAGCAGCAAAGGCCTTGGCTCTGTGTGAGCCCTGCTCAGTGACAACAAAAACATCTCTGTAGTATCAACCCTGTGCTCAGCACAAATCCAAAACACAGCCCCATATCAGTCCCTGTAACAAAATTACCTCTACCCCAGCCAAAATTTCTCCTCTCAACACCCACATGGGGGGTTGAGACGGGAAGGCAGAAAGAGTAATGAAAAGCTGCCAGGCACAAGAAAGGGATTTCTAAGGCATGTAGGGCTGTGAAAATTCATGTGTTATTATGGGAACCATCTTTTCTAAAAAGCAAAATCTTCCAAACAACTTTCCTTAGAGATTTTGAAAACTATGTCAATAATTGACTTAAGAAAACAGCTGCATCCCTACAGTTAATAAAGGAAGTTTCTGACAGTACGTGTATATAATGCATTGTTTAAAATGGAAATTTAAGACATGACATGAAAAAATGGTTTTGTTTATTCCAGAGTGGATAAGGTTATTATTATGTATGTTTATTGCTTACAAAGTTAGCAATTACTAATGCTGATTCCATAAATAACCAAATTTTGTACTTCCCTTTGACGTGAAGAAACTGAAGTAAAAATTACAGCTGAACTCTAACCAAGAAATATACGGAATTCAGGCCACTACTGCCTCCTATTTACAACAGGGTTACAGGTAGAGCACACTGACCTTTTAAAACAATGCCTGGACACCTTTGTCCAGCCTAAGATTCACAACAAGAAGCTTTGAGTGTGTTTGTGAGTTACGAAGCAGCAGTTTCTGTGGGCATCCTGCTTCTCCCGTACCAACTCTCCCCTCCTCTGTACTGTAAAGCCTTTGCCTTTGCATTTTATTTTATGAGGAGGAGTCTCTTTTTGAGGAAAAGAGTAACTACCGCAATCATTGCCATAATATAATATTTGTGAAAATATGCTGAGTTTTGAAATGGACAGCATAATCTGATGTACAGACATGTAAGTCAGGATCTGATTTACACTCTTTTCTGGTTTGGTTGTAGACCGGTTTTGAATAATTTTTTTCCTTTTGCCCCTCTCCCCTTGAGTCTACCCTGATTTCACCATTACCTGAATGGGTAAAGGGCTATCTTTTTTTTTTTTCTTTGTACTGGTCCTAACACAGTCTGAAGCTCTTAGCTGAAGCCATAAATGTAAAATGATAAAAAATGCATTATAAAACTTAAAGGGAAATGAAAACATGTTTTAATCTTGGAGTGGAAAGGGGAATAAGAATTTTGGGAAGCAAAACCTGGTCACAGTGATGGAATTTCATCTTCAGTTATACCTAACCCCTTCATCATAACCAGCAATTTAAAAACAGTCTTAAATATTAACTTAGCTGCAACTTTATAATATGCTGTGAGAGCTTTGCAGTCTCAGAAACACAGAAGAGACCTACTGATGAATTTTATCATATAATACAGGAGCTGCCTAATCCCTCAAAATGTGCTTAAATGGGAAAGGGAAGCAGTGTTCCATGCTAAAGATGTCACCAGAAATGAGAACCACTAGCAGAACGTCATGACACATGTCTTGGGAAGAGATGGCAACTGCAGCCACGCTGCCAAGGACGTTGGTTTAAAGGGAGTTCCTGAGTTCGGGAAAGGCACATAGGTGCAAAGCATGTCTTTGTGGAGATGAACAGGAAAGAGTATTACAGTTAGCCAAGAGGCAGCAATTTATGTTATATATCTGAGGATCCTGCAAACAGCAGCAGGATCCTCAGAGGACGTATTTCTCAAACTGGAGAAGCTGAGTCCTTTCCTGAGATATGTATCCTTTCCATCCAAACTTTGTTGAGAGCAATCCAGGTTCTCACAGAGGAAATGAAAGCCCTGCTTATCCCAAAAAAATGAGCTGTTGTTAGCCATTAGAAGTAGTCTGCAGTTCCCTGAAAGATATACAAATGTAAAAATATAACCTTTAATGCCATCTGACTTTGACAAATTGAGCGGCCACTCTCTAAAGCTTGGCAGCTCTTTGAGCTAAGTGGTGTTCTGGAAGATGGCAGTTTGGAAACACTGATGTTTGTTAGTAATATTTACTAGCCTGTAAGCTACAGAAGTTCATCGTTTGTCTGATCAACGTAAATATTTAAGGAAAAAATACAAAAGTATTGACTTGCAGCTCTATAGCTCTTACTAAAGGAAGTCAATAGATGGGAATAATTGGACCTGGCACTTGACTTTTTTTCTAGTTGATCGGTGCATTTAAGTCTGTCTAAAAGAACCTTAGAAGGATGAGGCAGATTTGCCCTTTACGGAATGAGAAAATCCAGGAAATTTTTAAACAAAAATTTTCAATAAAGACTCTTCATTTTAATCATCATAAAGAAGGGAGGAGATATAATATACATCTTAACATGGTTCAATCAATTTCTTGTCTGATGCTAGTAAAGGCAGGATTCTAAGTCTGATTGGCAGAAGAAACCCTAGGGCTAGCCACTAAAGATGGCCATTATCATTTATTAAACAGGTGTTGAAATGAATTGGTCTTTTATCGTAATGCAGATTTACAGTGCATTAGGCAATCCATTTTTCAATTTAGTGTACTGCCTCTGATAAATTAACAGATGTCGATTGATTTTTTTTTCCTTCAGTCCCCCTGTTTACACCTGACAGCCAATGCTTTATAGCTGAGCAGTTATTTGAAGTTATAAACATTATAATTAGCAATTTTTTAATTAGGCTGACAACTAACAGGAGATTTGCAAAGCTGCTAATTTGACATGTCATACTCTCCACAGTGTTTATGTTAACCACTACTTGAGTGAATTCAATTGAACAGAACTACAGTGTCTGAAAAATCAATCTCAGAAGAACCCTTTTCCCCACTTGGGTAACATTATGGCACTTCAGGCAGAGAAGTGGAACTTCAATGAAATTTTACAATGTGACAATTCCAATACTTGAAGTTTAAACAATGTGCCCATGTTAGCGCAGAAATGCAATTAAATGTGATGTGCCAAACACATGCATGGTCTGGGCTTTTTTGGTAATGTTAAGCTTTAAGGGTTTTATTTTTAAGGACTATGACCAGAAGAAAACCAACAACCATACCACTCCAATCAGCAGAGTCTCAGCCCTGAACATAACCGTAGCTTTTTGAGTTGAACAAAGGAAATAGAATATTTGTCATTCTAGTGTCTGTGTGGTCATGGATGAAATCTGTGTAGCTTTTCCGGTAGAATTCTCCATATCCCAGTACAAACTGGAGTGGCATGTGAACAGAAGCATTATAGAGGTCCTGCTGAAGCAGGTGGGAATTCCCTGGCTCTTTCCACTAATCTGACCTTCCTCACAGGTTGTACAAAATGGCCTTCTCTCTGATTGAATCTCCTGTGTGAGCATTCCCGACAGAGTATTACTGCCACTCCTGGCTCAGGGGAGGCTTGGGTGGATGCAAGGCACTGAGAGGGTTGGAGTGCTCAGCAAGAGAGAAAGGGGCTTGGGTATGGAGAGAGACAGCTGATAAAAAGTTGCCTGCCAACACCAGAGTGAAGATAAATTGGTGGGGCAGCCCAAGAAAACATGTTTCTGGTTGATTTGGGTTGAAGGGATGTGTTCTTAGGTAATTTCTGTGAAGATATTTAATCACATGCACTTTGTAAAGGAAACGAGGCTAGCTTTTTACTGCAGATGGACATGATTTTGACTGAGAAAGCTCTCTGCCTCAAAGAACACGAGTATTTCCTTCTCTAACATAGGCATTTTCTTGGTTTTATTTCATGGGGGCTTTTTGCATCAAGTCATGCACTTTCATCAGATACTTGCTTCCTTTGTGTTCTGTTTCTGCATTGCCTCATTCTCTCCACTGATGGCTCATCTAGTGGAAGAACCAGCAGCCCTTTAGAACACGGTAACAATAAAAAAGAAAAAAAATGCAAGTTCTTGCATACCTTTTTAAAATCTCCCTTCTTTAATCCTCTGCAGCTATCCAATGACACCCCTTTCCATGTGAGCCTTTCTTCTCTGAGGTCCTGTCTTGTAATGGAGGCGAGACACATCCCTAACTTGGTGAAGTACCAGGAGGAAACAGAATGTGCAGAAAGCACCCCTCTCTAAATAGTCCCACCCTACAGACTTTCCCCAGGAGCTCAAAAGAAAATCTAGACACAAAGTTATTGCAATCTTTCATTCTAAAGATACCTCTACCTCCACATATCTGTGATTTTAGTCACTTTCTGAACTCATCTGCTTTCCTAAAAGGTGCAAGAGAATGAATGTGGTGAGGGACCCAGAATTCACTCCATTGCAATAGTAATGTGAAGAAAATGGCCTATTTAAGGGGTGATCTCAATAAAAGTCTTAGGAGTTGATGGTGCCATGGCATTGCAGTAATTTCATTTGAATAGTGAAGAATTTTACCACCTAGGAGTCTTGCATGAAGTCACTGAAGAACAGATCCTTGGCTGGTACAGGTTGTCATACAGGATCTGCCTCTGAAATATCCTGTTTTGTCACACAGAGTTAATGACTCAATTTTTCATTTCCTTTCAGTGACTACATGGACACAATTTTGGGTTCACAACCCAATATGTTTTAAAACTTATAAATACAAATACTGGTTTCTTTCTGGAGCAATTAGACAGTGTCTTAACCAAATGAGTTATAATTAGATACAAGAAGCTGTGGTGCTAGCATCTTACTATTTCTTAGCTCAAACAGTCCTAATTATTTACATGAATAATATGATGCTTGAGATGAGATTTATTGAAGAGTCTGTCTAATACTTGTTTGATGTAAAATCCTGGTTGCTCATTTCAAACAGTCAAACACTGCTGCTAAGGACTGCTATTCATGGGTGAAGTAACCAATTTTTTTCCTGAGGTGCCAACACCCACCCCCGAAGCAGCGAGTCTCCTCTGAGAATGAGTCAAAAAAAAGTACTTAATCACGACTAGCATTCACTGCAGAGCTCATATTCCTTACATTGATTGGGCAGGAAAGAGAGAAAGTTCTGGATTGTGAAGATGCCCTTCATAAACTAAGAATCAAGGAGAACTCCAGAAAGAAGTAGGCAGGGCCTTTCACAGGGAAATTTTTGAAATGGGAGAAGAGAGGGGAAGAGATAGTTTAAAACCTCAAGTTAAGATTTCTAGATAAGATACATTGGGTCACAACTGAGTCAAGAGGAAAAAAATAATTTCAGGAGAAAGTAGAGAGGGGGGAAGGATAAAGGTGAAGGGCAGTTATTAAGGTGGGAGGAATAAGTTCTAGGTAATAATTACAAAAAAATGTAAAGAGGTTTTCCCTCTGTGCCAGCATGGAATGTGAGATCACTACTTGAGGAGATGTGGAGGCAGTGTAGGCTGCAAGGGCAGTGCTGTGGCACTGACAGGCTTCAGCCCATCAGGGCATCGAACCCTACAGTCAGGATTAAGCTGCACATCGTAAGGGAGAACAAATCCTTGCCTTAAAGTTCAGTAAAACGATGCTTTGGGAGAGGTGTGGGAAGGGGTTTAGCTCCTCTAAGCAAACTGGTTGATGCCATTATAACCTTTTGAAACCTTTGCATAGTGTCGAGAAGGTCCTGTCCCATTAGGATAAAGTAAACAAAGGAGGCACTCTGCTAATGAATATGCCAGAAAAGGACGTGATAAAAACTGTAATTGAGAAAACTATTTATTTTGAGCTGTTTATTTAAGCACAGGAGGATTCCTAATGGAGCCATCAGACCTCACTCATTGGCTAATAGTTTAATTAGGCCCATCTGGTGGAGGCTGTGGAGAGAACTGTCCCAACTCTCATATTGGCAGAGAGGTAATTTGTCATCCTGTGGCCCAGTGACTGGCACGCGAACATCTCTAAAGCCAAACAGAAGCTCGGCAATCTGTCTCACATGAGAATAGCTGAGAGCTGTTGGAGGTATTTGTGTGGTTCACCTTGGCACACTGAGGAGAAATGAGGCTATTGCACAGTATCCTTCAGATAACCTCGGCAGAGAAATTCAGGCAGAGCCCCTGAAAGCCAAGTCAATCTTGCCATTGTCAGCCAACCCAAATATAAGGAACAGATTTTTCCTCTCTTTTTCTCAACACCCCCTCTTCTATGTCATCCTAATGAAATAGGATAAGAATGTTTTCTATTCGTTTCTGTCCAGGAGCATCTATACTTCAGATACAAATTTCATTCCTACTATGTTGAGAAACAAAAGAATTTCCCTTTTGGATAGGAGGAACTTGCTATTTTTAAGAAATCCTAATTCTACAAAATACTATCCAGTGGTGGAGCTGCAAATAAAGAAAAGCACTGCAGAGACTTCATACAAGTGTAACCAGTCTGTAAGGTAGGTTGATAACACTATGGGTTAATTCAGCTAGAGAAGGAAAAAAATTCAGAATGCTAATGGTAACTGCTTTAAAGGCTGAAATCAATATTTTCTTCTCTGTCTGGTGTTACTGTTGGTATTAGTGTTATAAGATGTTAAAACCACCACTTCAAGAGTAATATTTGAGAAAGCATGGGCCAAGATGCCAACAAAAGTTGTATCTCACTGTGCCTATCCAGTAGTATTTATTTGGCACTTATTCTCTAGTCTACCCACCACCTATTCCCAAACCCCAGAAGCACTTAATATATCAAATATTTTACCAGCTCCTTTTTTACAGGCTCATATCAGGTGCTCTCCTGCTGACTTGTGATCCCTTTCCAAGCTCTGGGTATCTGTGGCTGTCACTGCCATCAGACTGGAAGGAGTGGCATAGACTGAGGTTCCCCTCCCCCAGAAGCTTTAGTTTAAAGCTCTGTTCACCACCTGGGCAAGGCCATGACCTGAGATGCTTTTCCCATCATCCCCCCTTAGACCAGGTTTCTCAAAGCGAGTCCCATGGTCTCAGTAGCTGAACCCCTGGCTGTGGCACCAGTCCTGTAACCATCTGCTGAATCACCAGATTTGACTGGCCCTTTCAGACCTTTTTCCTTTGACTGGGAGGATTGATGAAAAATTACCTGGGCTCCAGAGTCCCTTACTATCGCTCCATGGGCTCTGGAATCCTTCTTGATACTCCCCAGACTGCTCCTGGTTGCTCAGGCCACATGAGTCAGCAGTGGATGACAGTCAGTGGACGGTGTGAGCGTTGACAGTCTCAGGGTGGCATTCCTGGTACAAACGCCAGGTAAGGAGTGTACCTCTCTAGAGAGTCTGTCAAGGCAGCAGATGGGTGCCTCTGTACCTCTCAGAAGGGAGTTGCCTACTACTGTCACCCATTGCCTTTTCTTAGTTGTGCTAATTGTTATACAGGGGGTAGTTCCAGCTTCATTACTCAGCTCCAGCATCTCTCCTGATGTGACAGGTCTTGACATTCGCAAAGTCAATAACACTTGAAGAGCCTGAGTAGCCTCAGAGGAGGCATCATAGCTTAAAAAAATCTGTAAGTCAATAAATCACTGAGTTTTGTATATGTCAGGTATCTATCTATACCTTAAGAAGCAAAAATTTTAGACAATAGAGAGATTGAAAGGAACTAATATTTAAGAACTGAGAGCAGCTGAAGTTATTGTTCATAGTAATCTCATGGGCAAACAGTCCATTGTGATCTCTTAGTATTAAAAGCTATTAGTATCTTTAAATTATTTTTCTATATCTGGTGGTATACACCATCATTTTCTCAGTGTAAGTTTTTTTTTATAGTATGATTTTTACATGGGCTAGACTTTGCAGAGCCAAAGTGCTGTGTTTGAATACCATAAATTGAGCTTGAGCAATTTGATCTAGTGAAAGGTGTCCCTGCCCATGGCAGGAGGTTGGACTAGATGATCTTTGAAGGTCCCTTCCAACCCAAACCATTCTGTGATTACGTGAAATTGGATTTTGCTGCTCTTCTCACCTTGTCTGGATATGCATACCATTTCACATGCACAGACATGCTTTCATAGTTCATGGATGCTAATTTCTGTGTATATTTCTTGCAATGGATAGACACGTTTTAAAATTCACACGTGAGTTCAGAGAGTCTCAGTCTGCAGTTTCAAACCTAGGAATTAATGCAGTTCAAAAAAATTCTGCCAGTCTAGTTGCCCCTTTAATTAATTTTGCTTTGTATGCAAGTACAAGCATCATTAGTTTGTATCATTTTTAGCAACATCCCGAAAGAATCAGCAAATCAGTTTTGTGCTCAGCCTGATAAACTGTCAAGACAATTTTGCCAGCAAAGCTAACTCACGCAGTGCAAATATTTACCCAGAGATTATCTATTCTTAAAACAAAGTCACTAATCCAGGTTGTCTCTTCCAGACATAATTCTGAACATGTATATTGAGCGAGCTAAAAGCATAGTAACAAAAATGTTTTGCAATGTAAGAGCTTTGTGATCATCCACTGCCTTCAGCCAAATCTTTTCTGAAAGCTCGTTGTGTTTCTTGCTGCATTGTGAATTCTGCTATGTTTACAAAAGTGGAGGAGGCAGTGGGTAAAGTGGAAATACTTTTCTGATTTTATCTGCACTTGACTAGTATTAAGTGGTATTTTTGACTCCTACTGATCAGATTTCTCCTCACTCATCTGTCTCACTTGTCAACACCATGTGGAACAAGTGACAGTCTTGTTCTTGTTCCTCGTATTTGAGCTCAAGTGTCTAGATTTGAATTTGCCTTGGTAGATGTATGATACAAATACTTTGTAATAAATAAAATGCTACTAAAACTGCTCAGCCTTCTTGCTACTGAAAAAGCACAAGAGTGCCTCATGTAGTTTGCAAAACTTGGAACAGACTTGGTCTGCCATCATTTTTACCCTGGTAAAGGTGACACATATAAAGTAGGCCATGAAGGTGAGAGCAGCATGGAGCTCCCATGAACCACAACAGCCACATCCAGCTTGGATGGTGTGAGAGTGGCTTTCCAAGGAGGGGTTTTCCATGGGAACTGCACCCCTGAGTGAAAGAAGAGGCAGGCAGGGCAGATGCCCAAGACACAGAATGGCCTGGCTGCCCAAAAAAGTGGGGGATAAAGTGACTGCCCAAACCAGGCAATGAAAGGCAAAAATGGCAGCAGGGCAATAGGTAGCTTTACTGTGACCCAGAGCAAAGTACTGGATTACTTCAGGGAACCCCAAAGTAGATTAAAAGGATATTTTTGCTATGAAGAATGAGAATAAAGGTATCAAAGGTTTCTCCCCTCTTATATGTTAGAAAAAGGCAATCCAACTGGAGAAGGCTCAGGCTATCAATTTATCTTTGTGGGAGACTGTATGGTTATTTATCTTTTTTAATTATGCTTCAAAAGAAAGATGGTGCTGCAATAAATAACATTAGGCAACAATAAAAGGAACAGCACAGAGAGCTGTTTGTAACGTGTTCCACTCACCCTCTTCGTTTTAACCTCCATAAAAGTGTGGGGCTTTCCATGTTGTTTGAGGTATTCAAGACTGTGATATTTCTGGAAGCAAGTGAAACACAGCTGCTTGCTGATTAAGGGGATACAGGAGATGGCAGGATTACATTAGTGTGATGCATGTGCTGCTACTCAGGGACCAGCAAGCTCCCAAATTTAGTGCCAGATACACACACACACACGGTCACACCTGAGCTCATCAGAAAATGTGACACTTTCACCAAAGCCTGAGCAGAGTTTATTAGCATGTGTGTACTTTCCAAGAAAAAGAAGAAAAAAAATGACAAAAAACCAAGCAAACAAAAAACAAAAAACAAAACCAAAAAAAAAGCCCCACCCAAAAATAAAACATAAAATCCCTGCATGATGATTGGGAAAGCACTGATACCTCTTTTAAAAGAATCCAGGTGGCTTTGAAGAATCTTTTTCACTTTTAACTCTAAAGAGGCCTTCTAGGAAGGGCATGTGAGCTGCAGCGTTCGTATTGGTCCAGATCTGCACGTGAAAACATTTTCAGAAATAATAAATTTTACGGGGCTTACTTTGAGAGGTTTTCACTTAGGACCCTTATGAAGAGGTTTGCTTTCTAGAAGGTTGAGCGAATGGCATCTGTCTGAAGTTTGCATCTTTCTTAATGTTTGACACAGCTTGGGCAGTCAAATTCACTGCTCCTTAATGTTTAGTATTTGAAAGCAAATTAAAGGGAATTAGTTAAGACTTTTTCTTGTATAACTTGGGCCCTAAAGCTTTTTTGTAATCATGCTGGCAGTAATGTAACAATTTATCTTACAGACAAGTCTAACAGCAATGTCATAATTTCAAAAGCCAAACAGTCTTTCATATTTCTTTCAGCAGGAGAGAACTGTTGGGATTTTCATGTATGTTTTGCCTTTGCAAAAATAGAAGTTGGAGTGTGAAACATAGATCATCCTTCACACTCATTAGCATTTTAATGGCTTCTCAATTGTTAACAGATTTGATGTAGCTACTAGAAAGATAAGACTGGGTTGTGATTTACGTCTACACTTTCCAATCCAATAGTAGTCAGTTATAATACATTTTGCTAAATGTAGTGTCAGGTCTCTGAAATAAATTTTCAACCCTTTTAAAAAAATAATAAAGACAATGATAAAGAAAAATGCCAATATGCCCCTCCAATGTCTTTGCAGTAGCAATAGTTCTGATTTGTTGTTTTTGAAGAGCACAAAATTTTTTTCCCAACAGAAATAATAATTAGTTATATAATTTGAAAATTAAAGATTGTGTATTCTGCACGGTGTAGCCTTATGGAGTAATAGCATAAAGCGGCATAAGCATTCACAGCAGAATGATTTGCAGAACTTCTAATACAGAGAAGTTGTTTGAGGGTTCGTTTTTTGCTGTATTTTCAATCTATTATTCTATGGTTTTTATCAAGAATATTATGGCTTGTTGAATCACAAACTCCCTTCTGCATATGTAGGATGTAGCTATTACAATTTGCACACATTTTAACTTCTCAGAAGCTATCAGCTCCAAAAAAGAGCTGTCAAACCCAAGGGCACCATGGCATTATATTTAGAAATATTCTTAGTGTCAGGAATGATTTGAACTATCCAAATTAAAGTACAGAGGACAAATACACAGAGCCTGGCTAACTGACTCTTACCATCTGAACACAGTCTGCTGTAGCCCCGTGAGTCATTCATGGCATGTCCCTCTTCCTTTCCCTCTGCTAAAGACAGGGCTGAACCTAACCCTGAACTTAATACAGATTTTTAGGATGTGAACACTGTCAGTATATATTTGACGTGCCTCTGTGATTTGAATCCTTTGGAGTCCATCACTCCTTGCCCAGTAGTTACATGTGCTGTAGCATCAGAGGAGGCCAGAATCCAGAACATCACCAGGATCATTAGAAGGTCCAGCAGAAGGTGTTTTGTTGGCAGGAGCATCATTACTGACATAGCTGAAGCAGAGTGAGGACTTCTGAATAAAAGAAAGAGTCCTCTATTTAGAGGAGTCATTATATCAACCAAATACATCAACTAACGTTTTGGATTGGAGTTTTTTTATTTAGAATTTTCCATTCTATCTGCTATCTCCTTCTAGGCAACTGTCCATAGAGAGTATTTATGGAGAAATAGACACCACTGGCATTTTTCCATAGGATATTAACGTACTAATGTTTCTATTATCTAGGATTTTATTTCTGCTGGCTGTGTTATGGTCTAAAAAGTCTCCAGCAGAAGTTCAACGAAACTCCTACCTACATTGTTCGTTTATTTCAGCAGTGGACTTGTAATACAACACATCAAAACTTTCAATATTAATGTCTGTGCTGGGCTTTCTGTATCGAGGCAGAGAATTTGAATTTTCAGGTGTGCTACTTCAATATATCATGACTTTTGCTGGACTGGAGAGAAAACTGCAAGTTTTGATTGTTACCTTTAAAAGGAAGAAAGTAATCTGAAAGGTTCCTCTTCATGACCTGTCCAGGAGGTTGGTGATCTAATGGCTCTTTCGGATGTAAAGATCTGCTGATCTTCCTCCAACTAGGAGGGTGGCTTGAATGCACTAGATTAGATGTTTCAGTATTGACTGCAACTGTCTGAGGACAGCTTTTATGTACTGAAAAAGCTTTCTGGACTTGCAGATGATCAGGCTGGCAAGGGGGCAGGGCAAGGGGAGTGGGGGTTCTGGGGCAGCGGAGAATTGGAGAAGAAGGTAAGAAATGAGCCAGGCAGTTTTTCTCAGGGCATAGCTTCAGATGATATTTGCACAGTGCTGTTAGTAAGGGCCTTGAATGCACTTTTCATCACATGGCATATTAGATCTCTTCCTGTCAGAAAGTTAGACTCTAAAAATGTAAAATGTCTGTGGCAGAGATTTCCAGCTGCCAACAAAAGGCTCACTTTCATGAGGAAAATAATTTAAAATGCTTCTGAGTCTTTGTGAAAAATAGAGGCCATGACTGTGTCTGCAAAATTCCATTGAGTTGAGACACCAAAGACAAGAAAAATTGCATTCATACCACTGTGATCATCATCTGTCCATTCAGCACAGTGCTCTCCAGGAAAAGACAAAGCTGGAATGACAGCACAAGGAGCATCCTGCGCCTTTCTGTGTCACTGCTCGCGCTAACCTGTGGCACCGCATGGGAGTGTGCGGGCACAGGAGTGTGAGAAAGGAAATGGGGTTTCTTTTTCCTCCTCTCTTTCCCTCATCCCTGAAGTCTTGATGTAAACTTGTGATAGATGCGAGTGGCTAAAAATAGTGTGGGTTTTGTGTACCATACTAGCAAGTGAATAATTTTCTGCTGTAAGCAGGATGCCAAGGATAGCAAAACCCTGATGGTAATGGTAGGTGAGGTACAATGATGGAGTGCAGCTTCCAGCCCACTAAATCAGTGGCAGACTACTTGGCACATTTGCCAATGCTGCTGCAGCCGGAGAAAAGCCCTGGGGAAACTCTCCCTGCATTTAAAAATTATACTTGAGATACACTTGTTTTATCCTAAGAGTTTGATAATTTATCCTCACAGCGTGGGAACCCTGCAGTAACAAGTGATAGTTCTTGTTATATTACTTGTTGCAGCTTCTGCTTCCTGGATTTTCAGAGTCTCTGCTTCTAGCTTAGAAAATACCACATGTATCTCTGCACAAGCATAATTGTCTTCGGGCATGAAAGTTTAAAAATTACAGTGAATGCTGGACAGAATCTAGGAAGAGGCTGTCATGATCTGTTCAGGCTTTCCTGTTTCTATTTCTTATACCACCAACACTTATATTTGGAAGTGATTTTATACAATTACAGCAGATGGGACAGTTCTTTCTACAGGCTTGTGCTATGATGTTGGACAAGTAGGAAATACACTATAAAGATTTACAGTTTGAGACAGATGAATTTAAATCCCATTATTATTTAATGTTCTAATGCCATACTGACTATTACTAGGAGGAGTTTTCATCATCTGAAATGAAATCCTGATATTTTGAAGTCAAATGGCAAAATTCCTGTTGACTTCAGTAGGACAGGTTTGACTCCAGAGCAATACAAGAGCTTAAGTGACCTGCCACTAGCCAGATCTTTCAGCAGTGGGCATTTTTATCAAGTCGACCTCATTATGGAGTTGCCTCAGAAAGCCTACTTAGACTCCAGGAAGATGCAACTGAAATAAAGCAGGTGCCTTCCTAATTGGAAAGTGGGGGAGGCTGAGTTTTACCAGAGGTATTTAGTGCTGAATAAGGAACAGAATTGTTTCCCTGGGGAGCTTGAAATACTTTTAAAACTTTTATAGCTTCCTGTTTCTTTGCCTCTTGTTCCCACTGCCAGATGGAGCATTTCATGTCCCATTTCATGTATCCTCACCAGGCTTGCCACACCAGGGACCATGGAAGGAGCAGCTGGGAAGCCCCTGCTATTTGAGGGGTGATGGCAGTGATGCTGCTCATGGGGGGCAAAGAGGCAGCACAGAACAGGGTGTCTCACCCCCTCCTGTGCTCAGTATTATTAATTGTAAGAGTAATGGGCTGTGAATTGCATCCCTACTGCACCAGTATAATCTAAGAGATATAAATTTCCTACTTAGCATGTTTGTTTGTCCCACCATTGCAAGAGAACCAGATTTTGGACGATGCTTAGATCCTTTCCTCTGCATAATGAATGCAGTCTACAGCCACACTCTCTTCATTATGCAAATAGTTCAGACAAATCTCCCTTCCCTCCACTTCCCTATTTAAATGTGCTTTAGTGAACAAAAGACCTGGTATTAGATTGTTCACATCATTAGTTGAGATGAAATTGCGATTATACCATCTGCATTTGGTTGCAATTCATTCAAACCTTGTCATTGCCTTTGCCAAACTCAACATCTTCTGGGGTGTTTCTTTGAACACCATTTATCTGTGTTTCCAGCCTATTCAAAGATGCCTCACTGCCTGTAATGGCTGCATTTAATTTCCTTTACTTACACATTGCTGATTTGCTGGGTCTTTATGTCAGATTTCCCGTTCCACATTATTAGTATTTAAACTTGCACCTTTTTAAAATCGGATGATAAATTAACCTCACATTGCTCTTTTTCCAAGCATTAGCTGCTTGCTAGAAACCCTGGAAATTAGCTAATTTTCTCTCATGCCTGACACTGGCAGCCAGATATGGAAACCAACTTCATCAGCTGGAGGAGTTCACCATCCAGCAGTTGGCCCTGCTCAGCATACATGGGACTCAAAGCAGAAGCTCTGTGAGCTCCTGGCAGCAAATCTGTGATAGGGATAATAGCTCCCTGATAGCTGTTAAAGGGAACCGTGTCCTGTGCCTGTGAGCCAAGCTGCTGTGAGATGGAAGCAGCTCTTCCCACGTCTGCCCCTGCCATGGAATATGGTGCCTCTCATGCCGATGGTCCCAGGGCCAGGTGACACCTGCAGCCTGTGCGGTGCTTGCTCCTCCAGTGGGCTGAACTCTTAAGGTGCTCTTTAGTTCTCACCAGCAAAGTCCTGCCAGTCTGACTGATATCCCTCCAACAGCCTGCTTTGTATACAGTGGGACATTTCCAGCGATGCCTCCAGTTTTTATGCCAATGTTTTCATTTGGTGACATTCGCCCGTCAAAGAAGTCACTCTCCATGCCCCAGCTGCATTTAAGCAGCTGTGCTGGGGGCAGTTCCCCACTGCCATGTCCTTCCTCAAATCCCTTCTCAGGATGGGTGAAGGTTGCCAAGCATACCACACCTGCCAGCCTGCTCCTGCTCTGTGCCTTGTCTCAATTCCCACTCATCTGAGGGAGTTGAGGACAGGTCACGGGTGAGCGTCCTTTGGCTGCCAGAGGCGGCTCTGGTGCCCAGTGATGAGGCAGCTGGGTCATCCTCTCCCCCTGCTCATCTACCTCGTGTCTGATGTCTTTGCAGGGACAACTAAGAGGCTCAGGGAGAGGATGCTGAGATGCTGAGATGCTGCTATAGGGAGGAAGAGGCACAGAACCAGCCCTTTGCTTTTTATTTAAACAGGCTGCAGCCAGAAGAGCTATCTGTGTCTTTCCCCATCTTCCAGAATAATTTGAGGGCAGCCTGTGACATGTTCTGCATCATTTCTGTCATCAGAAGTAGAACTTTTGATTGTTACCGCATCCAGCATAAGGTTGTGGCCATGGCAGATTACTAATAACATGTAACACGGATCATTAAATTTGCATAAAATTGCACAGGGAGGACAACACAAAGTGGCTGCTTCAAACAAGATACATCAGAAAGAACAAAAGTAGTCCAATTTACGTACATGCAGGAAAATTAGTTCCTCTGATTTTCTAAGTCTTTCATTTGTTTCCTTATTAGAGGACTATCCATTCAGTGTAAGGAGTATATTTTAAGGCTCTATGTGTTGTGGAACCTTGAGGAATAGCTAAAACCATATAACAACACAAACTTACAGCACATCATGTACACAGTATGCAACACAAATCTTTTATTAAAGGGAATTTAAAGATGGACGGAGTTAAATTACTGACCTGGGCCTCAGGAAAACTGAAAAATTCCCTGAGGTTTATGTCATCCCTCCTCAGCATTTTCAGTTTTCCTAAAATATTGTCCTAAATATTTAAACTGTAAGCTTTGTGTACTGTCTTATGGCATATATATTCTCAGTGCTTAGTTTGGCCGGCTGCAGTCTTTTACAGGGCCCCTAGATGCTACTAAAATTTAAATTACAAATCAGTAACCTTGCAATATTTTCTGTCACATTCACCGAAAACCATCCTACTGAGGTTTGGAATGCCACATGTTGATTGGACAAGGTTTTAAGTGTGTGTTTAAAGTGTCACAGAAAAAACTCACCAATTCACATGGTTTTAATAAAATGCATTCATTTTATTAAATAAAATTACAGGTACTTGTAATTACAAAATTAAAATAAAATCAATTTTTAAAACACTAGCTAGCATCTGTCTACATTCAGATTTTAAATGTAAGGAGCAGTTAGAAGATAAATACAGGACCCTGAGCTTTATTTTATTACAGCTTTTGTGTTGACCACTGTTAAATTTGCTTGTTATTTTGGATATATCTGAACAGCATTACTGGTTTTCCATGATCACTTTGCCAACATGAATACTTAGAAATGACAATATTTTCAAAAATGTTGGACTTTTTGTTATTTTCTAGGGGTGAAACTCATATTTTAAGCTGCTTTCCTCAGTTACAATAGAGTGTCTGCATCATTCTTGCCATTAAAAGTTTTTAGAAATCTGTTCATTTTTTATGTTTAATTTCAAGTTTGACATAGTCCTTTGAGGATGGTAATGCCAGCTAATGAGACTTGAGAGGAGAGTCTTCTGCTGTCTCAAAGTGCCTGTATTGCAAGGAGTGGAAAGCTAAGATTCCTTTATTCTGTTTATGACCTGACTCCAAATGATCCACACTGTTGGAGAGAAGGTAATTTAATGGCCATTATTATTATACAATCCTGCATCTTCTTTGAAGCTGCCAGCTTGAAAACCAGCTCCAGTTGTGTGTGTTCATTTGAAACCTTTGCCGAGCTTTTCATCAAAGCATGACACAGAGATGATTCCTAAGCAGCTTCCCTTTCTCACACACCCAAATTTACCATTTTCTCCTCATCTAACCAAAGGCAGAGATGCTTTGAGGTCCAGGCAAATGTAGTAACTGTTGAAACATGGCATAAAGAAAAGAAACATGCTAATTAGGTTACTGAGGCACTTTGAAAGGATTTGCTCCCCTTATAAAGTGTGCAACATGGCTGGCAAATTAATTCAGTTGTAAAATAAATTATTTAAAGTGAAGCATCTCATTAAGAAGAGGAAACATGGAAGTTTGACACATTTATGAAAGCATGAGACAATGCACAGGTTGTTTGTGAGGTGGCAGGTTGGCTGAAGTCAGAGCAGATTCTCAGCTGTGGGGTCGATATGCTCTACAGGTGTCCTCCAGCCCAGTGCCTTCATCTGCTGACCTTGGTACCTGATATATGGGCACATCACTCACAACTTGTCTGCAGGGGGGTTGAACTACTTGTAAAGCTTTTACAAGCTGCAAGGGAATTTGGTATCTGAAATAATTTCTTTGTGGAAGGACACAGCACATGACCCTGTGCTTTTTTCATAAACTGAGCCTTCCCTGTGAGTTTAATCTGTCTGCCCTTCCCTGCTTCTCGGTTGTGATGGGCACAATGCTAATTCTGTCTGCTTGGAGCTATTTCTCTTGAATAATGTTGTGTGCTCTGCTGTGGTCTCACTTGCTCCTTTGGGTCAACAGTGGCCAAGTACAGCTAGAACATGGTTCTTGATGGCTTGGTGTCAGGAAATACAGGAATTTTTCAAGAATAGGAAAAAAATTGAGAAAGACTGTGGCATAGATTAACTGAATATTTTGCAAGGAATATGTACAATCCTAACATCACCCCAACAAAGTCCATCCAATACCTGAGAGAGTCAGAAAGTCACCAATGCCCAGGGATGAACCAGCTGGCAAGGAGGTTAGAAAAGATTACAAGATCTTGGGCAGAATACAAGGGAAATAAACACTTTACCAGTTTCTGTATTTCTGAGTTAATCTGTAAGTCAAAAGGGCAGAAGAAACTGAAACAAAACAATGTGAAAATTAAGGAAAGGATCCTCACAGATCCTGTTACCTTTCTCTTGGTTTTCTCTTCCACCTGAATGAAGGCACACAGGCCTTTATACAGGTGGAATCCATACAGAAATTACCACCCAGGTGATGCAGCAAAATCAGTGTATAACTTTGGCTGTTTTCTTGATGGCTTCAGAGAGTAAATAAGTGTCAGGAAGTCAGGGAACTTTTCTGTCATTGTGAAAGTCGGAGGAACAAGGCATCTCTATGGATTTGGACTTCAATTTCAAATCACCTTGAACGTTAGCAAAGCTCTGCTGGATGTGTTCTTTCTTTATCATGCTGAAGTCTACTATTAATAGCAGCTGTACATACACTTCAAGGAAGACTGTGTCTTCATATGAAATCCTAGAAGAGATGGGGCTGACTTCCAAATTACTAAATAGAAGAAGGAGGGGACATATTGTTAACACGTACCAAAAATGTTATTAAGTGCCTCATGCTGCAAGCAGAAAAATCTTGTAACTGATCCATGAAAGTGAGGTGAATTCTAGAGTCTTTGATAACCAGTTTCAAATATTTGACAGCAAATTTCATTAATTTATATATTCCTGCTGTGCAGAGATTATAAAACAAACTTCAATAGAAACATCACAGAACAGTAGCCACTTTTGTGTGTGTGGCGTTGGTATGCAACTTTTTGTAATAAAGCAATGTTTAAAAGCAGTGAGAGATGGCAATATAAAACCAGAACAAAAAGAATGCCCTTAGGATGCTTTGAAAAGAAACTGGGCTATCAGGACAGTGTGTGTCCTGCCCTGACTATACACGAAACTCTGCAGGAAAACCTGTGCATCACTGGGAAATCATATACATGGAACTCCACTACAGCCAGTTTTTAAGTACAGTTGCCAGTACCTTATGAGAGGTTGCTTTCATAGAAAGCCCAAATATTTAGGCTGTCATATGGGATCACATCACTGGGACAGCTAAGCTGTCCTGGACAGACAGCTTGGCACTCAAACGTACTGCACCCAAACTGCACCATTCCGACCAGGGCAGCACTGCATGCTGTAAGGGATTGCTGTCTTCAATCCAGACTTTCAAGACAGCTTTGTGATTCTTTGGGTTTTAAAAGCAAGCACTTCTTACCTAAGCACTGCATTTTAGTCCTTCTGTAGGAGCACTGATGTATCCTGTGCTGGTCTGTTACCTCCTGGGAAAGTGGCTCCACCCCTGACTTGAATCCTGAACTCCTGAAGTTGCTGTCCCTTTGATACTATAAATCAAAAACCAAGTGTTGCTAGATTTGTCAAGGAAACTTCACACAGACTTGCTGTCTACATCCACATCATCACTGAGGGTCATTTTAGTGGTCCCTGAGCTCTGGCTGCTATACTGGAGATTCCTGGACCATTGGAGTCCCCAAGCATCAGAGAAAGGGAAGCACCAGCTTGGTGAAAACGTGAGGGAGTGTATGTGGAGGTTTAACTTTGCATATAAACCTTAGGCCAATCTGTCCTGTTTACAAAATTGATCTGCCTAAATTACTGGGAGGAAGAGGAAAACGAGAATACCATTAAAATAAAATCCTGTACTAGTACCAATAACAAGTCTACTGCATTTCAGAAATGTGTTCATTTCAGTTAATGAGCAGTGGGTGCTAAAGAAATATTTAAACTATCTTTCAAGGATTTAAATGAAAACTGGCTCCTATAAATATCCATTGGTTTACTTAAATGCATCCAGCTGTGACAAAGTAGTAAATAGAAGGGGAAATAAATCGGAAGGAATTAAAATGCATTTGTTTTGAGGAGTGACTACTGATTTCAGTGAAAAGCCGTATCAGGTTGAATAAAAGTGGTGAATATTTGCTCATTTATTTAAACCATATTCTTTCCATATATCAGTATCGGTTCCACTGTTAATGAAACAAATTCAATTAAATGGGTTCAGCAAAACCATATCAATTAGAAAAATTAAACTGGCAACAGGAGTGGTAACACCTAAGTCTTTGATGCAAAAAGAATAATCGCATTGAAATTGATGAAATAAGCACAGAATTAATCCCAGGTAGAGGATTGAATATAAATGAATTGGAGAGATATCCTGAATGTACAGTTTATGTGTGTTTCTACGATATTATATATAACTGTGAGCGGCAATTAAACACGGTAGTTGAACGTGGCTGTAACTGCTAATGTACGTGTAACTGCTCCTTAACAAATACAGCTAGAAGATGCAAGAATTTAGAAGTCTGGGATCATGCAAAAAGAAAAAACAAACAAATGAAAATCAAGACATTAGGGAAGGTCAGAATTATACAGCAAGGGATGTTCATGTAATATTTTGTCATATAATTATGCTGTTTCTTTTATGTAGTTTTAAATCTGTGCATAGCTTTCAGTGCATTAGGAAGTGGATTTATGTGTGACTTAATAGAGATATAACTGAAGTATTTTACAGAGTCAAAGATTTAATACAGAGAGGAGCTGATCTTCTGGGTGACCTTCCTGCTCTTTGTCCTGTTCCAGGCTGGAGCAACCACAGCTGTGGCTGAGGCAAGGCCACACTGAGGAGTGCTCTGAGCAAACAGGTGCCATCCCATTACTGCCTGAGCCTGGCTTGCTCCAGTCATGTTTCCTTGGGCACACTAAGGTACTCGAAGTAAAGTCCAGGCAGTACACAAACTTGTGGGAATTGTGCTCTCAAATTCAGGGAACTCCATGTTCATCCGTACATGTAGGTAGCTCAAAAAGCTGGTGGGAAATGTGATTAAATACATTTGCTCTCATCCTCCAAGCTCAGCTCCATCATTCTAGAGCACCCCTCTAATCAGAAGCTTCCTATCCCAGTTCTCACTCTGGTGGAGTTTTTGCAATGGGATTTGTAATTAGCAAAGGAAATTAAAGGGAATTCGTTTTTCTCAAGACGAGGAAGATTCGTGTTTTGTTTTGACTTCCATGTGTGCCTCATAAAGAAAGGGATCATTTATTAAGGATCAAGACATTCTTACTTTGAGAGGTCTCTGTCTTGTCTTAGTTGAGTTCTAAAGTGCATTTTAAATGTTTGAAACCATTTCCTCCACCCCTCCACAAACAAAACCAAACAAACTAGAAACAAACCCAAAATCTGGTTTATCTACTTATATTCTTTAGCATACTTCCTATGCTGGGATTTTACCCCTTGAGACCGGTGTATTTATTCATCAGGAGATGAAGCTGTCAGAGATGCGAAGGAAGTCAGGAGTAATAGTTTCCTCTAGTGCACCAGTACGGCATAAGTCTACATTTTAACCCCAGGTGAGGAGTAGGTCATAGGGTGTGCTTTCTAATAAACATTTTTCTGCTGCCACATTCCTTTTCCATAGCTTAGCAGCTGCTTGCTTCCACAGTAATAAAATAACTTAGCAGGTATTAGTGAATTACATTTGAACTGGGGTCCCTTCTCATTCCAGAAGAAATCTTGGTCTGTTCTGTAGCATCTTTTCCAGATGGCTACGCAGAATGTGCTGCTGGTGTTGTTCACTAATGATTTTATAACGTATTTTAATCTGACACGACAATTGCCTAGATCATTCTTACAGATATATTTCTTAAAAGCCGGATAAATATATCTAGGAGTACCACATCATTGAAATGTAATTGGAGGAAGCCACAGGCTTCCTACCTGCATTAATCAACTGTTGATGAGCTTAATTAATCTCTCAGATCTAAATGGAGGGAGAGAAATGAGAGCTATTTGCTTGAAAGCCAGTATCACAGGCTTTGAAAACATAAGAGCTGTCTTGTTTACAGGTAGAGATGTGTAATGATTGGTGTCTCGCTTAAAACTGTTCGTCTCCATGCAAAAAACACACTCAAACCCTAGGGAACTGGTTTAGTTGCAAAACTGAGTTTCTCTCACAAGACAGACTTTGCTTTAAGCTCTACTGTGTTGTATCATAGAAGCACAGAATCATAAAATTACTTGGATTAGGAGGGACCTTAAAGATCATCTCGTTCCAATCCCCCAGCTATGGTCAGGGGCACTTTTCACTGGACCAGGTTGCCCAGAGCCCCCTCCATCCAACTTGGCCTTGAACACTTCCAGGGATGGGGCATCCACAGCCTCTCTGGGTTACCTGTTCCAGTGCTCACCACCCTCTCAGTAAAGAATTTCTTCCTAATACCTAATCTAAACCTACTCTCAGTGTGAAACCATTCCCCCTTGCCCTGTCACTACATGCTCTTATAAAACATCCCTCTCCAGCTTTTTCATAGACTCCTCTCAGGTACTGGAAGGCCACAATTAGGTCATCCCAAAGCCTTCTCTTCTCCAGGCTGAACAATCCCAATTCCCTCAGCCTCTCCTTGTAGGAGAGGTACTCCATCCCTCTGATCATCTTGGTGGCCTCCTCCAGACTCGCTCCAACAGGTCCATGTCCTTCCTGTGCTGGGCAGCCCAGAGCTGGATGCAGTGCTCCAGGTGGGATGTCCCCAGAGCAGAGCAGGAGGACAGGATCATCTCCTTTGGCCATGCTGCTTTTGCTGCAACTCAGGATGTGGTTGAAGGTCCATCACTAATACCTCATAGTATTTTGTTTCTTCACTAACTCTTCATTATTTCCTAGGAGAGTAAATGTCTACTTTTTATTTATTAATATTTTATCAAATTTATAGGGGCTAAAAGAGCTAAAATAATAACAGGATGCCCAACTACAATCTCCTTTTAGGCTTAGCCCAGAGCTGGAACCTCTAATAGATTGGTAACAGGAATTTATGGTTGAGGCGTAAGCAAATATGTGCTTCTTTTCATAACTTTTTACATTTCCCTCATATTTGTTTAGGGGTAAATCTGCCAAATGCTGTTATGCTGTTGTAGTCTCAAATTTAGGACGGGAGCTTTGTCTTCTTCATCTTCTTCCTGACAGAGTTGGTAGCTTCCTCATGCTAGCAGATGCATGAAAATTAATTCCAGGGGGAGAATTGTTTTGTCCAGTCTGACCAGTCTATTATGAACTGTTAAATCCCATTGACTGTTGAGCTCTCTAATGTGTGCTCAGCCAGTACATTCTTTCCAGCAAGGCCTCTACGGTTGCTTGGAAGTGATAGAAAGAGAGAAACCCCACCACTTCCTTTAATAATTTTTTTCCAGTGGTTAGTCAGCCTCAATGTTGCAAATTTGGGCTTTATTCCTAATTAGAACTTGTCTGGCATCAATTTCCAGCCAGTGGTGATGCTGGGCACAGAGGTGGATGCCTCTTAGGTCTCTCACTCTTTCTGTCACATAATTGATTTTTCATGAATATCATAAAGTAAAGCTGAAATTAGCCCAGCAAAGCAATATGAGACATGTTAGATCAGGAAGCCTTCCTGCATGATATGAAGGTAATTTTTTATCCTATTTATTCTAATATTCTATTGAGCTTTGCATCAAGTTAGTGGATACTCTTTAACCGTGACTTCCTCTGAGGCAGCACATTGTTGATGCTAATACTGAGAAAATATATTAATCATTTGGCCTCTGGCACACTCTGCCTTCAGTCTCTTCTTAGCTCGTTCTCCCATTTCTTAACAGGATGGTAATCGACATGCAATTTCTCTATCTCACTGATGGCTCAGACATGCATAATCTAGATCTCTGTTCCACAAATATGGGCTTGTAAAACTGGTGCCTCTGGATTGCTTTGGGCTCCTCTGCATGTAGGTACACATCCCTTGTATGTGTAATCTCATTGTAGAGGCACATGGATGCATATGCAGATGCTCTCAGGCACTACATCTCATTTAGATAATAGCATTAGCTGATAGTAGTTGATTTACAAGGTCTCTTGATGTTTTCATTAAGTGGATCATTTATGCACTTTATTTATTTCTAAATGTTTGCAGTTTAAGTCTAGTTGGAGCTCTTCCCATATGGAGCTGACTGGAGTTTTATAGTTCTGAACCCAAGGAATAAAAATTAACCACAAGTTTCACCAGTTTGGACAGTAATTTGGTAATTAATGGTACTCAGTGCCTTCCCATACACCTGACAAATCCAAACTGACTGAAAGTCTCCAAAGTCTTTTTCTGGAGAGAGGCCAGTGGGGCTGTAAATTTGATCATGACAGATTTCCTGGTCCAGGATGCAGTTTGTGGTCAGAAAGATCTACTGATAGCATACCAGAATAAGCAAGCACCAGAAAGTCAGATTTTGTGCATCCTTCATATTCCAGCATTGGTTCTTCCAGCTCTCCCACACCCAATGTATGTGTATTTCAGCAATCTCAGTGTGGAGTCTGTTTCTTTCAGCTATTGGATCTGTTCCACTTGGTTTAAATAAAGGTCCTAACTCTAGAAATGTTGGCATGTCAGAAATTTCTTTAATTCTGAATCAGAAGAGAGCATATTGCAATGTTTCATGCAGATCAGAATTAAAGAAAAATCTTGTTTTGGAAAATTTCAGGAGAAGCAGATTTTAAAGTATTTAAAAATATATTTTTCCCTTTTTTTGGATTTTTTTCTATTATTAGCATGGTTACCTAAATTTAATCTTGCTTTTAATTATCAGAGATAATTACTAATAAAGATTACTACAAGGCATAGCATCCTGTTACTGTTGTTGCACGTTGCGTTTCAATTTTACCTGTTTTCCCTTTGACTGCACCGTGGATAAAACTTTTCAGGCTGACTATTATAAATGCAAGAACATCAGCAGAAAAAAATATGTCGTGTGTTTTTTGATGAAGTTAACGTTAGCTTTGAAGTAATAGCATAATACAGAGCGAGTAGCACACCTTATATCAGCTCTTTTTCTAGTTTGGTACCATAGTATTTTCTATCCTATGAAAAGATCATAAGTTCCATGTCCATCACCATAATAATAATAAAAAATAATGTGGGGTGAGGTAGGTTGGGTTTTTTTCCAAGTCACAAGGGATAGGCTAGCAAAAATTTGATTAAAATACCCATTGCAAGAAACTGGGAATGTGAGTGCAACCCTTTTACTCTTCTCACTTTCCTTATGTGCCAGAAGGTATTGCTCCTGTGTGTGGGTTGATGAAAAACAAAAAAGTTTTAGTGAAGGCTAGATAGGATGCCTAGTGCCAGTGCTGTGTTGGAAGCACTTTTATGATCAGTGATAGCTTATCCAGTCTCAAATAAAGCAAAACATTAATAAAAGTATCTGTTTGTCTCTCCTCTGCTAGAAAGCTACTTACTGATTTCTTTCCTGTGCTATTACAGTAGCAAAATTTGAAATGTTTCGAAAACATTCCTTAGAGCCACACAACAATAATTAACAGCATAGCAAGTGTTGAGCAGCAAGTAGCTGATAATGACAGAGTCTAATGTCGACTGAATGCAATTAATCATGGATACTACCCATAGAGCTTTGGATTTATACTCAGCTATTACAAAGCACTGATGAGGTCCCCCCTCGATCTTTCACAATGTATGTATTAAGAGTAACTCTTCACCATAAGCAGAAGAAAGCAGAAGGAATGCTTTGAGACTTGCATTTGTTAATATGTTTGCTATCACTCCATTATGCAGTTGGTGGCAGCTATTCTCTGAGGAAGGCAGTATCATAGAGGAGCAGGAGCAGTTCATCCCTCTAATCTTTCCAGCAGACAAGACAACATGCAATATATATGCAGTCCCAAAGTGGCAAGTAAGTGCCTGTGTGAGATATGGGATACCTTTACACAACCTAAAAACAACATTTCTTTGTCCAGTTTTGCTTAGGTTAAGCAATGATCAGGTCTGTATGCATAGCAGTGACTTTATAATTTGTATAAAATCCATTCTTTTCCTTCTCTGTTTTTTCTGCTATCATGCTCCACGTGATCAGTCCAGACTAATGGCTGTTTGGCACTTGAAAAGTGGCTAGTCTCTTAACCCTGAAGTGAGTTCAGAGCAAGTGAAAGGGCACAGGAGTTTGTCATGTTGCAGCACACTCGGTATTTAGGAGTGTCTCTCTCCAAACTCAATTCAAACACAGCTCACATTCTTTCTCCCCAAGAAAGGTAACAGGAGGAAATAGTGACTTTTAAACTGAAGGATGCTAGGTATCCATTCCTAGACCACCCATATCTCCTGTGTACAAAAGTCTGCTTTAACTTCAAAAGTGAATGCAAAAAAAGATAATAGGTCAAAAAAAAAGAATAATGATTGTTGACATAGATGGAAGAGTTTTTTGAGACTGACTTTGAAGCTGGGCTCTCAAAACTCCTTTGGTGGTGAAGACACAGCTACAGAGCCAGAGCCCTTTCTTATTGCTGCCTCCCCTTCTTTTTTAGAGTTCACAGTAAGCCTGTGGAGCATATGAACATGAAAAGTTGCCCAAGGTGAAGGCTTGATTGGATTCCATACCTGACCTGATACTGCAGCAAAAAGTGAAAACCTGCACTGAAGTGTTGAGGAGTTTATTTATTAATTTATTAATTTTGGAGCACTTGAAGTGAGTGTTCTTAAACTGAAAAGGGTGTAAATTTCTGGATTTTAGGCAAAAAACAGTATTAAACTGAGGGAATACAACGGGAAACGCCCATGTGGCCAGAATTCCTAAGCTGAATTTCCTCAAAACTGGAGAGTATGATATGAACAGTTGTTTTCAGTAGGATATTATATGATATACAACTTTTGTCTAACTTTCTGAGGTAACTCCTACATCCCAAAGCAATTTCATAAGAAAAGTCAAGAAAACAAAGCAAGAAATAAGATTTACAATATTTCTTTCTAAAGAATGCTTGGGGTTTTTTTATTCATTGTCATCTCTCTTTCAAGCCATTCCTGTATAGTGCTTTGGAGGGTGATAGATAGCCATTGCTCTCCTAATGCCTTGCTTTAAGTGAAATGTGATTCCCTTGTGCCTGATTTTCACAGCTAAATAGAAAAATGCAACTCACTGGAAATTCAATTTTCAGACAAGACATAAAACTTCAGAGCATGGGTGGTAATTACAGAGTCTACATAACTTTCCACAGAAGTCCTTATTCCAATTTCTTAATCATCTTGTATTCATGATTTTTCAGTAGTCCTGCATATTCCAGTGACTTTCTTTCAATAACATCTTTCTGATTAGAATGTTCTTTTTTTGCAAACGTGGAACAAAGGAAATAATTTGTGGGGAAAGTGCCTTATGACAATAAACAAGCAGAATAAAAAACAACCAGTGGAGAAGACTGAAATTTCAGTCTACTGAAATATTGTTTTCACAGAAAAATAATATTTTGAAAATCCCCTGTGCACCCATAAATAAATAAATAAATAAATAAATAATCAACAAAACCAATAGAAGTCAGCCAAACAATTAATCAAAATGTTTTGAGTAAAGGGAAAATTGAATTATGCAGGATTTTTTTTTCAAGGGTGGTATTTGTCATGTGTCATTCTAGTCTAATTAAAGTAGAAGACATCTTTAATGCCAAAGATACCTGGAAGCTGAAATGATAATTTTCTTTCCTATCACCTACCATTTTCTGTCTTCTTGGGATTTCTTTTTTTTTTTTTTAATGGATTTCGGTGTAGCACACCTGTAAACAAGAGGTCTATCCAAACGTTTTTTCTTCTATGCATATCTTCTTGATTTTACTCCTTGCTGGACGGAAATCTATTAGTTTTGTCATTGGTATTAGTGGAAGCACTGACAAAAGGTTTTGTCAGATCAAATGTCTATCTATCTAACATCAGCATAGGATTCATATTTCCCCTTTGTTTGCATATCAAAAAGCATAAAAATAGAACTCCTTGTTCAAGACAAGGAATTGTGAACTATCTGTGCCATACTAGTTACACAACCTGGGGTTTTTTTCTGTCTTATCACTTATTATCAGCACTTATTTCATTTGTCCACATGACAGAGCAAATGCCAGACAAGCATTAGAAATCCGCATCTTTTTCTGCTACACCTAAAAACATTGTCCATTTACTTCTCTGAGAGTAGCTGCCGTGAGTCTGAATTAATGACTCCATATGTGTGTTATGTTCATGATGGACATTTAGTCTTCCAGGTATAATTTCCTGTAAAGAAAAGTAATTTTATTTCCAGCTGAATAGGCACTCTGTCATACTACCCAAATCAAACAAAGTTATTATTTGGCTTTTTGCCAAGTTGTACAGTATGAAAGGTCATATTTTTAATAGCTTTGTGCTCCATGGTAATCAAATTTGTAAGCCTGGAGAAATAAACAACCTGAATATTTCAGAGTTCTATGTGCACATTTAACCCTTGCAGTTCTGTTCACGTGGCCCCCTCCCTCCCTGCTGCAACAGCAGGGCAGGCTGGGCTCTATTCTTACCTTGGCTATCAGCTGTGTATGGTAAGGTGTAACCTGCTGTTCATACAAGAGCAGGACCAGCTGATTCGAACTATAAACTCCAGTTTGGGGACTAAACCAAAAGGTACTTTTCTCTATCAGGAATCTGCTGACAGGCAAGCAAGGTTACATTAGTGTAAACCTGGGTGCATGCAAGCGTTAATAACTTGCTCGAATCAACAATAATTAGAAAGAACACCTGGTTTTAAAAGTCATTTTTCTTCCGGTTGACTGGGCATTGCGTTTGTGGGAAACGGATGCTGATTACATGCAAATGAAATTTCTAAGGTTTCCTTGTATTTCATTTTAAAAAATAATCATGCCCTGTTGTGCATCAAGAATAATCCAGCTCAGTTATTGTTCAGCAACATCTGTATGTCAAAAGAAAAGAGCTGTGAAAGCTGCGAATCCTTGAAAAGTCCAGAGGAAACGAGAAAATTTTGCATCAGCACTTGGTTATCTGTCTTCTTAAACATTAGATTAACCTGAGGTTTTTGTGATTTTATAATAGCATTTGTTATGAATTGGCTTAGAGTCAAGGTACAATCTGACTGGTGAGAGGAGCTGAATTATTAACCTGTAACACAACAGCTGGGAATTGAGGCTGCCAGACAGGACTGTTAGTGCGATGTGTATTGATGGCTTCTTGATGGTGAGTGTTTTGTCTGTCTCAGAGTAGCTGAGGCTGGTTGCAATAGCCACACTGCTTTGGTAATGATACCTTTCTTGGTCAATGCTTTCATTGACCTTTTCCAGTTTCTTTCCTGAATTTTAACTTGGTGGTCAGAAGTTGAAGTCTACAACCTTTGACCACATTTCTTGACTTGTACAGTAAGGCAAGACTTCAGTCCTGACCATTTCTTTAAATAGAATCTCTTGCATTGAATTGCTAAAAATAGTACTAAATACCATTTAGGATTTATTCAGAAAACCTAAGCAATATTGTCATGGAGACAGAAATCTTGCTCACCTGTTACACATTTCATTGCTGGAGTGCACTGCCAGAACTGGAATTTGTGTTTGCCTATACAGAATTCACCACAAAATTTGAATTCAAATTGCCTAAAAGTGTTAATTTAAACTGCATTGTTAAACTATATGATGTAACTCCTTTATTCAGAGTGAAAGAGGTCTTAGCTGGATTTAGCTTCACTCACTTTGGAAATCTGCATATAGAATTGCCATGCATTTTAAGTAGTCAGCTTTAAAAGCTCTACCAGCGTAACTTACCTGAGTATTGCTCAGACTGTTCTCTGATAAAAAGCCTCACTGTGCCAAACCTGTTCTTTAATAAGCATTAGAGCAGCAGCTACGTGTTTTACCTCTTTTGAGCAGTGCTTGCCTCGTGACTGAGATTCATCGTAGAATATTGTGGTACTCAGGACTCACCTCGGAATGACAGACACTGCTGTCTGCTCCAGCGTGATCCAGACTCTCTCCTGCCACTGCTTTCACACGGCAGGAAAGCCAAACCCAGCCGCGCTGGCTGCTCGCTCCGAGCACCAGTCTGTCAGCTCTGAGAGCGGTGGGCAGGGGGCCCTGCTTTGCATTCTGAGTAAGTAGGTCACAGAAGAAGTGGCTTTTGTGAGGTGAGCCTGCATAACTTAGAAAATTACCATTTGTGGAGAATTAAATGGATGCGCCAACTTTTGACAAAGGTTCTTCAGAAGTCGCGTCTTTAGGTATGCATTGAGAAATGAGGAAAAAGTAGTGTATTTTGATTTTTTACTCTTTTTTTCTTAGCTCTCCAGTTTGTAGCCATCTTTTCTTCCACTCAACATTTTTTTCCTGTCTACTGAAGCTTCTTAAATACAATACTTTTGGTTCAGAGGTGTTTTTTCCCTTTCTTTGAAATGAAATACATTCTTCCCGTGTCAACTTATTCTAATCTACATTTTAGTTTCAACTAATTATCCACGAGTAACTTGCATCATCATATAGACAATTGGATTTAACTGAACAGAAACGTCAGCAGATTCTTGATATTTGAAATTAGGCAGCACAAAAATTTAACACATACGAAATGGAGTCATGAACATAATTACATTTAAAGTTCTGTGACTTCTTGTTGCCATGTTCATAATAAGATCACCATCATTTTGGTGCTGACTACATATTAAGCTTCAAAAATCATTCTTCTGAGATGCAGTTATAAATATTTACAAGACAAGATTTTTTTGCCTGTAGATAAATTTAAACTTGCACAACTTTGTTCCAACAGGAGATACTAGACTGAAATCTTTGAAGAGGTAAGTAATATTTCCATTACGGGGAATTTGCCTTCTGATGCTTTTAACAGAATGAATTAAAACTCTGAAGGAACATTTTAATTGACAAAAGGCTGATTTTAAATACTTGCTCTGTTTTGTAGGGAAGGCTCCAGGCTGTGACTGCTCTGCAGGCAGCGTGGTTGTGTACAGCCAAACAAACAGCCCGTGACACTGACACATCACTCGTGTGGCAGCTCCATTGTGGATGAGGTGATTGATTGCAGTCCGCTTTCAAGGGATGCTGTGGATAGACACAGTGTGGCTGCAGCCAGGCAATTTAAAGAAAAAAAAAGGTAGCTTCAAAAATGTCCTCTTTTAGGGAGTGTAGACTGTGACTTACTGGTTAAGCTCTGACGAAATGATGAACACTTGATACACCCATCTTTGGGAGCAAAGTTTGTGAAGACAGTGGTGGGATACCTTACATTTTCGTATGTTTTGCTGTTTTTCTCCGAAGATGTCTGTGAATCTGTTCCTTACCGGGCCACGTACCAAAATGTTACACGATGTCACTGCCTTTCCCCCTTCAGCTTGTATTTCTCTTCTGCTTGGACTGGAGATATATACATCTTAAACACTGAGGCCAAATCAATTTCTAATGTATGTCACACAAGTACATTAACAGCTTCTCTGAACAGAAAGAGATGGTGCTGTCAAGTGTCAGGCAAACCTGTTCCTGCTCCCCCAAGCACTGGGGGCAGAGGTTACAGCACCAAGCAGCTGTGCAGTTAATTGTTTGCCTGTAAAAGTCTGATGGACTGCATGATACTGCAAGTGATATGTATCTAAACCAAAAGAGAAATCACTTAGCTTTACCTTAATTGCAATCATGGCTAAAGAAATAAGTTGTTCCCTTAAGACTTCAGGCTGTAGTGTGTAACTTTGGGCAGTCCACATACTCATTTTGTAAGGACACAGGTTCCAGACCAGTCAAAAAATGCATGTAATAGCCGGTGAAGGACCTGTCATACTCTGAATTTAAACATTTCAGTGAACAAAGGAAAATAGTAATTGTGCTCTCATCCAAAACCAAAGTCAAATGTTGTCGTGAATGTGCTTCTAATTGTTTGGATCACAAGGTGTTGCTGGTACACAGCTCTCTGGGAAGGAAGTATTTGTGTTTAAAGGCATCTGAGAAACACACAGTCACAAAATGGAAAGGGTAGAACAAAGAGATGGGTGGAGAGCAAGGGACAGGGCAAGGTTTCTTTTGCTCGGTTTTGCTTCCTTTTCTAGTTAAACATTTGTATTGCAACAGCGAGACAGCAAATGGTTAACAGCCAAAGACAAAACCCACTGTGACCGTCAGGTCTCTGTGCAATCATCAGCAGAACTAGCGATTCTAGCCAATTTAATAGCTTGAAAATGAACTCATTAGTGGTCTTTTATCAGTGGAAAAAAGTCTATTAAATCCGGATGTGTGAAGAAGCAGTATGGAGGCTCATTTCCATCCCACTTGTGACCTGAACAAATCAGAGAAATGCTTTTCAAGGAACGGGGTCAGGCTTGACTGCAATAAGATATTTTTTACGCACAGCACCCAACTTGTATCTTTCCTTCAAGTTTCTGATGCAGTTAATTTTAATTTACAGTCTATTTGTTGCTCCCCACATCTCTCCCTCTCACCTCCTTCCCAGTACCACTGTCATCCATAAACATGCGGGCTGTTTATACTTTATAAAGAGAAAATGTACTACAGTCTGTTGGATTTTTCAATAAACCTGCCCAGTGATGGCCCTCTGACAGCTCTAGACTTCACTTCTCACTGGCTGAGGGAATAAGTAAAGATTCAGATCCTCATCTGGAAGGTAAAGACCGCAGCAGAATGATGCTGATTTACATCAGCTTGAGATCTAGCCAGGGCTATGGGCAGAGGCAAAACATAGTCCAACCTTCTTTCTGCCCCTTTTTAGTTTTCCTGGAGAGCGGAAAGCTAAATGTGAAGGGTATGAGATGTATTTTCCCCCAAAAGAGGCAAAAACACTGCTTCTGTCAGGATACTGACATTGTTCTGGAACTGTCTCATCTGTGAAAAGCTTTTTCACAGTTCTTGCTTCTGGCATGATGCACAATGTTAAGTGAGCTAAGGAACCTGAGACTAAAGTACACATTGCCCTCAGAAGGTGGTGGATCTGTGGGATAATGATAACAGTCCACAGTGAATTTTAAACCTTTAGCCTCTTGAGAAGTATTTAAGGACTGTCATTGACAGAAATATTTTAAAAACATCTCACATCTTGGCATGAACGAGTTAATTATCTTTGTAGGACTAAATTTAAAAACAACTGCTTCAAACACTTCTAAAGGACTGCATTTCCATGAGGAGCGATACTATTGTTCCTGGAGAGCTGCAGCTTTCCCTGCATACTTAGTGGAATAGCACTGTCTTCAGCACTCTATGGGAAAGGCTTTTTTTTTCACTTTTTCCTTGCAACTGTTTGGTCAAAAGTTAAACTCGTAATAGAGTTAATTTATTTTTTTTATTTAATTCCAGACATTTTATGCACGTGTATTTAAACTTACATTACTTAATAATATACTAGGATTACTTAATGGCCTCTCATCCTGCCCTGAAACATAACCCTATTATTCCAGTCTTAGTTCTCTTATGAATAGAAAATCCCAGCTATGATAAATTCCTTTAAAATGATGCTGGGATTTTACAGTGAGTCTGTGGGCTAGTTTGAGACCACCAAACTCATTTACTGCTGTCTGTTAAGCCAAGCATGAATCACAGATCTCTGGGGTGGAAATTCGTTTTATTAACCCCCTGGGTCACCCAGCTACCAAGGCAACGGCTTTCTGCAATGAGTAACTCCATAACTAAAGCATCAGCCACAAGAAACCCAAATCCCTTGATTAGAACAGGGGCTGGTAAACCTCAAACCGGGCACATAAATACTTTCCAGAAGTTTGTTTAGCTCTTAGCAGAAGCTGTTCTCCTTCACTTGGTTTGAAAGGAACAAAATTGAAAATTGTTTCCCAGCCTGCTTTGCCAGCCCCAGAGCCTGCCTGATAACTTGATTCACATCTCAGCCTCACGGCACACTGCAACAATTCTCCTGTCATTGCCTTGTGTGCTCCTTCTCGCATGCCCTGGTCCTGGGGGATGCCCATCAGTCCAGGATATCTGGCCATGTTATTAGCTTATCTTGTAGATGCTGAAAGAGAGCCTATCATGCATTTTATTGTGTATCAGAAGAAGAGACACAGGGGATGCTTTATCCCATGTAGTCCAAACTTAAATAAATTTGGAATTAAGACTAAGAATTTATTTAATATTCTAAGGTAAGCAGAAATCTCCTTTACCTAGGAAAAAACGTTCCACCATTAAGACTTCTTAAGTCCGGTTTAATTACTGGATCTCTCTCAAAGGCATAAAAAAGGTCATAGAATTACAAGAATATGGTAGCCAGGAAAAATTTGTTCGACAAATAACTGTCTGTCTGATTTTAGGTGTTAAGATTTGTGTCCTTGCGCAGCAGTAGATGTCCTGCAACACAGGCAGAGCACCCTTGGACAGCTACCATTATTACAGAGCATTGCTCAGTCTGCTTTCTCACTGAAGCTTTTGACATGCTGTAAATTTGTTTGCAAAATTCCACTGTGCTTTACTTAGCACATCTACACACTGGCAGACATGTGCATTTGTTGCTGAGAAGTAATTTTGTGTTATCTGTAGTCCCATTTTTATGTTTCAAAGTCTTTCTCCACACATCACTGGGAATGTTAAACTCTCACAAAGCAAGGGAAGAGAGCCATTTAAATAACATGCATACAGATAACATGCTGGCTTTTATTCTTTGTTCTCACAAAGTATGTACTGTACAAGAAAGGAACATGGTCACCTATCCCCTTACTGCAGAAACTGTCATTCCTAATTCATTTACACAGGGTGCTTAAGATGCCTTGAGCAAACTAAAATAGCTTTAAAGGAAAATTAATCTAGTTTGACTGGAGAAAACTAGTAATTTTTCTGGAAGTGTAACACATTTGTTAAAGAAAGAGGTTGTGCTGCTTTATGCAGGGTTATTAACAAAATCTTTTTTCCATGCTTTCCCTATCCCTATGGCACACAACTGACAGTGCAGGCAGCACCAAGCACCATCCAAGCCACAGTGGTGGGCCGGATGCCCTTGATGCTCATTTCGGATCTGGACTGGGTAGGGCCATGCAAGGTGACAGGGGATGTTCTTGCCCACTGTCATGAGGGACACCTGAGCCACCCAGCCCAATGGTGGCAGGGCAGAGGCACCAGCTTTGGTTGTCTCCCAGTAAACAAACTGAGAGAAACGAAGGAGCAAGTCCTCTGCTCCCAAGAAGGAGGACCAGTCTGGCAGAGTGGCCCCTGCAGGGAGGCAGAAGTGCTTGGGAGTGAGCTTCCCATGCTGATTCCACAGGACATTGCCTGTGGGCCTGCCTGAGCCAGGTGTGTTGAGCCTTGAAGGGCAGAGAAACTTCTCTGCTACGGAGTTGAGGAAGAGGCGAGTGCTGGGTGAGAACAACTTCTCAGTTCTGCCTGCTTTTCTTCTCACATCTCGGAGGGCCCGTTTCTGTGGCTTTTTGTGTTGAAGCTCTTTGACTTTGCTCTGTGAATAAGGACCTAAAGCAATGGGTTTTTAAGGGCACTAGTGAAAGTACTTTGTAGACATTAACACACTATTTTCCATTAAACTTGCCAGTTTACTCTTTCTTTGTAAGAGGGAGAAACACAATACTGACATGCTCTTCTTCTATGTACTGCTCTCTGTCAGTGTAATGGCAATGTTCATGTGCTGTTCCTCAAAATAAGAGTTAGATTAATTAATGTATCACAGAGGCAACCCTCCTTTAGGTGGCTGAATACTTTCAAGAATACTACAATTGTCTTTCTAATGGCTGTATGGTGGCATTTAATGATGTTGTATAATGGCAATATCACTACCTGTAGAGTATTTTTATCATGGAATCATAGAATGGTTTGGGTTGGAAGGGACCTTAAAGATCATCTAGTTCCAAGCCCCTTGCCATAGGCAGGGACACATTCCACTAGAGCAGGATATTTTTTTAAAAGCACAAAGTGGTTTTTGAGTGCTGATTTCTGTCCTTTTTATTCATGGACTTGATGATCTTAAAGGTCTTTTCCAACCTTAATGAATCTTTCTGTGGAAAATATTTGGACTTCTATTGTTCTTCCCTCTCTATTCTAGGGAAAAGTTAGGGGCACAGTCAATGTTGAAATTGCAAATGTACGTAAAAAAACCAACCAATCAACCAAACAAACAAATACCAAGATGTATGATTGGGGGTTTTTGGAAAAATGAGAATTACAAGCTCACATGATTTCTCATGGAAAAAAAACCTCCAGATGTTGTAAATAAAGCTTTTTAGAAGCAAGGTGAACAGACTTCAGCCTTTATTTATGGACTACAAAAATATTCCAAAATTTTGTCCTGGGTCAATGAAGAAATATTACTTGGAAAATATTGAGGTAAAAGCAGTTTGGAAAAAAAAAAGAGAATTTATCCATATACATATTTTTAAAAAAATCTCTACTATATATATATCGCATCTCTTAATTTTCTTTATAGCTCTGCAAATCACCCTGCCATAGAACATCTTATGGATATTTAGAGCTAGGCATTGCTGCATACCTAAGATATTTATTCTGGTATCTCACCCCAAAAATACATTAAGTGAACCCTCACAGATGTCCATGCCAGTACTTTTACTATGCAAACATAAGTGGTCTATGTATGCTAAAATAGCTGCACTGTTACACTGGTTGCACAACACCTGTTGTGCAGGTTAGTATGTGTTACATAACAGCAACACAAAAATGGATATTTTCTAGGCACGAGTCTTTCTGGGTTCTGGTTTGAATTCTCTAAGACACCCACATTTATGCATTGTAGTTTTTAGAGCATGAGGCTCTTAAAGAAACACATAGGTCATAGGCTGGCATGGTCATCCAGAAGGTCACATCCTTATATTTAGTGATTACTGATGTTGTATGCAACCTAGCACTATTTTAAAGTGGTTATAATTAGGTGTGTTTATAATTTATTGTTTTATTAGAATCTCATTATTATAGTAGTACATTACATTCTAATACCTTTTCTCTGTTCCCTGTTCTGCTGACCAACTGGACCTGAACTGCAGTTCAGGAATGTACGTTTTGTTCTCCTTTGATGAGTATTGAGCAGAAAGAATTAGTCTGTCTGATGAGATGAGACTGAACTGTTGGCAAAAATCCCCAAACAATGGTGAATTCTACCTCCTTAAAAAAAAAAAAAAAGTGCATCTCATTAGTCCTCTGCTGTCATTTCCTGCAGGTTAACAGCTTTAGAGAACTCCTTTGAAGTGTCATATAGGTGGTTTTAAAATAGGAAGAAATTATCTTGGAACTCTTGAAGAATATTGGCATTTTTCCTTTAACGAATTAGAAGCTGAAAGAAAGACAATAGAAAAAAAAAAGTGTCTTGTCTCGCCTCCCTGCTCCATCAAAACGCTGTCCTTTAGGCAAGATCTTTCAGGGATACACTGTCTCCTGACTGTTATGGCTTATACCATAGAGAAACACCTATGAAAAGCTGAGAAAAGCAATGTTGTTCCGCCAGTCTACAGACTACTGTAAGTATTTATATGGTCATGTAAAGATTCCTAAATAAATTACAATGATACTGAAAAGATGACAGTAGTATCTGATAATGACTTACATTTCTGAGACCCCAGTGTCAAAATCTGCTTGTTTAGACAGATAAATTTCATGCGACTGTTATAGACAGACAGAGAAAATATAGTAGCTGTAACTCTTGTGTTGCTCCTGTCTAATGAGACTGAGCTTTGGCAAAGTGATTGCATGATTATTTTGATTTAAAGGAAAGAGAGGTCGTATTTTTCCTGAATAGAATTGTGTCTGTGGAGGGACATATTATGTAATGCTGGGTGTGTTTAAGGACCAAAAGGGTCTTAAGATAGTACAGATTTAATCTGATGAGTAGGTTTTCTGTTGCAGCCATTATTAATTGGGGTGATCACTACAGCACTGAATGTTCTTCTTATTCCTGAAAATTATTCTGGCATAATTGGTTCACTCTGACTTCAGCCTACCTTTTTATAGCCACTGTGAGTGCTGGGTAGCAGAGTCTGAGATGAGACACCCAGCTCACAATCACGTCTCACTGTACCAGAGGAATGCACAAAGCACAAACATTAAAGCGTATGAGTGAGTGACAGGAAATTGCTCAGGCTCAGTTTGAGATGCATCTTTCAGCATCAGAGTCCGGCTGGTAAAAAACACACCTGGGAGGACCCATCTCAGAGCTGCTCCTGCTACTGCTGCTGCTGCTGTTGGCCACGAGCAGGGACAAGCACAGCACAGCTTTGAGGGAACTCAGCAACTCCTGGAGCAGTACTGTAACTGAGGTTCCAGGGTTGCTGTCTCCACAATTGTTTTCCCCATACCAGAGTGGGACATGTCAGCTTTCAGCTGACTAAAAATCACTCAAGTACCTCACCTGTTCATTCCTGTTGTGTTTCACATTTCCATTCTGTGTTTCCCACTAGACAATGTAGTGCAATCTCTCTAGAGGACTAAAATAAATAAGTTTTTTCCCTGTAATTGGAATCCCAGCACCAGTTTGTAAGGTGCAAGAACAGACAAAGTGTGATTCACTTTCTATCAGGCCTTTGTTCCATTTATTCTCTTTGCTTTCCTGCTCAGTTAACTTTTAACAAGAGTGAACTCTTTGGAACAAGCCCCTGTTCATTCATTTTAGTACTTTCATTTATCTCCTGATGCTCACTGTGGATAGGAAGCCTTAAGACATTTCATTAATGAAGCATGTGAACATGAACCAAGTGGACAGAGAAAGTTATTAATTAATTTTCATGTTTCTTGGGTATCGTGGCTGTGCAAAAGAGTTTGGCAGGTTAAGAGCTCATTTTAACCTTACCCCAAAAGCTAACTGAATGAACCTGGAAGTCAAGATATTTAGTGACCTCTGTCACACACACAGCTCACACCTGTCTGCTGGGAGTTGACAGCAACATAAGAAGCTGGAGTTTGTCTCATCAAACATAAGCCACAAACACTGACCTGAATGGGGAATACTCACTTGCAATAGCAGAAGTGTCTGTAACCTCAGACACGCAACTGTTAGCGAGCAGCTTGCCATAGTAACATTTGAACTGATCTTCTGATGTACACAGCACAGAGGAAAACTCCAGTATTACACCTTTGTAGTATAAAAAGGGATGTATACATGAGAAATACTGGTCTTGTAAATGAAAAGAGACTGAGATTTGTGAGTACTGTTTTTACTGTGAAAAACCAGGAGTGGGCCCATGGCTCCCAGCAGAGGTGTGTGGAGCTCAGTCCTGTGTCTCTGGCAATGGCTGGTTGTGGACATGAGGGCACATAAATGACTTGATTATTGTACAGAAATTGCCCAGCTGAAGACTACTTTGTATGATTGCATAAAACCAGAGTCCATTGATTTCAGAGCTCTTTTGAGTTTACTGTCTATGAGCTATTCTTTCTAAAGCTGCCTTGGTGTAGTTTTCCCAGGTTTCACCTGATTTATGTGCCCATTCCTGTAAGTGCTAAATGTCCTTCAGTCATAGTTAATTGAGTGTGAGTCAAAGTCACCCACCACCGTAAGTACTTAGCTTCTAATCTCAGTCCCTATTATAACTTTTTTTTTTATTATTATTCACTCTATGTTTCATTCCTCTGCCTGAATTCAGTTTCAGAAAACTCCCTGTTCTGTTCCTCCCATCCTACCTCCTGAGAGACATGAAGTGTCTCAGCATTTATTTTCTCTACAATGCGCATTGCTTTTAGAGCACTGATCAGACCTGCAGATCTTCCCTTACCTAGAAAGCTGTTCCTGTTTAAAAATCTGTTTGGATACTGTCTTCTACCTCTTCCATTTTCAGTTGGTATCCACTAGTGTATTTTATTTTCGTTGAACAAATGCTTCAGTACAGGTCTCTATTCCCCTCTTACTATGGGTTACCATTTAATGAGCTCAAATAAGCTTAGATGCTGAGATAAGTAGATAGATAGATAGATAGATAGATAGATAGATAGATAGATAGATAGATAGATAGATACATACATACATACATACATACATACATACATACATTCATTCTGCTTCCTGCATTTAATATAATGTGTTGCCATGGAGATAAGTTCTTCTCTATCTGACAAGTAACACATAAGCCAAAGAAGTTATTGCCAAAATAGTTCAAAGATTGGAAATGTGATATTAAAAAAACTTTTTGCCACTGAGCTAAATTATTTATTTTGCTACTCCTTTTGCTGTTCCATTTTATCTCTTCTCTCCTGAACCAACTTTAATATCTCCATTCCTACTAACAGGACTGACAGGCATGTCCTATTGATGTCTTTCCTAGTTTTGCTTCATGAGCTGGATTGCGTGTTACTGAGCAATGAAACTAGCATTTCTCTCCCTTGTCTTGCTCTCTGCTCCCTCCTCATCAAAGTCTGTAAGACTTTACTTCATCAAAGATCCACCAGTTAAGGTTATTTTGATCCTGCATCTAGCATTTCACTGCAGAAATTGCAGCACTGAAGGAAATGTACCAGTTGGGATAACTCACAAGCTCCTCTCCTTCTGGGGTTTACAGACTCATCATTTTAGTTTGTCCTTGGTACTTTTCCAGAACTCTTTGCCATTGTGTGAGGAACTCTACTGGATTAGCAATTTCGAGTTTTGTTCTTGGTGTTTTCTGGTTCAATTTGTTAGATGGATTGAATAATACATTTAAAATATCCACTTGTCAGGGCAGAGCTAGACAATTGCTACCCTGTGTGTTTTCAGACACACAGTGAAGCACCAGAGTAAAAATTTATCTTTTATCTTATCAGTGCTCTCATGAGCACTGCCATTGATTTAACCCCTAACGCAGCAGTGAGGGCTCTACACTCAGAAAGAACAGAACAAGGTCAGCTGTGCAGTGGAAATGGCAAGAAAAGCAGGAGCAGTGCGTGGAGCTTTCCCAGAGAAAGAAGAGACAAAGTATGCTGGCCCTGAAAGTTTTTCACTCAACCCCATACTAAAAGAGAAATTTTCTGAGATTATAATTAATTCATTTTTACTTTGCTAAAGGCTCCTGTGCAGGGGGCTGTGCCTTAGTAACCAGTCACCACCTTCCATCTTTGCTGTATGCATATCAGCACAATTTCTTTCCAAAATGAACTGACTGACTTTCATCTCTGTGATGTAAATGACAACAGTCTTAAGAAAAATTCTGGCTGACAGGAAAGGACATGGTACAGTTTTCATGGCAAATGACAATGAACCACTGGTTCAGGAAACCTGAAATTCCCTCCTTCCCTGCTAGGAAAGCTCACTTCTCTCTTTATTGCATATTAATTTAAATTTGGAAGGCAGTTACGAGTGAAGTGGTACTCCTCTAAGTATACAAGGTGTATTCTTCAAATTCATAAGAAATGTTGTGCTAAGATCGCATGTAAATTTATGGAAAATTTGGAAACTATTTTTGGGGGGTTTACCCAAATATTGAGTACTCCCCAATCATATTCTTTTAATTAGCAGAATAATTTGTCACCTTACAAAATGTTACCTTTTTCCCTAGCTTAATGGTCTAAGAAATATGGGAAAGTCATAGCCAAATTGGTTCCCCTATTACTCTGGTCTCCAATGGAAATTACTCTAATTTAACCAAATAATTTTATTTCATTATTAAGTACTGCTTTGAAATGTGTCTGATTTAAAAAAACATCTAGGTGTGTCTCAGGAAATCCAAATTCAAAGTAGGAAAAATACAGCTAAGTAGTCAATGGAGTTCTGAATTTCACGTAAGTATCAGCAAATGCACTTTTGATGTTCTCCATAACAAATTAATTAGAGAGAGAGAGATGAGAATTCAGGAGAAAGGAGACAAGACCAGTAGGATGAGTATATGTCATGTATGTGAGAAAGAAGAACATTTCTGATTTTTGCATTTAATAGTTCCTGAATATTTTTGTTTAAAATTAATTAGTCACATGAAAATGTTGTGGTCCACAGTAGCAGCTATTCTTGTAAGCCTTCCTTCAGTTGCTCAAGGTCACATTTTTGGAATGGGTCTTTCATGTTTGAATATATCGGTTCAAACCACTCAGTTTCACTTGGCTTCACACTAGAGGTATTAAAATTCCTGTCATTATCTTTCTTTGCCATAATTTGGAAGAGATCTGGGGAATATTCAGTGCAACTGATCTTCTAAAAACATTTGATTATTTCAGGATTTCTTGAGAATGTTTCATGGAAGAATTTGTAAAATAATGGCCTAATATATGTGTGGAAAATATTCTCAATTTTCTTCATTGAGCAATGTTAATATGCCAGACTAAATCACACTTAACCATTCCCCGATAAAAAAGTCAAGTTAGTCAACTGAAGTAACTACCTTAATGATGAAGCTGCATCTGACTATGATAGAGGGTTCTCACTTTTCCATTCTTCTGCATATAGTAGAAAATTATTATATTAGGATGTTGTACTAGGAAAATTTTAAAAAATGTGGTTGAAACAAGCCTCATGAGGCCTTCAGTCCAACCTAGAGTCCAAACAAACTTGTGGTCAGCACTGGACTAGGTCAGCATGGATGTGTAGCCAAGGATGTCATTGTCATAGCCTTGTTCTGTCTTGTTTTCCTATCATGGAGAATTTGGCTCTGTCACCTTGGTAAATCCCCTTCAGACAGTCATAGGATGCTACGAGATCACCCTGAGCCTTCCCTTCCCCAGACCAAGCAACCTCAGGTGTCAGTGTCCCATGCTCAGGGCTCTGGACCATTTGTTTATCCTTGAGCTGGGCTCTCTCCAGGATAACTCCTGAGCAGGGGGACAGAAACGTGGGCACAGTGTTCCATTTTTAAGCTTCACCAGCACCAAGTGGAGGTGGGTGGTAACAACTGATCCTGGCCTAAGACCCCAATTTCCCAAGTTCCTCATGTGTGCATTTTGCTTTATTTGCAAATTATTTACAACTCAGTGTCCATCACCATCTTAGGTCCTCTCCAGCAGGGCTGTTACTCACTCAGTCACCTCCCAGTGGTTAATCCTGCCTTTCACTTATTGAACCCTATGACATTCTCCAGGTTTCCCAAAGTCTCATGTCTTCGACCTTTATCTGCTGGAGGGCAAGTCAGTCACCCTAATCTGGGATCATTTGCAAGGATGCAATTCTCTCTGAGTTCTAGAGGAAAATATCGTGCAGTCTAAGCCCCACAGCTGTCCCTGGTATATTTTTGACAAAGAAGTTGCTGTCATACAGTCTCCATGATGTAGCACATAGCTTGATTTCTTTTTGCAGAAAGCATATTAAAGAAAACATATAAATGACATATTCCTTGTAACCTCTTACAGTGGGGCAGAAGTGTTCTTTGCATAACTCTTCTGAATTCGGACATTATTTTCTTCCTTATTTGCCTGAGTAGATAATCTGTTCTTTCACAGTTTAACAATAGCAATCAATATTATTTAAAAGGTTTCTTTTTTTTTGTATTGAGAAGTCATGACTTTGAGAGAGCAGGATTGATTTTTTAGAGCCTTGCTAGCTAATAAGTATCATAATTTTCTTCGCATTTAAAGAAATTCCTTTCCTGTCCATCTAGGTACCAAAATGCTTCAGTGAAACATTATTAGTGTTTAAGAGGAAGCACTGGGCATTTGTCAAGGGCTTTACTGTGAGCAAACTGCAGGGTTTTACTTCAAATTTCTGCAGACTGTGTATTTTAGTATTCACTCTGTGCTAAGAAAGTGATCTGGCAACTAATTCTCTGAATAACTTCATGTCAGCTCCAGAGCATATTCAGTGAATATTCAGTATATCTATTCTGAAGTGCTATAATTCAGAAAGGGACGTACACAGACCAGACTGGAGCAAACCCAAGGCTGAAGGAAGACAAGATGCATGTGCTTTCCCCTGTGCTTATAGTCATCAGACTTCAGTCGTGGCAAGATTCAAGCTCATATTTTCTGTGTATTTTATAAAGAAAGAAAGGGCTTGCATAATCTAAGTTCTCCTCAGGAATGCAGGTGGAGTTCAGCTTCTCTTCAGGGCATGGATATGCAGATCCAGGCTTACATGGACAAGAAGTGGCAGCTTGGCCAGATGCCCAATGTTAGTCACAGGAGAACTAAGACTTTCTTGCTGCCCCTGAGGTTACCATTTTCCAAGTAATATCCCAGGGGAGACTACATCTTCCTCAGTTAATGAGAACAAACGAAGTTGCCCAATCTTCTCTGTATCTCTCTTTCTCTCGTTCTCTCTCTCTTACACACTCCTGCTCATCGCTTTCTGGGAGCAGGCATGCTTGACATTTTACCAGTAGGAAAGAGGGCAAAAATCACCTTTGACTAAAATAATTTTTTAGATAGGTTCTCAATGTGATGTGTTGAGTGCTTGCATGTCAGATGATTGTCTTTTCCTAAGGGTTTTGGAGAGCAAGAACCTGAACCTGAAGGGCCTGCACAGTCACGTAGCATTTCTTCCTCTGTGTGTTGCTGTTTGCTGGTGACAGCAGAGGGGTGGACTGACTTGGTGCTTTAACCAATACCGTAGCCATGAGTCAGGTTTACTTTTAGATTGTTGCATCTGCTGGCAGGTTGCATATGTGTAGGGAGTCTCTTGGAGAGTGAGCAGGTGGACTTATCCATCATTGTTTAAAGTTGGCTCCAGTCCTTTTGCAGAACCATTGCCATGTTGTTATCCTGGGTATCTTGGTAGCTTGAGGGCTGGACATTCAGTGCATGTGATCCCTCCCAGGATTCACTTTCCGGCTCTTTGCTGGTTTATATCCACCTGCTTCCTTTTGGAAATATGGTTAGACTGTAGGACTGGAGCCGTCACCACTTTGTCAGTGATGAATTACCCGCGTGCTTGTCATTCTCCCTGATCGTGCCATGAATGCTTTATGCTGCCTTTAGCAGATGTTCTTTGATGGAAAACTTGCAAACTAGTTAGGATAAAATTCTCATCTGAGACAGTTTAGTAAACATCTCCAGTCCCAGCCTCAGGATTCAATCAAAGTCTGGATTCTTCTGTTTTTAACAGACAGTGCTGGAAAGCCTGGAACACTTCCCTACCACTAAGTCTGAATGTTCTTCATTAAATATCAAAATATCAGGAGAGACAAGATAGTATGAAAAGGTTTTCATCAGAAATGTTTGTCCTCCCCAAAGTAAGGCTGAGGTGTCCAGTGATCTGCCAAAGGCTTGGATTTGGGCCCTTTGCTTTGTTTTGAGCAGTCCCTGTGCCTGTTGCTGGCATTATTTTAGATTTTCAGAATTATTTTAGGAATTAATGGCAAGATCAATCAACACTGGAAGAAAACACCACCATAATTTTCCTATACATTCTGCTGCCTGCCTCAGTGTCCTTCATGCTCTCATAAATCACTTTATCCAAATACCCATCTTTGTCCAGAGTCTGCTGGATAGTAGGAGAATATTATATATCCCTCACCGTATCTTTGAAACATTTTCCTTCAGCAGTATCAAAGCAATCTTTTTTTGCATTTGGATTAGAACAAAAGATTTCTTAGCCATCTTTCCTTCCATTTATGTAGGTTTTATTTTAATACTTGAACAGCTATCCTTATTTACAGAGGACTAATATAATGAATTAATCTTCTGGTTAATTTTATTAAACCTCTTTTATCTAATAGTATTTTCTCATTTCTCTATATTTTAAAAAAACAATGATAAGCATTTTCTCTGCTGTCTCTGGTGCAGCACTTATAAAAAAGGTTTTCACACATACCACAGAATCGTGGAGCAGTTTGGTTTGGAAGGAACCTTAAAGATATCTAGTTACAACTCCCCTGCAATGAGGCATCTTCAACAAGACCAGGTTGCTCAGTGTCCCATCCAACCTGACTGTGCACACCTCCAGGGATGAGGCGCCCACCACCTCTCAGGGCAACCTGTTTCAGTGTTTTACCACTCTCATCATGATTTTTTTCCTTACATCTAGTGTAAATTGACACTCTTTAGTTTTAGAACAGTAGCCCTTGTTCTGTCATCTTCCTAATGAAGTCTGGCAAGGCAGTTGCAATTCCTAGAATAGAAATGTTTGAGGAATTTTATATGTTTGATAAACATCTTAAAAAAATAAGTGAACGTTAGCTCTGATAACAAAACCCATAAAGAGTTAGGGAAGTGGACAGTGTTGGCCAAACAGTGCAGGCAGATTCACCTCCATGCAAATCTGCAAGGATTACTCCTGTGGCGGTGATCTCCACAGGCAGCTTCTTGTGGTTTCTCTAACCCAACTGCCAGCTCATATTGCTCGTGGTACTGCTTTGTTAAGAGAGAATATAAAAAAATGGTGAATTGAACTCCAAAAAGGACTCCTGAATTTTTAGGGGAGTTGAGTACCAGGAGAGTGTAGCTCCTTTGGTAACTGTGAGGCTTGGCTCTTGTGTGCAGGAGAAGGAACAGAGCTGAGGTTATCAGTACTCTCTTTGCCATCTGCAACCATCCATACTGTAATTTTAGTTACCAAGAGGTAAGCAAGCCTGGTCTCTCTCTTACTTCTTTCAGATCACTGTGGTTCTGTTGACTTTCCTTTCAAGCAGCGTGAAAGAAAAATTGATGTATTAATAAAGAAACATTTTATTCTCTGTAATCACACGAAGAATAATAATATTTTAGAGTGACACAGGGTAAGACAGAGATCAATAGTGTAGCTGAAAGGCAGGCTTGAACATTCAGTAGAAAAACGAGTTTTGGGATGCATAGAATTTCTGTTTAGGCAAGTTCAAACTAATTTTATGAATCGTTCACCCAGCTCAACTTTCTTTTTCTATCTCATTTTCCTTTTACCAGCTAAAAACAAACACAGAAAACATCAGTAGACCTTGAAAAACACATTAAAATTGAGCACAGAGTTCTTCTTTTTTTCAGTATATCTCAGCTAAATTGAAACACCGGTATATTTTTAAGATGACAGCTTTCAAGAAAATATGATATCAAGTTTAACTTTAAAAAAAGACTATGTTTTAGTTCAGGAATTACATTAAATTAGGAATTTATGTAATGATATACTCCAGAATATGTTGCAAAGAACTATTAAAAGACACCTACAAAAATGTAGTGTGGCACACCAAATTATTTAAAGCTCTGCATGTGTGTTGCTTTGTCTTTTCAGGTTGTTAATTATTAAGTTATAAACCAGGAAGAACCTAGAGCCAAAGGCATTCATAATGATGTTAGATTGAAATGTATGCCATTGCATTTGTGAGCACTCATTTCTTTTTTTTTTTTTATTTTATTACTTTTGGGTATGAATTGACATTTCCATCTCCAAGAACAGAAGTTTCAAACAAATTCCTTAGTCCATAACAGTAACCAAGCAGCTCTGTGCCAGCACTGTCAGATATGACCATGGCCTTTTGTACAGGATGATCTGGGTTAGAAAAGTAGATATAATTAATTGGCCCCAAAATTCAGAGGTGGAGGGTAGCTGGCAGTTTGGTCAGACCTACTGAACCTCGTCACAGATATTGCTGGGGTTCTTAGATACGAAGACAAACTTGACCTTCTTACATGAGAAATGCGTACCCTCCCCTGGGGTTGTCCAGTTTCTGGGCAGGGTCTGAAACTGTGCCTGTCCTGCCCAAGGCACAAGGCAGTCTGTCTTTATGTGCTGTCAGCACAAAATCCTCATCTTTATGTCTTCTGTGTCCCTGCTTAACCTGTCTGCAGGACATAGGAAAAACAGATTTGCCAAAACTCACGGTATGCAATGCTTCTGTTTAGTTCTGATCTTGGCACGAAAAAGCCTCTTTTTTCTGAACTCCATAAAACTTGAAGAATTGCTTAGGTTGATTTTGTTCTTTCCAAAAAAGGCTGAAATCCAGCCTTTCTTCCTGTCTGAATGAGGGCTTAGGACACTTTAACTGAAAATTGTTTGCTAGTTACTGTTTTAACCAGATAGAAACATAAGTTTTAGCCATAAATTCTTGCAGAGCGTTGCTAGAAGTTACTGTCTAAGCATAAGGCATCACAATTTCATTTCACTTCCAGGAACTTTTGCATTTGCTCTTTCCAAAGCAATTCAGTGAAAAATGTGACAGTATCATAAGCAGTGAGAGGCAGAGATCTGATAATTCAAGATGCAAATTGTTTCTGCTAAAATTTACTAAAGTATGGCTTTGATTGATGTCATGACTGAAAACTGCCATGACTGATGGCATTTTGATGGTGTCTGTGAAATGGAATGACCTAAGGCTTCAGATCATCCATCATGTGCAGATGCTTACTGTACTGCAAGGGTTCCCCTTCCTAAAAAGTGGTTTGCCTGGATGGGTTAGAGTTGGAGTACCAGCATTCTCCATGCCATCCTGACTCATAGCTAATTGAAGAAACTCAGCACTGCCAGGTCTGATGCCCTACACAAGTTCTAAGTTTATTTTAAAACTTGTAAAGAAAAAGAAAATGTTGACACACAGGCATTGCAGATAGGTCTCCTGTTTTTTCAAAAATCTGCACCAGTGGAGATCACTCTGGAATTTAGAATTTACCCGTGGTTTAGTCATGGCAGGATTCTTTTCCGGACTCGGTGTTCGTATTAGGTTTTGGACCTAAAAGTTAGAAGTTTCTTTTCTCCAACTGAAGTTCACCTGTAATTAGGATATTTTTTTTTACTGAGGAGTAAGGTGCTGTTAAGGAAACATCAGTGATGCTCCACTAGGGACTTTGCTGCTCATATTGATACATATGTAAGGGCTTAGATGACTATGCTGATAGGCATAAGATAAGCAGGTAATATGAGAGTGCATAGATAAGATAATGTATTTTGTATTTTGTTACTCTACTATACTGTGTGTGTGAGATAAGTTGTGCTGTGCTATTTAATTCATACTTATTATGCACAAGATTGATAGATTCTGTTTATAAATAGCCAAGTACACAGACAGAGCCAGTCTTAGATTAAGAAAAAAAAAGTCAAGGGATTGTTTGGGACCCTGCAGGCTTTTTCAGTCCATTTCCTGACCAGATTATTGTGTGGTGCCTGACCATATACCCAGTTTACCTGGTCATATCCCTAGGAGGGGAGAACTCAACTCTGAAGGTGCAAAGTGTGCCCAAAGAGGTAACAGCTGCAGAGTGGAGGGATTACTCCCTCCCACATCACTCTAAAGTAGAGGCTAAGCTAACACCTGTGCCCTTAGTTTGGGACATGTGGTGACAGCTGTGATGGGCAGGAATTTGGGGATGAGTGTCATGGGGATGTGATGAGGGATGGGAGAGGGAAGAAATAGGGAGCCAAGTCTTGGACTGAGGACTCAAGCACAATCGAAAGTGATATAGGTTGGGATAGAGGAGAGGACACTTGACACCGTGAAAGGAGAAGACAAATTTGCATTTTTAGGACCCAGCTAGGTCCAAAATGTCTAAAGCCTAGCCTAAAAGCAATTCTCAAATGTTAGTTTATTTTTAAAAATATGCATGTGATATTCCAGTTCAGTAATACTAGATGTCACCTGAGGGAAAGTTAAGATCGCATGTTAAATTTTCATGCTGTCATAACTTGACTGTTATTCAAGAAATATTTTTACCAAGGGGATTTGTATTTGCTTGTGTGACTCAACATGCCGGGTGACTGAAGGTACTTCAGTCAAATCCTTTTCTCTAACACTGACTAGATGCAAGAGGCTCACTCTTTTGTATGCCACGTATACTTAAGAAAAAATATTTCTCCGAAATAAAAATATCCGGTCTTGCCAAAAATAATTTTAAAAAATCAGTGTTGTATAAACTCAGCAAGCACAACATCTCACTTGATCAGAACATGTTTCTGCTTCATGCTCTCAAAGCAAACATCTCATCAGGGTCCACCCCTCATAATGTGACTGTAGATAGGATAAAGAGCCTGAGATACCTTTAATAAATGATTAATTTAACTTGAGAGAAAAACACCTCAGCCCACCTTGGATATGCAGACTTGCCAAAGGTGTATAGGATCAATCTCCCCATGATATTGCCCCATTCTCCATTCAGAGCCATCTTTTGCCCAGCAGTTTGATGACATGGTCCATGTAGCCCTGTAACAGGTATTGCCATGGCTATAGACCATAGGCTCTGCATTGAGTTTTTAAGGCCTCAGGACTGAGGCTTGATAGATTTACCCTGTCTGAGCTTCTGTTGACTTGCCTGCAGCTTTTATTTCCCTGGTTTATCTGTGACACCAAATTCTTTAATTGAACAGGTACCTGTGGCTAATTTTTTAAAAATTTGTTTCTCTTTGTGTGGTACAACCTACAGCCTTATCCACATATCAGTAACAAGCAGTTATAGCAGAAGCATAGAATAAGAAGTAGCAGTTGTATAGCAGTGTAGAATAAGATATTTATGGTTCTAACAGAGCAATGTCATACAGAAAAATACTGTGTGTGTGAGATAGCAGATCATTCCAAGTGATAGCCTTGGGAGATGGAAACAGGATGGGCACAGAGACATGCAGGCTTGGGGTGATAAGAGACAGGGCACAGGTGAACACGAAGGCCCCCATGGCTATAGCCAGCTCAGAAGTGGGCAGTTAAAGAAATGCAGACATGGAGATGGAACAAAAATGTGTTTGGGGGTAACTCAGACAGCACAGAAGTAGTATCTAACATATGCAGAAGTCATCTTGTAAGAAAACTTGGATGTGTGGAGCTGCAGACCTGTGAAAAATGAGCAATGATTCAAAAACATGTTACCAAGCATTTAAAAATAACCTGAGTGCATTCTGGAGTGAAGAAGAAGAAACTACATGGATATCATGCTAGTCCTAGTGCATGATGTCTAACAAAAGTTGTGTGTCACAGCAAGGTGGAAATACATTACTTTGTTGTGTTTGTAGTCCTTGTTGGGCAATCCAGGCATATTCTGCTCTTAACATTAAAAACGTAAATATTAAGGAGCTGGTTTGTTTGAAGGTGGTCTAGTGTTCTGTTATGCTTCACTGTTGCACTAGTTAGGAATAAAGTCAGGTGAAACAAATGTTTGTTCAGTATTAATGAACAAAAATGTACCCTACCTTGGCATAAGACAACTAAACCTTACAGACAAATAGTTGCGTATTTTTGTTCCTAGCACACCGTCATGTATCGACCATGGCTTTAAATTCCTGTGTTAGTCTTCATTATGCATGAAATGACACAGTTCTGTTGATATAAATCTCTCACCTTTAATAAGGCAACAGAAGTGAGGAATTCGGCATAACTGTGTAGTTTAAAGTCAGATCGGGATTTCTAGCATCTAAGCTGTGTTTGTCAAGACATCTCAGGATCTGAAAGAGCAGAAGAGGCTATTAGTTTCTGTTCTGGACACTAAATTGGTACAGGTGTGAGATACTCCTGGTGTAGTTCAGTATCTGCTGTCTCTGGCATGTCTCTGAAATCTCCCCACACATGGGTTTGCACACAGCTGGGGAGGAATGTGGCTTCAACTGAACCGTGCACTAATCAGGCTTTCAAATGAAGATGGAGCATAATTAAAGTCAGTGTAAAGTAACCCACAAGGCAGTAACACATTTCAACAGGCCGTAGTTCTTTTGACATTTATATCATAAAAAACCATATTTTCTCCTCAGGGGTGCAAACCCCAAAGGTGTTTGATTTGACCTAGCTGGGGAAGCTCGTGACCTCCAAAAAGATGTGCCATGCCTTGCAGAATTCAGCTATAAGGCATGAAAACATGTTCATGTTTCTTTCTGTTTCCCTGCCACAGACAGCAGCCTGGCTCGGGGCCTCCACTCACAAGCAGAGAACAGCAGCAGAAAATAATAATTCTGTTCTGCAGAGGCAGCAGTGCTTTGAATGTCACCTCACACATCAGCTACTTTTTTGCCTCTCATGCATGGAAGTACTTACGCTTCCCAGAGTGGTGGATATTTTTTTGCCAGCTCTGTGAATTCATCTGTTTGAACCAAATGAGCTTTCAGGTGGTAAAGGTGTCTAAACAATAGACAATAAGGGCCACCCAGGCGTTTTCAGACCTCAGCTGGGACATTTCTCCAACTTGGGCACAAACAGAATAAAATTATGGCCAGTTCAGGGCAACTTCTCTTTCCTCCATGAATGCATAGTAATGGACTTCCTGCTGTCCCAGAGGAAAAAGGCTTGTTTGGGATAATTAGTGAACTGGTGTGCAGATGTTTCAAAGGGTTACATCTTGCTCCTGTGTTCCACCAGGGCTGTGTGGTCACTGCGACTGAGAGAGTAAAAGAAATAAATCTGTCATTTGATTTAGAGTGGCTGCTGAGGCAGAAGTTAAACTACTGCATGCATAAATTCACTCATAATTATTTATCCAAAATGAGAGTAATATAGTGGGTCTAGAAAAATATTTGTGGTCTGGACAAAACAAGTAGGTGTCCTGCATTAATAGAGCTTCCTGGCATTGGTCTGGTTGGTTTGGAGGGTAAGTGGGAATTCATTAATAAAACCCCTTCTGGGACAGATAGTCCCATCTGCCAAGGTCTGTATGAACTTTTGTGGGGTGCAAACTATGAGCAGGGTGGAGGTGGAGTATTCAAGAGAAGTCCCTTAACAGACAGCAGAGACACTGGGTCAGTCCCTTTGCACCTGAAGTGTTCAGGGTGCCTGGAGGCTCCATCATTTTCTCACTATCCCAAAGTGATCAGCCACTACTTAATCCATTTTCCCATCTCATCATCATGTAAATGAATGTGGCACATTTCTCTGAGGGGTTATTAGACTGCTAAGGCAAGTATTTTTGGTTTGACTAGGGTAAGTAAATATGCATGGACTTCAGATTCTAGACATACTTTCCATTTTATTTACAGAAGATACATAGAAAAAAACTGATGGACTGTAATCAGGAATGAATCAGAAGGAATGAGAAGCCTCTTAAAATATAAAGCAGCGTGTTCACCAGGGTTGATATTAAAAGGTAAATAACTTGGGAATAATGCTAATCTGTCAGTATTTCTATATACTTTTCTTCCCAGGGGTTCATAAATCTCTGATGAAAAAACAGTTTCTCAGAGTGAAAGAGGAGTGGGCAAAATTTGTTATAAAATTATTAAAGCATTGGTTTTAATTTGAAAATTTTTTTTGGTGTTTTCCACTGTTGCTTTTATCATCTTCAACAAATAAAGACAAATAGTTTTATAAAGCAACCCCAAGGAGGTAAAAAGCTCTCATTTGAGCTCAGCTGTTCAAATTTCGACTCCTCTGAGCTATGCATTTTCCCTCCCACTGTCGTGCTGGGAGGCAGCAGGAGGGAAGGCTTGGAAGGAAGGGTCATCTTGGCTGCCTCGGCTGCTTGCAGCCGTGCACGTGGGTCAGGGCCCTTCGCTTGTACCTGACCTCCGAGCATTTGGTTTCTGCCGAGAAAATGCTCTCAACATCTGTGCGTCTGCTAATGGGCATCTGTGAGACTGGCAGTGTCCTGGTGATGCTGTGCTGTTCCACAGCCAAGCTGAGCTACAGCCCTCCAGGTGGGCATTATCCTGCCTGCTCTGCTGCTGGGACACATCTGGGCGGTTCAGGCCCTCTCTGCATGAGCACACGGAAGGCTTGTACGGGTTGTGCGAAAATGTAAAATAGCAGTTGAAGCCAAGGAAGAGGAAAAAGGATGGAAACGGTGCATTAGGGTTTTAGTTTTAAAGCATAATGCTGTTGTAGGATACTAAATATAGGGTACTAAAGAGGCAGATGGCATAGACATGTTTTCAGAACTGCATGTTCAACATATCCTGAACGAAAGGGGCATAACTGGAAAAGACACGGCTCAGTGGTGTGCACCTTTAGACACCAAAATGCCTTTTAAAAATTTGGCCTTCGGTATTTTATGTCTACACTGTAAAACTTGGGCACCTGTAAACTTCTAAGAATTTCAGCCTTCATATTCTTTGCCCACCTAGGCATTCCTGATATATTATCATTGGTATAATTAAACAACAGGAAAATGGCAGGTAATTCTCTAATTGGAATGTTATGATTCGATATTTTCTAAAGTAATTTTTAAGAATTATAAAACTGTGCTGGACTTCCTGGTCTGTAGTTCATCAAGAGCACTGAAATAACAGGTAATGTTAATGAATTCAATCAAATGCTTATTAGTGTGTTTTGCAGGTAATTTCAGTGGGCTTGACTTTATTAAAATAAAAATGTATGTATTTTTATTGTGACATGAGAAAGTACAATAAATTAATGTTTATGTTCCTTGGCTCATTCAAGAGGTAGCAACTTGATACTGTGTTGTTACTGCTGATTATTTCTGCAGTGAGAACATGTATCACTGTTCCTTTGAAGGAGTAATAACAGATAATAATTGATTTTAAAGATACCACCAGAAAACCTTAGGAAATGGAGGGAGTGAAACAGTTCCAGAACGGACAAAAGAAATAACCTATTCCATATAAATTGCTATGTGTTATAAAACTACTTCTAAAAATACCAAAAACAGATGCTTATAAATTTTTTCAGTACTTAACCAAAAGTCAGCATGTTTTCACCTGTTGTTTAACTACATCTGACAATAATGTTCAGACACTGTGCAAAAAATCTGTTGTTGTCTTACAAGCATATTTAGAACACAGATAAGAACAAGATTTGGTGGAACATTTACACTATCCAAAATGAACAGTGCATAGTTCAGCAGAAATTAAGAGAAATACCACCAGAAAGAAAATTTCTGCTTCAAGTCTAACTATATTTGCTTGCTTTTCCTGTGATCAAGTTTAATCCAATATAAGGAAGGTATTTGTGGAGGTGTCTTTGGAAAATTGCAGTTCTATTTCTTATGGAAAACAAGGTTTGCTTTACACTGGACCTTTTCTGGATTTTGCTTTATTAACTTTATTTTACTTTGTGGACTATATTAATTCCATAAGTTCATCATTCTTCCCTGCACATCTGCGTTGCTGTGGGAGCTCTGAGAAAATGTGTAGAGAAGGACTGCTGCTGGTTGTTATGTGGGGCTATGGTGGGACAGTATTTGGCTTCAAAAAAAAGGAAATAATTCCAGAGATTCTTAGAGAATACTTCAGGGTTCATACCTCATAAGCTAAATAACATAAAAATAATCAGACAAATCAGACAATTGTGGAATAAGAGAACCCCAAGGGTTGTTACACAGGTCTGACTACTATATCTGTAATTATATCACTGAGTTGGCAGATTAGGCTTAACAACAGTTCTGAACCAAAAGACAGTCTGTGGTAGCTGTCTCAGGATCCATTCAGTGTTGGTGTGAAAACAGAAGTGTGTAAGCTGAACATCAGGGGCCACATTCTGTGAGAGAAGGTGACCTTTCAAAGCACTGAATGGATGTGCCCTGCAGGGTAAGAGGCAAAGGTGTCACCCCATGATTGCTGTGGGAAGTGATCCCCTTCCAAAGCCATACCACCAGCTACATTTGTGTGTTCTCCTAAGGACCCGCTCCCTGTACTCTTTGTTCCAAGGGCCTTAATTTGGTTGTAAAAGAAGGATTACATTGTTCTCTGGCTTGGTAGCAGATGGTCACAGCGTTGTGATGGCTGTGCCTGTCATGGTGAGGATACCAGCACCTGCTCCCTTCTGCTCTGGCAAAGGGTTGGAAAACTCTTTAGAGGGCAGAAATGAACAGTTTTCTTAAATTACAGGTAATTTAGCTAAAAATTCGCCATCAGAGCCCTAAATACACAGCAGTGGCAGTGGTCAGGTTTGATACCTAAAGGCATCTAAACATGCAGAGCCGTTTCAGATCCAGCTTTCTAGAAAATGTCCTTTGCTGCATCAGCTCTCAAATTTATTTTTCATTAAGGTCCCTCTTAATGCCCAGATTTTCAAATTCTTGTACATTAATTTGAGATCCTCAGGCTTCAAAAGATGTGAGCGGTTTTGGATGTGTCCTGAATACCACCAGCTCTTACTAAATTAGTTAGAGCCAAAGTCACTTATTTTGCAGGCAGAGTTTAGTTTTATGTGTCAGGATGTTGTATCCAGGTTTTCAAAATAACTTCTGGATGAACAGTGTCAGGTTCACCTGCTTTCATTTTCCCTTTCCAGCACAGGTTCCTTGGATATTTATTTTGTCATGATTAGAGAAAGTAGAGCAAAATTGCATGTTTTCTATCTTGGGAAGTCTTGTCACTTCTAATGGGAAATTAGCTGGGAAAATAACGGCCATCTAAAAAGCCTGATAAACTACGAAATGTCAGATAGCCTTTCATTCCTTCCTATTCTTTAATATAGATCTATGGTGAAATACTTAAGTCACTATAATTTCATTGTTTTAGTGCATAGTATGACATAAGTAGCCAGAAATATCTTGATGTCTAAGTGCAATAGGTAAAATATCTAACAAGACCATTTTCTAGAACTGATGTATAAAAACGTCATTAAGAACTTCCTACAGATACATAACAAAATATCTTTGTTATAGACTAAAATAATTGCATCCAAAGGGATAACTATCACACTTCCCATTACTTTTATCTCTCATCTTTACCAATTACAGTGCAGTAGTGGGCATAATCCTGGCAATTTAAAGCAAGGAGAAGTTTTGCTGAAATCATGGCTTTCACAGCATAATTGCAATCTCTAATTGCATAAATGCAGCCTGTGTTTTTGCACTGTTCACCTAGGCAAGTATACCAACTAAAGCATTTTGTTCCTAGTCGCACAGCTGACATTTTCCAAGACATTTTTGGTGTAAGTGTCTCTTTCCACAGTAGTTTTTGACACAATGGGATCTTGATTACAGCTGAGATTACTGGCTGCTGTTGTAATGCAGAGTAGTTAATGACCTCACCTCCAAGAAAGGACAAATGAAAAACTATCAGATAAAATAAATTAAAGGTGAGGAAGGGATCTGAATTTGCTTGGAGAGTCATCATCTTCTAAGGGATATTTTCTTTTCTTTTCCTTATCGTCGGTGTCTCTTGGTTTTGCCTGTACTACATGTACAGTCTCATGTGACTTGGTGCTTTTCCTTTTGAAATCAATAATCAGTCAAATTATGTGGCACTTAACCCAATATATTTTTTCTCTGTTAAGAACTAGTAAATATTATTCAAAACAATATCTCCTTTTTTCCTTGGCACATCATTCACTGAAAATTATTCATATATATGCATCTCTGTGTATGAGGAACCAAACATATTTACATGTTCTTGGCTTGTTCTACCACATAAGTTAGATTGCCATATATACACAAGAGAAAAAAAAAAAAGAAATATTAGCTTTGAAATGAGCAAAAGACCAAGGATTCTGTAATGACTGTTTTTTGGAAATGGGGCCTGTCAGATTCATAGTCATGATAATTACTCTAGTGTTCAGTGTTCTAACTAATATTAGTCCAAAATTGTGACATTCAGGGGGATTGCTTATGTTAATAAACACTGTCAGCATCTAGTGACCAATATTTCCATGCTCCAGCACTTAAAATTTAAATTATCCAGATACAGAATAATTCATAAATTTAAAGTAAAAATAATAAAAAGCTTTAAAATTGAATATTTAGCTTGTTCTGCCCTCAGAGGTGTCTTGCTGAGCAGCTCATTTGAAATGTAGCAAATTACAGCACCCAGTCACAGCTTTTTACTTCTGCAACATCTTCCTCGAGGAGGTTTCACAGTATTTTGCAAACGTAAGGAAAGTTCTCCTCGTTACCAGAGGCAGACAAGTGTCAAATCTATGGTACTAATTATGAAATCAATGTTTCATTTACATTTTTAGTCCCATTAGAAAGCAGAGTTGAAAGACACTTTTAGGCATTACACCTGCCTGTTGGTGACACCGACAAATAGAGGTTTTACAGTTGAATCATAATCTTTGAAAATGTTTTCCCATCTTCATTGTTCCTCAGGGAAGAGCTTACATGAACAAGAGAAATACTAATACCGGGAGAGAGCAAGGGAATACAGACTACATGCAAACTGCTGTCTAATGCACTATTAAATAAGCTGAAAAGATAGGTGGAAAAAAATATTTTCTGTAATTTTTCTCATTAAAAGTTTTAAGGAATTCTTTAGTAGAGAGAGAAAAATTTCTCATTCAGGGTAACATGAATTTTCTTGCGCTCTCTGAACCACCTCTTTGGTGGTTTGGTAGATATTTCCCACGTGGTCCAGAGCAGGAGCCAAACCTCTGAACTGGCAGAGGCTGTCCCTTCCTTTAAGAGGCTCTGATGTGGCTAAGAACAGCAAAGCAAGGGTCTCCTTCTGCCTCCCTCCAGAGCCATATGCTCATGTCCTTTGGAGCCCAAGGCTCATTTGAAGCTGGCCTTTTGCAGTGTAAGTGGCACAGGCACCGCCGCATGCCAGCACGGCGTCCTTAATGGATGCGCCACAGAAAGAGAGTGACTCCATTAAACCCAAGTACAGCCTTTTAATTCCCTTTGGTCCTGAGCACTCACTTATCGCTATCTCACAGCATCCTACATCCAAATCAAACCTGCCAGCTGCTCTGAGCTCCAGTTGTATTTAATTTAGTTAGTTAAAGCGGCACCTCGACTTTTCCCTCCCAACCGCAGACAGGTTCCTTTCAAGCTATGCTGAGTGGGCGTTTTCGCTCCTGACATGAAAGGGCAGCCAATTTGTAAGGGGGTAAATTAAATTTAGGACACTTAGTTCATATGAGAGGAAGGAAAATCGAGCAGGGAAGTGAGACAGGGGTATAATATTTATAATGTTCAACACTTGCAGAAACAGTAAAGAAATTAGATGAAAAACAGGTAGCAATTTTTGAATAAATGGTAATGCTGTGACTCTTTCCACAATAGGCAATTCTGTGTCTATTGCTAAGACATCATGAGTTTTATAAATTCTTCTCTTCTTTTTGCAGGGAGAAAGAAAAATCAGGGGTGGACTACCCCTGGAAATCCACCAAAGCCCTAAACCAAAATATTTTACCATAAGTGTGAGTGGTCTGAATTCAAATTTTTATATGCTCAGAGTTCCTGTATGATTTTGAGCAAGTTAATCAGCAGTTACCACTTACAGTGTTCCACTCCTTCATCTGTGAAACAGGACTAGGTCATTTTTCTATTAGGTCACCATTTATTGTCATCACTCCGGAACCCTCTGAAGCACGAACAGACCATGGGTATGTGCAGAACCTATCAAAATTAACTCTGAGGTCTATTTCTTTTTCAGTCTACCTGCTTGAATCCCCTTAATACCAGTCTCTATAGAGCTGTGACCCTGAAGCAGGAGGTTATAAAGGAGGATTTAACTGTGGGAAAAAATAAGAGTGGATATGTAGATGTTAGAAGATACTGAGTGATTGTTCAGCAGGAGGGCAGGCATATGCTGCATCCCTTAGGAAAGGCAGCCAAGAGTCCTGCTGAAGTTTTACCATCTAAGATCTGTTCCCTAGAGAATGACACGTTTGCAGAGAGTAGATGAGTGCAGCTTTTACTTATGCAGTAGACCAAGCCTGTCTTGGCACACAAACTTTCTGCACGATAGAGAGACCACTGTTGTGGAGGCTTTTGCATCATCAACTTTTGAGGTGAACTGCAATAATTCAGATTCACGTGTACATTCTTTGGATAGGTGTTCCCCACAAATGGGAAGTGTATTTCCCTTGGTCAATTCAGATTGAATACTTGGTTTTTATCTATTTGAAGACAAGTTCATTCATATCTTTTTGCCCATCCCTTGCCTTCCTGCCTTGGAGCACTGGCAGCCTCTAAAAGCAAAAAGGCAATTGGTTCATCCTGGACAACTTCTCCTTGTCCTGTTAGCTGAGGCTGACAATATGTCTTCCAAAAGGGAAGAGCAGGTGGGCTGCTTATTTTTTTTTCCTAAAGAAGGCAAAGGTGACCCCAAGATTAGCTCAGTTGGTCACAGCATGGTGCAAATAACACCAGGGTTGTGGGTTTGATCCTTGTATGGCCCAGTCACTTAAAAGTTGGACTTGATGATCCTTGTGGATCCAACTGTGAATATTCTATGAAAAAAGGTCTCTTGGCGAAGGTCTGCTGACAAATCCTTAGACACCGCTGTTGGAGTATGAGCAACCATGTCCTCTTGCATACAGAGTCATCCATTCAACCTTAGGAGATGATTCTTGTATTAAGACCTTACTGACTCTGCAAACTAGAGTTGAATGACAAACAGATTTTGTAACTTTTGCTGAGTTAGGTCTGTTCTCTTTATTCCTATGTCTGTGTCCTGAATTTAACTGATTAGACTAGAGCTTCCCCTTAGGACTTTGGGATAAACAGCTTTGTATTACTTAAAGTTCACGGAATCCAATCTGCTGGTTTGATATACGAGGTCAGGAAATATTAAAAAGATTATGCACACAAATACAGTGTTTGGTGCAGATTGTTCTTTTCCCTGCAATTGATTTGCCATGATGTCTTGTAATTTATTCATGCAAGGGAGCTGTGATGGATGATGTAAATTATTTTGCTTTTCCCTTTTGACTTAAATAATAATTGCCAATATCTTCGTGCAATATGGAAATATGGGGATAAGGCATGGAAAAGTGTTGAAAAGTGAATTTTTTTCCTTAAGGTTACAGCAATTATAAATGTGAGTTCATTACTCAGAAATAATGTGTTTCTAAGTGAAAATGTCACAGTTTAAGAACATCACCTAAATGCTGAGATGAGGTGCTGCCAGACACCTTGAAATAAAAGATGATCAAATGGAGATATCTTTGTTGGTTTGAAGTTTTTTTTCTTTTTTTTTGAGATGGTGGTCCTTTTTTCAACCTTAACTCATTGAAACAGATACAAAATTCATGGGTTGTGAAGATGAAAAACCAGGTTCTGGCATATAAGTAAGCATTTTGTAAAGCTGGCTCTTATCCATCTCTCTAGGGGTGGAAGCCTAGAAATACAATTTGTAATTGGAAAATAGAATGTAAGACAGCTGGAGACAACTGAGCTGGACCTTGCAGAGCTGCTTCCGCTCCCAGTACAAATCACTGCATTTTCATGCAGAACCTACTCTTGTCTTCACTGTTACCTTGATTTTAAAGAATTGGTTTCTAGCAGCGTCCTGTTTATGTACACATCAGTGTCCTGATGTGTAAACTGTCCATAAAGTTTACCGGAAGGACTGCAGGAGTGTCCACTCAGGCAGGAGTCTCTCATCCAGAACTTGTCATCCAGGTCAGGGATGATTTGACTTAACTGCCCTTAAGGCAGGAAGTGGGACAAGGGAAGCAGAAGGCCCTGAAGTGACTCAAGTTACCTCAGTAAAGAGCAGCAAATCTGAATCTTCATCCCAATGCAGTATCCTGTGCTGCAAGCAGAAACCATACTGCTGGCTTTCTTTCCTCATTGTACCATAGAATTTGAGCCTTCTCAAAGCTCATCGTCCTTTTGCTGCTTTAGACACTGTTGTCTGGAAGATACCTATTTATAGGCCACACACCTAATTTCAGGTTTTAATGTTGAGATATGCTTCATGAGACATGAGTCTCTCAAGGTCATGAAATTCTCACTCTTGATGCTCACGACTCCACACTGGATTCCGCACTGCAGACAGCCCTCTGTGTAGGGTGATAGAGTGGCTCTGTTCCTGTTAATGCAGAATCACAAGGTGGGAGAAAGCGCACAGTGATTAGATGCTCTTGGTGAATGTGCCTTCCTAGAGCCCATTCCCATGTCTCCTGTTTTCTGCTGTGAGTGCCAGGTACCACTGGGGGAGGAAGGACCTTTAACAGCATCATGCTTTTGTTGTTGTGGCCCCCGTGATGAAGGGGGCTGGTGCTGGGTCACTGCAGGAAATAACTTTCTCTGTTGGGATATTGTGTTCTGAGCGAGGGCTGTAGACTGACCAAGAGGGTGGAATTCAAATAGGCTCTTTTTCCTGGAGGAGGTGATGCCTCAAGTGCACAAAAGGCAGCGGTGTATCTATCTCAGAAGCAGTTGCCTGCCAGCAGTACAAAAGATATTGTTCCTGCTGTTTCCCATGGAACAAAAGCACATATATGGGAATCACAGGATGTGATAAAAACAAAGGGGGAGATAGCTAATGGGAAGTGGCAAAACCCTTCATATACTTTCTCTTCCTGTAAAATCTAAATTCATCGCCTCAGGTACAGAAAGTGCTCCTTCAGCCAAGTCTAGGATCATAAGATCAAATTAATGTATGAAAAATAAAAAAAAACATGTATTTGATGGCTGATTCTGCTGTGCAGGGGAAACATGGGACTTTCAAATGAAAATCCACCAAAAATAGGTGAGCTAACAATGCATTAGAAAGTGTGAAACCACACATTATTCGGGTAAACCTGTTCTCACACTGCTTTTGTAGATAATGTGTACGTGCTTTTACAGTAATAAGCATATCCCATGGATTTCTGTATTACCTGCAAAGCACTCAGGCTGATTAGGACCAAGTTTAATTTGGTCCTAATCAGCTCCAGGCAAGTGGACCGCGAAATTAGCTTGACACATTAATTTTATGTTTTATAGTAGGGAGACCTGCCCAATTTGCCTGACTATGCTAGACCAATTTTATGTCTTTCTATATACACATGAATTTATATATGTATTACATGTATTTTATATATATATATAAAGCATTTCATTTGTCTCAAACACAGGTGCCATGATGTAAGATGTCCCATTTTTTCTTTGGACCACAGGCAATTCCTCTTGGGCCTCACATTTAAAGCATCACACTTTCTTTTCGTTCCAGTCTGCTGATGGTGCTAATGTTTAGTGACAGTTACTCAGTAGTAATGATCACCTTTGGGGATTTTCAGAGTGCTTGCCTTTTGCTGGTCATTGGTGAAATGTAATCAATAAATCTGCCAGCCAGGCTTTTCCTCTTGCCTTTCCTATTTGAATTAAATGAACATCTCAGTAACAGATTCGTGATGGAGTCCCTTTGCTATCCAGAGCCATTCCATGTGCAAGTAATGCTGGTTTAACTGACTTATGAAGTGTACCTTAACATTATAAATATGGACGAGTAATGCTCATACTAAGATTGTTCTTGGGTGTAATTCTTGCTTGGAAAAAAGGAAGAAAGTTAAAAATTGTTTAAAGATTTGTTCTTTTTTGTTCTCACTTTTGTGATGAAGTGTTCCTATCAGCTATTCTCTAACTCACATCTGCATTGGCATGAAGGACTGCTCCTTATTTTTCTTCTCTGACAAGTTGTTCCAAACACTTTTTTCAGTTTAAAGTGGTGCATTACTTATTTACTGTACTTTACATTCAGTAGCTGCCTTTAAACTTATTTTGCATTGTTTTTCACCACACAAAAGGTACTTGTGTTTTCTCTGTAGGGAACAGAGGATGTCATTATGTAATTTATTATCAATTAAGGGTTAATAATATTTCATCTGAAAAAGTACATCGTTTATTTTAAACCACCGTCCTTTGTGGTTTTATTTTCTACTTAGGATTTTAAGAGTAATTTCTCTTGTCTTTCCATCTAATGTAGCATTCAAATACATGCTAAATGTAGATGAGAATACTGGGCCTTTGACCAGAGGTAGAGCAAGATCCTGCAAAGCACCATGAGAAACTTCCATGGAGGATTAAAGTTTCCTTCAAATTTTAATGCTAGAGAAACAACTTCTGGAAGACACAGGTCTGTCTTCACGTGCTAAGAAGAAGTATAATCGCAGAGATGCTCAGACCATTGATTTGTCTACCTTCTGCTTTGCTTCACCAGTGGAAAAGCACAAAGTTTATGTCCTTCTGTAGCTCATTAAGCTTTTCTGAGGGATGACAATTTAAAAGCTGAAATCTCACAGTCTAAATGGTTACAATAATTACAGTCTAAATGGGATCAAAAATAGCTACACCTGAGGAAGTGGTGAATTAAGAAAAAATGTGTCCTCTCATGGCAGTTGCCCATTTATCTTGTCTGATTGCCTGCTACTTTCTGGGTTATATCCTGAACAATCAAAAGACAGTTGGCTCAAGCACTTGTTCTTCCTGTCAATAACTTTTCCAATGCAAGCCCTTGGAAGGCCTTTTCCTTTGAGAGAATGTGGTGGGTTGAACCTAAGTTGATGGACAGACCTTTCAACCAGTAACATTTCTCAAAATTTACATATTTAAACCACATGGAGACGCAGGAATTTCCCCTTCTGTTCGAGCTTTTTCACCCCAAGACAGAGCAACAGCGGAGGAGTGGGGCAGTCGCTGCTTTGGCTGCCCACCACGGGCTGCCATTTCTCTCCTGCTTCAGTAGCCTCACCCCTTACATTCCTTGAGATTGCTATAAATGTCTTAGGAGTTTCAGTCTCAGTTACATCATATAAATGATTCACACTCTGCTTTAGTCCTGGTAGGATGAGGGTCAATTTTTTTGCCAATTAAGAAAAGTAAATGCTATCAACTTGCAAATGAACTGCAGTTTCCTGGAATTCATGAGTTGTGAACACCAGGGAAAGGAAATGAAGCACAACGGAGATGAAAGAGGGTGAGCTTGTGCTGTTTTATGGTGTTCCAATCTGGTGGTGCCCCAATTCATGCAAAGATAAATTAAATAATCTTGAAGATTTAGTCCTATTTTGACATAATTTTCTTATAAAAGCAACTACTGCAATTCTGCCAATAAGAGACTTGTAGATTCCATATCTTTTTGAACAAGTTAACCATAAATTTAATGCACTTTTCTTAAGCCAGAGGTAACCAAATACTGAACCTGAAAATGGTGTGTGTGTGTAATGAAGCATTTCAGAAACTGAATTCGGGAATAGGCTACGAACATATGCACATATGAAATGTGCAACACCTACGTTTGTGTTCTGTATCACTCCTCATATATGAGTTCTGTCATACGCATGCGAATAAGTAGCATATGGCTTTCAAAAAATACTCCTGTGGATGCTCTTAAAATACATCTCACAAGAAGTGATACCCCTCTTCTACGGAAAACTTCCATAGTTTTTCTTCCCAAGTGCTCTGATATTTTAATCTTTTTTCGTCAGCATGTTTGTTGTCCAAAGAGATTAGTGTGGGGAGGCTACTCAGTTAGCCCCCAAACAGCTGGGAGAGAAGCCCACATGAACCCAGTGCTGCAATTTACAGTGGGGAGGAGCTACCGTATCCACCAGGGCAAAAGGATCCTGCAGGGATCAAACACCAAGATCAGTGGGGTTGCATATTCTCAGGGCCTCCTTCTTCTCTTCTGTATATAACATGAAGGAATATTCCTATGCTACAAGAAGAAAGAAGGGATGAGATTTTAAAAGCCCAATGGGAAAAACATTGCTGAGGTTATTCCCATTGCTTCCCGCTGTCGTGAAAACCATGATAGCGCCACTCCGAGATGATGACACACGGCCAAGCATGCCTGCTCCTTTCTGCTCCCACCACAGCCTTCACCCTGACTTGGCCATGCCAGTCATCTGGCAGAGTGGCTGTCCTGTAATCTGAATCTTTAACATGGTCCAGGTTAGAAACACACCGCCAAGGAAAGGGGGGAGGTTTTATTTAACTCAGAGATGTGATTAGAGCAGACTCTGCCATGGGAACAGCAGCACGAGGTAGGGACAGTGAGCCATGTGTCAGTGTGAGCATGGGAGAGCATCCTTGGGAAGGGCTTCAGCTGGGCTTGTCCCTGGGACTCTCACCCTTTGAAAAGTTCTAAAAGAAACTGTAAGCATCAAGTGATTTCTGCTTTGACATAAAAGTGTTTCTGTTAAACAATTATAATAAATTTACCTGTACAGCAAGACTTCCAACCAGACCGAAATCCTTTGAGCAAAGAAACACTTCTGTGTATCAGGGGAGAGCTTTGGGTGGGACAGTGCAGTGCTGCTTCCCCTCAGCAGCAGGCACACCTGCTACCAAGGAAAGGTGCTGGGCATTCCTCCGGGTGGACGTGTCCTCGGCATGACTGTGAGGAAGGGAGATGCTGCTGGGCTTGGGATGTTTCTGAGCTATGAGGGATACCTGCAGGAGGCTGGGCTGCAGGTGTGTGACAGGCAGGGCTGCTAAGGCTGCTGTCCTCTGGGTTGTCACGTTTGGGTTTTGGTAAGCACAGAGTTGTGTTGCCAGCACTTCCAAACGGGCATAACGAGAGCAAACTCAGCTACTCAAAGGAGTAAGCAGCGTGTCCAACAGAAAATACTGACAGGATCAGACCCAGGGACTAAAAAATTCTCATTAAAAGGTTTTCCTTTTTTATCACTTCCATTCAGCCCTGTCAGCCCAGTTTGATAACTAACACCATTGACTTCAGCTGGGCAAAGATTACATGTGAATGCAGTGACTGATGGATTAGGCCATGACATGTGAGATGTATTTTCTATTTCCAGAACACTTTGCTTTGGTCTTTTTACAGATGACAATTATAGCATTTGTGCAGGCTGATAACACTACAGTGCTGCAAATACTAAATTAAATATTTGCTCTGGGTTTTCTCCCCGTTTTCAGTAATTGCATGCATGCCAACATATTTTGAATCCAGTCCAGCATTTCTTGCACTGTATAACTTGCAGATATGTAGCAGTTATAAGCCATTAAAATGAAACTATTTATGAAATGCAGATGCCAATTTATAACATAAATCAGTGCTTGTGTTATATTACTGAATTGACATTTATTATGTAGTTAATAATTAGAGCAGGCATTCCTTCAAGCCATCCACCATAACACAGGGCTACATTATGTCCCTAAAGGGTTACTGCAGGTTAAGATACTGTAAAGGTGCCTACCTTGGGGACCCTCTGGGAGGCTGGGAATTTCAGGTGAGGTTTCCTGTATGGAAAATCCTTTCTGCAGAAAATGAAATCTGTCCATGGGTGCAAGAAGTGCTTGAAGCAAGCTGGAATATTTTTCTGTAAATCCCCAAGGATGTATAGGTGCCTGTAGTCCTGTAGGACTGCTGTGGTTTTCTGTTTAGGGGCTGGACATGGCTTGGGCTACATGACACTGAAAACATACATAAGAAAATAATTTTCTATGGGGTGTTGCTGTTTTAACACGAGTGTTGCCTATTTCTATGTCAACATGTAGAGCATATTTCCATATGCTCTACAATTCATTCACAGTTATCCATCCTGAGGCCATCTGCCTTAAAGGATAGATACAGAAGCAAAGAATGATTTGTCCTGTTTTGAGAGAGTATTCTGTATGGGACCTGACTTCATATAAACATGCCTGTGTTGTTAACAGAAAACCAGTTTCACTGTAATCTGACAGCCACAGAGAGAAAAACCTGTTATCTGCCCATCCTGGGAGGGCTGATAACACCAATCTTCATAGCATCTAAAAAACTGTGCTGAGGGATAAGGAGGGAAATTAACACACTTAGGAAAGGAGAATCATTGCTGCAAGTTATTAACATGTAAATCAGCTTTCACTAATATGTTCTGCTGGGACTTTAATCTAGAACCACCTCATTCCCATTGTCTGACCGCATCTCTGTGGGCTCAAAGTGACATGCAAAAGAGAAGGTTACTAAATCCATCTTCCTTTTTCTTATTTGCTTTTTTGGTATACAGGGTTTTTTTCATATAGAAACCCATCTCAGCCTGGAAATAAAGGCATGTAGCAACGTTTTTGGGCATCAAATGAGCATCTAACTTCTTCTATGTCATAAAATAAAACCCAAAGAAACTAAACCACAAAAACATGCTGTTAAAGTAAGAGTGTTTGGATGAAAGCAAGAGGTTTCAGAGTTAAGTGCCTCGTGTCCTTTAACTCAACCCCATTGTGTCTAGAGAGATTGCATTTTGCAGCACTTCACTGTGTGATCATTTCCATCCCTGCAATCCCAAACACAATGGGGTGAATTAAGACTGAAGGAGAAGCATTAACTACTTGTTGCTGTGGGTGCTGTCAGACAATCTGGCTGTGTATTAACTTGCCGAAAAAAGAAATTCAAACTGCTGAGAAAAGTCAGGGCTCGGTAGTCCCCAGGGGGTCGAGTGTGCTGCTTAAGACCAAAAAAATTAATATGAACAACTGACAAAATACTACAGCATTGCCCTATTTCTACTCTTTTTTTTCTTTCTTGAAATGCAACTCTCATATTGCCAGCCCTCAAGCAACAGAAGTGTGAAGTGAATATTTTATACATATCCTTATACACAAAAAATTACATACATAATACATTATAGATCCTTTTACTTCCATACATAATATCCCACGTGGTGATTTCTTTTCCAGAAAAGGACTTGTGAGAAAATGGCAAGTCTATTCTGGGTTGTGACTGTAGGCAACATGTTACTAAACCTCTTGCCATCACAAATTGAATATAATGAAGATGTGCACCAGTTCCCCAAAATAGAATGCATTGTTGGTTTTGGGGTTTTTAAATAACTCTCACGTGTAGTTTGTTACTTCTGGAGTTGTTGACAGCAGTTGCAAGGGCTGCAAAAGCTCCATGATCCATTCTGGGTTGCTGACATAAGGAAACCAGTGTTGGATGTGGTTCGTCAGAGATCACAGTGGTCCTGCTGCTACCCAAAACCAGATGCTTCCAGCCAGCAACACATGACAGAACATTTGCCTGATTAGATATTCCTGTGGGCTCCAAAGGGGCTGAGAATGGCCCTGATGTCTCTGAAGAGCTCAGTCAAGAGCTTTATTTTCCACAGTGATGGATATCATAAAATTGGACATATGGGGATTCCTGGTGGGTGTGAAAGTGGCCATGTGAACTCTAAGGTGTGGGGAACAAATCAAGGCTGCTCATAGCCCAGAGAAGACACCCTGTAGGCTGGTTGGAAGGGAGCACTACTGGAGACTCAGCACAAAACCTTCATGTAGCTGTTCCCAAAGTCTGTCTCCTCAATGCGTTTTTACAACCAGAGGCAACGGCTTGAATTTCAGCGTGTACCACTCACCCAGAACTCCTGCCACAGTCTCAGAAAATCAGGCTGCAGGTTTGGTGTCAAATTTATTATTATTTTTAGCATGAGACATAGTTTAACTTGAGTTCCCTCTAGCCTTGAGACTCATTTGTGTGACTTTGGATACTGAGGCATGGGGAGATTAAGTGACTTTGTCAGTGACTTTCATTACTCAGGTAGGTCTTTCATTACTTTCATTACTGTGATAGGTCTAGGAATTAGACCTTGATGTTGGGCATTCAGACGAGTACTTTTCTTCCCTAATAACTGAGTGGTAATACACTGCATTCTTATTTGAAAGAATCACATTTGATTTTCTTTCCTTTCATCTCCAGAGAAGGGAGTGCTCTGGAGTCTGAGCAGGCAGACTCTGAAAGTATTTCTGTCAATTAACAGAGGAATGGAAAATGTCCACTCTGGCATACACATTTAAAGCGAGGGGTGAAATAGTAGGGAATATTGCAAGCTAATTGTTCCCATGTGAACTATTTTTCCCAATGACTTTTTCTTGTGCTTCTATTACAGGTTGAATTCAACTGCTCTTTAAGCACATGTCTCATAAAAAGGGCATAATGGCTGAGCTGAGAATAAACATAAAAAATGTGAATAATTTTAAAATAAGCAGCCAGCCATCATTAATTCACTTGGTACTCATTACAGTAATATTAATAATGACTTATGCATTAGGTATTAATATAGTCTTCAAATGAAAAAGCTGGTTTATTTCTAATTTTATTTCAAGTAAAATAATTGATACTTAAAACTTCACCTATCCTGCCTAGTTTAAAAATCTTTTAAAAGAAAATAAATCATCTGTAAGGTGAGCAGTGAGCTATGAAGTTTTTTAGTCTCCAGCTTACATCCCCAAGTGTAAACCAGGGTAAAACCCATGAGAACACTTTTATTCAATGTAAATTCTTTGAGGAGTAAACATGTTTAATAATGAGTAATATAATCTGTATATTGCTGAAGTTCTTAATTGGCCTCAAATTAAGCCTAAGATTTCTGAGGATGCTTTAACTGATCTCACTTTCAGGCACAATAAACCATTAAAAGCCAAAAGCAAAACCAGAATTCCTCTTCCGGACATGATATAAAACCAATTGAAAATTTCTTGAAAGGGAATGGCCTTCATAGTCTTCACTCTTTGTCTAGTCTGACTAGCCCTCCAGGAAGTCTCTGTGGTTTTATAAAATAGGTTTATATACTCATTAGTGTTTAATAGACTGTATTTTTCAGCAATAGTTTTATTTTACTGTTGAGATCAATAATGTAACCCCTTAAAATTCAGCCATGGATCAGCATAAGTAAAACCTGCTGTTGCAAAAATGCTCACTGGACTGAGAGAACAGCTATTCCTCTTTGAAAAGGAGAATATGAAATAGTTGGGGCATCATCTTGCACCTTTTGACCTGAAAAAAGTATCCTCATTTTTGGTCCAGGTTTCACGTTTCATGCAACTTGAGATGGGCTGGGAATCCACTGTGGTGATGGGTGACACCTGAAGGGTGTGACTTGGGGCACCTCCCATCACTGACCTGTGCCCTGACCCCCGTTTGGGTGAGCATCACCCTTTCCTGTGCCGTAGAAAGGTGTGGCATGGCATAGCTGCCAGTCCCCTGCCCAAGTTATTGTTTTCTCCCTTTTTTCTTTCTTTTTTGTTTCACATGCACATTCTTCAGGCATTGCCCTGTAGTGCAAAACCATCCTCTATGTTTGCACTCCGGGGGGGCAGTGTCAGCCATGAGCCAGGATAAAAAATAACTTGTTTTTCCCATTGTTCTTAACAACTGGGGGGGGGGGAAGGGGGAGAAGGGGAGGAACAGGACAACAAAACATACAGCTTTATTTGGTCCCTAAACAACAACAAGAAAAAAACCAAAAGGAGTAGCTGCCACTGCTCAGATTAAATCCAAACTGTCTGTTAAACCTCTAATTATCAGCTTGCCTTGTGGGTAAAATGGTACCATTCAATTATTGGTTTTTATTCGCTTGTCAGCTGCAAAAAACATATTATCACTGCTTTTCAAACCAGCAAAAAGAGCAGAAATTCCACAAATTGCTTTCTAAACATAGTTACTTTAAACCTAATACCTCTCTGCAGCATGTCAGCAATTGTATAATGCGATGCTGCATGCAAATTGTGGTTAATGTAGGTATTCCAATTATTTGTTTTACATTATGTAATTTTGGTGAAATGATTTTCTTTGTTGCCACGTTACGTGTGGCATGTTAGACTTAGCATGTTAAAAATAAATACACACATACAGACTTGCCTGCACACATTTTATCAAGCAAAAATTGTCAGTTGATAATTCTCTGCAACCATGGTGAGGTGAGAAATAAAAACACCTTTTCAAGAATAATCTCAGGAGTGATTGCATTTGACAGTCGTTCTATGTATTTATTTACTTGCTTACTTAATCTTGGAGAGTACAAGTGTCTAGGATATCCTTGATCAATTTTTTCCCCCTTTGCTTGTGTGTGGTGCTGGCAATCACTGAACACACCCTCCCAGCCACTGCAGGAAACACGAGGGCTCTCCAATACAGCTGGAATGACTGAAGCTCTGCTACTCCTGTGATAAAACACATGACACATTTACATCCAACTTGCCTGGTAGATTTTGGATGTTTCACTTCCTCAGCTTTCTATTTTTCCATTCACATCATGTGAAATCTATTTTACTGAAGCAGAGGCAGCTCAGGAAATATTTCTGATGAAGGGTGTTAAAACCTCCCCTTCCCCTCTCTGACTTCTCCCTCTGTACAGCCCTGTGAGTAATCTCTGCCATAAGCTGGGATCTGTAACGCCATCATTGGTGGCAAATAAATACCAGTTTTTGCTGAGCTCCTAACCTGAGAGCGATTCATCTTCCCAAGGTGGGCTGAGAGGCAGCTCTAGTTTAGCCTATTTGTGTCATATATTGCTTCTGCCACTCCATAGGACCGTGGAGGCAAGGATTCCTGGGGTTTGCTTTCTTTGACTAAAATGGGGATTTTCAAAATATAATGTCATTTCTTAAGATAGAGGTCTGGACCTTGCAAAAGGTAAGCAGCATCTTCCTGCTCCTAGTGGAAAACTTCCATAGGTTAATTTGCAAAAGTAAAGCTAGGCCTACCTCACACTGCTTGAACCAGGTCTTATTCTCCCTTTCTATTGTTAGAATAATAGATATATATTTATATATATAATAGGTCTAATGTATTTATTTTGAGATTAATATGGCATTCTCCCGCAATACTACTTTAAAAAGCTACCAAGAAAATTTTCAGTTAAAGGACATCATCTATTTTTCATCTTTTTTTATGGGAAGAAATACTTTACTGAAAAAAATCGCAGTGCTTGACTTGCCAAAGAGAACATACTTGCCTTAGGCAAGTGGTTTAGAGAGTATTTCAAGGTTGGTTTAACCCCCCCCGATGGGCTTTCTTTTGACTCTCACAATGCTGCCACAAGATGTATTTTTCCCGGACAAAGCACAGCAAAGCAGGAGTACACACGGAGTTTCCCCAAAGTTTCCTCCTCTGATCATTGCCTGTCCTCACTCCAAGACAAATGGTGGTTCGACTTCTATTGACTGAGAAGGGGTCAGAGGCACTGAGCTTCATCGAGGCCAGCCAGGCAGGGCTGGGGAGTCACACCTCATTAGTAGGCATGCAGGTAGCAGAGCTTTAGATTTGTTCCAGGCCCCTTACAAAAGTGCCTTGACAGTTTGAGTTATGCTGACAGCCTCCCCTCAAAGGGAAAGAGAGTGTCAGGCAAGAGAGATGAAACATGTTTCACTGTCACCCTCCACACAGCCTAAATGGATGGCCCAGCATCTCGCCATCAGCGACGTTCCCATCTGGGGAAAAAATGGAAGAGTTGAGTTTGATGTTATAAATCACCATAATTTGTTACAATTTCCAAAGACAAATATGACAGGGTGGAATTACTTTGCAGTGCTGAGACAGTCATTTGCAGAACCCATAAAGTGCCAATATAAATCTGAGGACGAGATATATTTAATCTGAAGAAGCAGATATCATCACAGTATATAGTGTGTTTACCAAGAACTTAGCTGCAATGATACCACGGTATTGCAGGTTGCTCATTTTATTTTAACCTTTAAAACTAAAAACTACTTTATAAAAATCTTAATGAAGTAGAAAGATTCTTTTGTGTATTTTGTACTTCCTCTGTCAAAAAGCAGAAATACTTATTATATCCTCAGAAAAAATTATGCAATGCTCATTGTTGATGACAGAGATATTTTGTGGGGTTACAAGTGTGATTCCAGAGAGGGACAGTGCATTGTTACACATTCAGGATGCCTCTTCACAGTTGCTCCTGTTTAGCAGCTCTTAAATTAGCAAACCCGCCAATCTTCTGTTCCTTTTGGAGGTGTCCAGATCACAAGCATTACTCCCAAAATTGGAACTTTTTTTCCCCCCTTCATTGATGATGTTATAGGCTGAAAAGACATTTTGAAGACAAGTTGTTGGAATAAAACAGAGCTGAAGTTGTTACCTTGCGATATTTACATGGTCACAGTCTAGGTCATTGATTTTGTCTCCTCTATAACAAACACCATTTGAGGTGACACATGGAAAGGAATGTGAGTGTTCAAAGTGTGGAAACTGAAGACAAATTTGCTAATCATTGCCTTTTGGGGTGAGTTGTTTAACCTGTCTGTACCACGATTTACCCACACGTAAGAGGAGGACATTGCCAGCCTTCCTCACCCTTCCTGTAAAATTATTTCAGTGGTCCATGAGTAAAATGATCTCCAAAGAAAACTACAAAGTCCTTTTTTATAATATACACTTTAATAACAATATTTTTATTTCCCAGGTGAAAGAATGATGGCATAGCATGCATGTTTCTTTTTTTAACACCAGAAAAAGAGAGACATAGGTCTAAATGTTGATTTGGCACTTACATAGATAACCCTTCCCAGAGCACTGGCTTTTTACTTCCATAAATCCCACTGTTTTTATATCAGTGAGTAGATGATGGCATGTTCACCCATTCCGCATTCGGGTGTTATCAGGAGAGAGATGAAACACATTTTGGTGTTGCAGTTGCTACTGAATAAATCAAACCTCGGTGATGCAGTGTGATGGTATGAAAATCTCACAGCCTGTGAAGTCAGTCATTCATATGTGAGGAAACTGGATCACTCTCCTTAAAACACGCTCTTAGCCGGAGCTCTCAATATGTCAGCTCGCTGTTCTGGAAGGAACTGGCAGGTGTTTTGAGCTTGTTGAAATGACAGTAACTTTAGTATAGTTTAAGAAGAAAGGTTTTACTTCTACTTTCCCCTGTTCCTGATGTCCTTTGGATGGGGTTAAGCTTGTTTCAGCCCTTCATGATGCCATAAGATCTAACACTGCACTATGCCTGCAGTAATTGCCTTCACAATTGTCACCTTTGTTGCTAATTTCCTGAGCTCTGCACTAGTCAGTGCATCTAATACACAGCCATGATAATGGGACATTTGTTTTCAGGCTTGTGTTACCATTGTGTTTTTATTTTGTTTCTTAAAAGAGGAGCTAATATGAGTGGCTGCTACCCATGAAAAGTGAGGTGAGCTTCTAAAACACAAACTTTTCTAAAAGGCTTGTCTGTCAGGAATGCACCCACTGGCATGTCTTTGCCAGTGCTTGGGGGCTTGCGGTGGGTTTGTAATCCTGCTTTAGACAGAATGAAAATCACTTCAGCAGAAGGGAAGAGTATCCTTTTCCCTGCTGAAACGATGTACAAATAGTATGGGAAAGCTCCTTCAGTCTGACTATGCAGGTAGCTTCTGCTGGGCTTCCAAAAGTGCTCTCGGATGTTTTTCACATCTTTTATAAAGACCCACTGTCTCTGTTTAGAGGAAAAAAAGTTTAAAAATTACTGTAGAAAAATAAATACCGGAGTTCCATCGTGAGGTGAAGTTTAACATAGGAGAGGTTCAAAACTGTTTCCTGTTAGGTATTCAGTATAGAAGGAAAGAAGCAGTTCAGCATCTCACTGATCAGCACCGATTTACTACTTCAGTGAGTAGAACTGGAAGGAAATTTAAGAAGGCACTCACACACAAAACACGTACTGTGAGCATGGAAACATCTGCTCAACTAAACACCAAGGAACCAGGTGGGCAGAGGTCACACCTTGTTTACTACAGCCTGGTCTAGACTGCCTGAGTGATGGTCAATAACCACTCAACCCCCAGAGCAGTGGTGTGGGGTGAGAGGAGCAGAGAAGGGTCTATGAGTGCCCCCAGCACCTGCACACTCTGTTAGCAGGGGGACACACAGAAGTGGGCTGCTGAAGAGAAGCTGGGTTGGCATAGCAGAGTAGTTCCTTTTGGACAAAAACTGGGTTTAGCAGAGGCAGTAGTATGGCTGGAGCCTGGCTGTGCCTGGGCCAGTGGATGTGGGCAGGGTGGGATGGAGATTTGCAGTTATTGTGGCAGGAACTAGGAAGGACAGAGACTCAAAGAGGAATGGAAGCATTAAGAGTTTTGTGTGTTTGTCTAAATTTCCTCACTCTTTTGCCTCTGCACTGACCTTCAAGTCTTACCAAAACAATCCTGAAAACCTTTCAATCCATTTTGCTGTGAGTGCTCCCCAAGGAAAGTGGCTGGACATTTCTCTGCGTGACGGGAGGGAGATGTAATCACTGGCTGGAGCACCCCGAGGTGCTGCACAGCCATTAATGGAAGGTGATAAGGGCAGCAATGCCTTTCTCCAGCAGAAAATGCCACTTTTCTAAGTGCCACCGGCCTGCACACTGCTGTGCAAACTGCTCCCCTGCCATGCCCTCCTCTCTGCCCCCCCCCAGGGCTCAGATAACCTTTAACTCTCCAGTTGTCTCTGTGGGGTTTTTTTGTTCTTGACGTCTTCAGCATTTTAACAACAACAACAAAGTCCTTGCAGTTGTATCACTTCCTGCAAGCTGTTGTGAGACCTTGTAAAGCTGCTTCAGGCGTGGAAATGGTTCACAGGCAGTGTCAACAAGGGGAAGTGGGAGCTGCAAGAGAGACCAGGGAGAAGAACATGAACTGCTGCCGGCACTTTCCAGAGCAGCCAGGGTGAGAAAGTGTTGTGAAGTGTTGCTGGTTGGTGTCTGCTGCTTTACCAGCTCCTGCTGGTCCTGCTGGCAGGGGCATCGTTTCGGTGACTCAATCACCTGCTTAGTGATCTCCTGATCTTTCTGCATTTGTGTGTTCCCGTGCCACCATATGTTCTGCTTCTCTTACCAATTCTCACTGCAGCAAGCTGTAAGATACCCCAGGTTTGACAGAATCAGAGGCAGTGCATAATGTCATTTCTTAGGCCTTATTAATCTTAAAACATTTGTATAGTTTTTGGAATAGGAATGATCTGCAGGATTAAGCAAGGGCCTAGAATGACAGCTGGATTTTTTTTCTCCTTCTGTTGTGTCACTCTATGAACATGGATAAGCACACACTCTGTGCCCAGATCTCCTGTGGTAAGACGTTTGTGACCACCTTTGTTGTGCTTTGGCAGCTCTGGTTAGTGGAATGGTTAGGATTGGAAGGGACCCTAAAGATCTTCTAATTCCAACTTCCCCCTTAGTAGTAGGCAATAGGCATTATTTTTTCCCTTGACCTTAAAAGCAAGAGTAGTCGTGATTTCATGGTTTGGTACACATATGTGGCAATGTGAATCTAGCCCAGAGAGGATCTGGAGTTGTTCAGGCTCACATCATGACCTGTTGCAGATTCCCAGTGTCTGGAGTTGAAGCAGTGACACTTATCCATCACCTCTCAATTTGTGCGCCCTGATAGACGTTTAGGGAATTGACTACGGCTTCTTGACCTAGAAAACTCACCACAATGAAAATTACAGTAAGTGATAGACATTTGCAGGGTGAAACAGATGAAAAGGAAGTTGCTTTGTGTTTATATACCTGCTGCACCTCTTTCTCATCACCTTCTTCAGAGCTGAAGGTCCTTGGGTTTTCTTCTTTTATTCCACCCTTCTGTCAACAGCACTACTCCACGAAATTTGAGTTCTCCGTAAGACATTTTTGAGCCAGTTTCAGCCTTTGTGAAGGAAATTGAAGAGAGAAAGAGGATATCCCAGCCTTCCAGATGCTTTTTGTTGATTTAAAGACAGAACCTGGAGAGCCTATCTACTGGGAGAATTCTCATCAGCAGAAAGCCCCATACCCCAGGGGGAGGATGGCTGCCCAGTCTTTGAAAGGGAAAGGAGGAGCAGAGTCACTCTGGCTCAGTTCCCAGGTCTGGTGGTGGATGTCCCATTGCTCACCTATTCCCACCAGTTCTGCCTGGGTAGAAGGCAAAGAGTAAAAGAGTGTCCTGCTCCACTTTCTTGTGCTCTAGGGACAAACTCAATTTCATCATAATTTAATTTAATGCTAATTCAGTACCTAGCAATTGTACTGCCATTCTGAATGTGCCCTCTCATTGGTGTGGTAATAAAGAGCATATTCTGCTCTGAAAATGACTGGAAACCTGAACTTCATTAGTGTTCATTTTCCTTGGGGGATCCCCTGATTCTCTCTGCGTGCTGTCTGTCCATGTGAGTTCTGTACAGAGCAGAATATCCATGTCTGAACTACAAGAAGGCTATTTTGCTTCTGAGAACTCTGACTACAGAAACACAATCATTTAGCATTTCAGAGGACTCTAGTGTATCCTTGGCTTTTCACTTAGTTTTCTTAGTGCAACACGTATCATAAAAATGCACACTATACAGTGAATAACCTCTTGTGAGTCAGTGTGCCCGTTTGTCCTACAGGGGGTAGGCTTATTGCTTACTGTTTTATCTTGTGCTTTTACTGTCCCTAAAAGTCAGACTTCAAAACTTCCCCTGGCAGATCCTTCTCCAATCCAGCAAATCTTCCAATTAGCAAAATGTTCATTATATGCAGCTAATACAGTATGGATTTGCTCATTCACTTTCACTGCTGCTTCTTGGGACCTTCTGAATAATAAGATACTCCATCTCAGAATAATTCATAGACTCTTTGCCTGAGCACTGTATCTTTCAATAATCAATCTAAATTGCAAAATATATTAAGCAGCAGCATTGTTTGCCTGACACTGTTTAAAAATCATGAAAGCAGTGGAATGAAGGATGAAGGAGCAGATCTATTCTCTACTCAATACAGTATCATCCTTGAGAAAGGGACATTGAGAAGACATTGATATATAAGTCGATGATAAAAAATTGGACTTTTACATATTTGGGAGGTGAGGCTGGAGTGTAAATCATGATCAGGGATACTGCTCTGGAAGAAGTAATAGTTTATATTCTAGAGGTGCATGTAAGGAAAAGGAACATCGTCTATTTCTAAAGTCAATTTGATATTCTTTCAGGTGCCATACTGAATGTAAACTGTGTATCCATAGACTCAGAGTATAAGCAGTTGCCAGGTGAAATTATATTTTTACATGGTTTATAACAGGCCTTTGCATCTTACACTCTACTCATTTTTCTGCAGCTCCAAATTGCATCCAAATTTCTAGATATGCTATCTTCTGTATATGTTAGAAATTATTTCTTTGCTATCTTTCCTATGCCTAAAATCAGTTTGTCCAGTTCCCAGGGAGCTGGACCAGAGACTATAGGTGAGTTTTTACTGCCACGGGGTCCTAAGTGCCAGCCTGTGGCCTGTCTCTTACGCTGTGCCTGCACTCTTATGTGCCCTGCTCTGTGTTTCCACCTCTCAAGGCCTCTGATATCATACCAAGACTGTACTAAGACTCTTGACACCATCATTGTAACAGTCATAAAAATCCCATTCTGCACAGAATAATTGTTTATTTCTCTTATCGACATAAAACTGTGGCTGTCCAATGCAGAGCGAAACGTAAGGGAAACAAATTAGCCATAGACACCTGATCAATTGGAGGCATTGCAGCCACAGCTCTGCCAGGGCAAACAAAGCTGCAGACAGGTCAGAAGTTCACACAGAGGCAGCCTGACAAGCCTGTCTGGAGTCCTTGCAAGCTCAGTGCAGAGCCCATGTCCTGATACTCACAATGACAGCATCTGTTACAGGGCTTGGGGCAGTGTTGTAGCCACGGGTGGTGGCACTGAATGCATCTTTGGGGTAGCTCAGCCTCTGAATTCCTGCAGCTGGCAACAGAATGAACTGGAAAGGTGATAACTTTCTGCTCTGCTGCAAAAGCTGCTGCCTGTCATTGTAGGAGACATATAAACTCCTAAAACTGTTTTAACCTTTAGGAGTAAACACAACAGATGAAATGTGGATTACTCCTGTAGAAGTGTAATCACCTTGCTGCCTACCATCCTCACAAAGTCATTATCTTAGTCCTAAGAAACCAGGTGTTCCTAAGAATTTGCAAATGGTGGGATTTTATTTCATCTGATATTAAAAATGTTTGCATCTACTTTTCGGCTAGTCATCACAGACTCCCTTTCTAGTCTGCAAAAAAAGAGAGACACTTTTAGAGCTACCCCATTTCATCTCTGGATTCTTTGTAAATGGAAAAGGCAAATTGGTGAACTTGGTTTTCTATGCTGCTACAAAAGGAGGCAACTAGCTCAGATAAAGACCACAGATGTCTAATTTCGAGTGGGATAAATAATTCCCAAAGCATCCACTTAAAATGTATTCCACAATTTATACATTGTTCTGAGCTTTGTACTGTGAAATAAAAGAAAAGACACTTGCATAAAATTAATAGAGGGCAACAGAAAATTTCAGTACTCACAGTTCTTCATTGTTGTCCTGTTCAGTCAAAGAATATTTATTGTGTGTATTTTCAGTCCTTCCCTCTCTAGCAAAGATGTGGAGGAACTACCAAAAGTGTGTATGGGTTAAATTTACAATATCAACCTAAGAAAAAAAAGTCGTTAAATAGAGAAGCACGGCTTCTCAGTGGGAATAATGGTGCAGGATAAATAATTACACCTCATATTTCTGAGTTCCTGAGGACTGATTATTATTATTATATATTATATATTATCTATTCTCTATTCTCTATTCTCTATTCTCTATTATCTATTATCTATTATATATTATAATAATATATTATATATTATAATAATATATATTACAATATACATAATATTTTCTATATTATAATATATAATATATAATATATTAATATATATTATATATTATATATATTGTTATATATTATATATTATTATTATTAGGACTGATTTATTATTCCTATAATAAAAGATGCACAGAGCCAAAATGATTTAGCACAATTATATATAGAGCCAACATCCCAAGAAAAATAATCAAAGCAAAAGGTAGCTGGAAAGCTGAGAGGGTTCACAACTGCAACTCAGCAAGCCCAGGAACTGGCTAAATCCAGACCTCATATATCAGTGAAAGAAGGCCAGTAGGACAATGTGTCCTGTCTACGACAGCCCTTTGTGAGAAACTTATGGCAAAGCCTCACTTTTCATAGATTTATAAAGCTCAGGCCAGAAAAGATGATCTAGTCTGATATCCTATATATCACAGGACATTAAATTTCTTCCAGTTAGCTCTGAGTTGAGCCCAATACCTTAGGTCAGCCAAATGCATTTGAGTCCTCAGTATGTTAAATGATATTGTGCCAAAGAAAGATATTCAGTAGCTTGCTGATACTCAGAATTATTTAATAATAAAGTGTGGATCAAACAGCATTCCATATGATTATAACTGATTTTGCAGATCCATGAACTCTGAAGAGTCTTGCTTTTATTGTGTAGACATAAATTCATCTGCATGGCTTTATTTCAAGGTTTAAATAGCTCAGTTTTACCATACAGCTACTTCTGTTTCCTAGCAGTGCATGCCCCAGACTCCACCAAAATCAGAAAATATTCTCTAGGATCCTTGGGACAGATTTGCCTTGGTTGTCTGCTCCTGCACAGACCTGTGTAGAACACGAAAATGTCACAGAAGTCTTCTTTCCTTTTTCCTTTTTTTCCTTTTTTTTTTTCTTTTTTTCTTTTTTCTTTTTTTCTTTTTTCTCTTTTTTTTCTTTTTTCTTCTTCTTCTTCTTCTTCTTCCTCTTCTTCTTCTTCCTCTTCTTCTTCCTCTTCTTCTTCTTCTTCGTCCAAGGTGTTTTGGAGCCTTTCTGTTCAAAGTAGGTACAAAGCAGATTTGTGCTGATTTGTAACAATCTCCCTGTATTCTTGTAGTGTTTCACATTTTGATCCTAATTTACAGCCTGTGAGTCATTCATTCTTCTTTAGTCTTCACACCATTCCTGGGATATATTTGATTGGGTAAATTTCCATCCAAATTGCAGCTATTGACAAGGATATCAAGGATATAAAATGAAATGGACGGTACCACATCTTTAGTGTGTATCTGCTAATATAAATTCCTTATCATGTCATGGTGGTCTGTAAGTATGGGATTAGGTGGTGCAAGAACTGATCTTTGTGGGATGCTAAATGTAGAAGCTCTTTGCAAGAAAAAAAATGGTGGAGTGTGATTGTTCATAATGTTGTGGAAAGGTGGTGTAGACACTTGGTGTTCCTGCATTCAGTGCCAGTGTGACTGGGACAGCACATGAGGAACAAATGTGCTGGAGCTTACTGGCAGAACAAGGGTCATTCACCTGGACCTATCTCCCCAACTTTTACTTTTCTTGGAAAAATGAGGGATGTACACCTAATTTGTAGATCTGACTCATGCTTAGCTCTCACCAGTTTAATGAAGCTGCTATATAAGTGCTCACATTCACCATATGTGCATCACAGATAATGAGGTGCCCCCACAGGCTTCCAAAAGGAGCTCCTTTCTACCAGTTGCAGGTAGACAGACAGGGTGTGCCCTTAGATCCTTCAGAAGGTAAACACAATAATCTGCTTCTCTCCATTGGCTATATTAGAAACTCACTGTATGTAGGCTGCTTCATTAGATGCCTAAAATGTAATGAAGCCTGATATTTAAGTGAGGTGGACAGGCTCCTATAATCAGTATGTCCTTACTTCCTGCTAATTACCTCATGTCATCTAACTCCGGGTAAGAGCACACTTTTAACGAGCCTGCACCTTGTCCACTGGTGTGTGGAAGGAAACTGTGAAGAATGCTTTTTTTTTCTTGAAAATGGACTGTGTTGTGGTAGCCAAAGGCAAATCAGCAAATTGTCTTGCATACATTACCACAGAGTACTGACAGGCTTCGTAACTTCCTATCCTTCTTTTCTGAACCACACAGTGATGCTGGGATTGCAGAGCTTCTGCAAAGTAAAAGGCTGCAATGGTTCCTTTTATATCTGACTCAGTATTGTTCACATAACCCAGCAGAGAAATGCTAATTAGTAGGTAAATTAGATGCCTCTATCTGCATTTGTCCTTGGAGAGATGGTAGATATAATTTTCTTGCAACCTTGTTAGCCTTTCCTCATTCAGTGGGCTGGGTTGAAAAACAGTACAATAACCCAATGGCTGTATCATATAACAGAATATGTATTATGAGTAAAACTCAGCTCAACAGCCAACCAGTGCAGACAGTGATGCTTTACCCCCTGTAATATAACCACGTAGGTGCTTGGTGCTGTGGTGTAACAAAGGATGAGGAGACACTAGAGAGCATTCATAAGTTTTCTGCTTCCACACAGCCTCCTGACAGCTAAACAATATAATCTACTTTGTGGTATATTGCCTTACTGTGAGAAGCATACCTCAGTATATTGCAATAAAAAGAAGCATTTAAATGTCCTACATCTCCATTGCACATACCTGTCAAGTTTCAGGTGGCCATTTAGATGATGCTATTGCAGCAGGTAAGTTAATAGAGGAAGCAGCTTAGACCTTTGTTTTTCAATCCAGCCCTGCAACTGAAAACATTCAAAGGCTGGAAATGGCATGTTCAGACTCTCTAAATAGAGCTGCTTCTGTAATACCACGAGACCAGTTTAGTCTGACATGTTTTACTTCACGCTTGCTGTTGTCTTGGTCCCTGCCCCAGTTGGTTATGACAGCTTAGTTTATTTACAACAGCTCTCTGAACAACAGTGTTTACTTAATCTTATGCAGGCGCCTGGGCATAGATACAGTAATATCTGTCTTCTAAAGAGGACCTAGTTTTACTAAGGAAAATACTCCCAAACCATGTCACTGTCCCAGCTTTACACCATAACAGGACAGGCAAGAGTCCTGCCTTGTCACTGCGCTACAGAGACTTCTCCATTTCTGGCAAATGAAAAATTGCTCTGGGAATCTGAATCCCAGTGGTCTGGTGACAAGGCAATGTATTTTAGGTCCAGAAGCTGCAAAAAGTTTAAGAGGATTTGGAAAAGACTGTTAAAGTAGAGAAAACCCAAGTGATTTGTAATGGCAGGCTAAGAGTTAGTGATTGCAGTGGGAAAGGGATAGGCAGAACATCAGAAACAGGATTTTGTTTTGAAGCAGAGGGGTTCTGACTAAAGCACAGGAGAGAGGCTCATTTAAAAGGAAGTTACAGTGCTGATGAGGAGATAGATGTTAATCAAGAACCTACTGAGTGACTCCAGGCAAATCAGTGATTCCCAGTTTGTCATTTGTGAAATGGGTACAGTAATAGTGTGCAATACAGGAGAGATGTGTGCAAGCTACATCTTATATGCAGGCTTGGTAATTAACCACAGAAGTACCTAAAAAGGCAAGGGAGAACTCTTCTAAAAATACATTTGATCCTACTGCTTTCTTAAGGTCAGGACCTCTTCAGAATCGTGAATGGAGTGTTGTGCCCACTGGTGTAAATGGTGTTACCTCACAAGATGCTGATGTGAGAGCAAGCCGAAACCGTCTCAGTACTTAGCTAAATGCTTGCCTGAAGCAAGATCAGTTGGAACGGAATGATTTCAATACATTTTACATGGCTGTAAGTGAGTCTTCAGTAAGGAATAGGATCCCACTTAACTGAAGAATTTATAAGTATAGTTTATTAATCTGTCCATGTAAATTTGTTGTAGCTGACTAGAAGGAGTATTTTAAAGTGTTCTGAAAAAAAGTAAAGTTTTAGGATTATACTCGCAAGATATGTCTGCTGTATAATTTTTACTCCTGAATCACTTAGGTGCTCATAAAATGCAATACTTTGGCTACTTTTCTGTACAATCCTGCATCATAATTTTTAAAAAAGGCACATTTCATAAGATTTTAAGAAAAGGATAAGTACTGCATTTGAGCTATGATGGGTTAGGCTGTAAGACTCATTGTCATTGTATCTTTTTGCTCAAGAATATATCAGGATTCAAAAATCATTAGGTGTTTGTACAGCTAAGACAAATATTCAGCAATATTAGAAGATTTTCATATTGATACAAATCCCTGTGCACTGGGCTACAAGCCAGTGTCTAATTAATCAAGGTTAGAAAGAAATCTTAAGAAAAAACTTCTCAATTGTAGGATTTCTACAGGAAGTTTTTCTCTTCTTACTCTCAAGTATTTTATGTTGAAACAAGCCCAGACTAGAAAGACAAGTGATCAGGTTCCATGTGGGATTTGCTCTTTCTGTTCCTCGTTTTGTATCTATCGCATGCACAGTTATAGGTCCCTCACACAACAATTTCTGTGTTGTTCCCCATTACCTGGTGTTACAGTCTATACAGATTGTCACGGAACAGGATATTCTCTGTGCTCTCAGGAACACATCAGTGTTTCTTCCTGACTGCATGACCCAGCTGTCTCCATTACACATCTGATCAATAAATATTGAAAGAACTAAAGTGGACAAATGAAAAGCACTCACTAAACAAGGCCCTTTTTTTTCCCAGGAAAGCCCTAATTTCAATTTTTAATTACTATATATATAGAATTCATTGTTTCCATAGACTATGGAAGAATAGAGAATTTGCAATTAATTTGCACTGTGCTTCCAGCACCCCATGCAAACGACTTCCATGTTTCTAAAATCCTGCAGTTGTTTTGCACAAGAAGCAGTGCTCCCCCCATAAGTGAGTGCCTGTGCCCTGTGCTGCAGCTGAGCAGGCTGGAGGGAAGGACTGCTGCTCCCAGGTCCCAAATCAGAGGTCATGTGCAGCCTGTAACCCTGGGCATTTCCCAACTGCCCCTCTTTGTCTCCTTCCCCCACATTGCAGTCTGACAGCCAAAGCTCTTTCGAAGCATTTTCAACCAAATTATTTCCTGTATAGTGGTTTCTCAGTTCCAGAGGGAACTTTTTCATGAAAAGGAAGGGTTATACAACATTGATCTGATGGTGAGAGCTTCAGCCAGTACTGGAGACACACATTTAGCTACTTGCTTTGCTTGATTTAGATCGGGGGCATGACCCTGGTTCTCCCATGTTTTAGATGAGTGACCAAATCACTGAGCTATCAAGGCAATCACTTCTGCTCTCTGGCCCTATTAGTATCTCATTAGTGAATTAAACAGAGCGGCACATTGAACCAGGGTCCCCCACTCCCCTGTGTGTGTCAGGCTGGCTGATATACAAGGGTCAGGATCCCTGGCTTCTGTGAAACACCTCTAGCAGAACTTGGCTTCATCTTGCTGGGAAAGAGGAGGAGTTCTGAAATCTCAGGCAGAATGGGCTAAAAAAATGTCTTCCTCAATCAGCTTCAAGTCTCCCCTAGGCTTGCACCCAAGTATCAAAATCTGTATAAATATGTCTAATGGATAATTTATGTCGCTGTCATCTCATGTGCTGATTTTTGCAGAGCTAGAGCTAGTGCTACTTCATCAGTTTAAACTAATGGATGGAGATGCAAAGAGACATGTACTATGTGGTCTGTAACCACTACTGGGGCAATCCAGTAACGTGACAGACCCATGTGAGAACAGTCAGCCAGGCCCACATAGCCACAGAGGTTTGCTAATTCAGTTTGGAAGAAAAAGACTTAAACATGCAACAAAACACTTGCCTACTTTGGGTTCCCAGTTGCGTCAGAAGAAAATGGCATGAAATGAATGACAAGGGTGCAGTTGGACGGGCGCTGAGCACTTTGAGGGAAATGTGCACAGGTATGTGCTGACGTCCCCTCTCCAAAGACAGAAGATGGAAGAGGAAATAGAGAAGCATTTTTTTAACCCTTGTGTGAGTTAAGTAGACCTACTAACTGTGGAATCGCTGAAGCAAGTTGTAAATAATGTATGAAACCATCCTTGTCCACTGGAGTGTATGGCAGGGCTGTGTATTCCCCACTGTACCGTGCTGTTTTCTGAGCTAATCATTTCGGACAGAGCCACAAAACCTTGCCAAGCTCACGAGTTTTGGTTAAAAGAAACTAAAAAGACAGAACATAAGTATTGTATTTTGTGAGATGATTTAGTGATTTATGCAACTGATTTGAAACACATAGACTCCATGAAACCACAGGTTTAAATCCCAGCTGGGTTCATTTCATCCTTTTATCTCTTAGAAAGAGATACATTTAGTGCTCTGAAGTACCTCTGAAGGCTTCCTGCAGACAAAATCATTTTAAAACAAACAAACGCAAATTGTTCACATTTTTGAATCTTTTCCTTCCCTACATTTTAAAAAAACATTGCGTTCATCTTGACGGCAAAAGGTACATCTTCTCTCCTGAGTGCAATAAAGAGTTTGGGGAGTTTATGCTCATACTTTCCGCAGGGAATCCCTCTCTGGCAATTAACATGGTTAAAACACTCCAGGATTACTCATCACTATTTTATGAGACCTCAGTGGTGATCAAGGACTGACAACCACTGAACAACCTGGATGTGTCCAAAGGACCCAACTGGGCTCTTCCAGAAATCAGGATTGCTACAAGGAATCTTCTCTTTTGGCCCACCAAAATTCCCTCTGCTGCAATTACTTTATCCTTTTATGAAGGTATTCTCTATTATAAATTGCCCGTCTGACGGAAAAGACAGTTTTGTGAACCCGTGAACCTGGGAGTTTCTGTCCCTCATAGAAGGTGTGGCTGTCAGTGCTGTCACCCATCTCTGCAGCAGCTGGGGGCTCCTCTGAACAATCAGGGCTCAATCTGCCTCACCAGGTTTCCCAGGAAGGGTGTGTCAGCACAGTGCAAATAAAACATACAGCACTATTGCTGTTGGTTCTGGGTCTGTTACATAGATATTTCCCTCTCCTCAGTTTCCAGCCGACACAAGCAGCTGGTTTTTTGTGTGTTTTGGTTTGTTTTTTTTTTTTAACAGTCATTCCCTATCTGAAAACAGTTTTCAACTCTATTCCTGTTGACATTGGTTCTTTGAAAATGGCATCAGTTGCTCTGTTATTTCATGTTAAGCCCAGGTCAGAGCTGAATGTGAATCCTTAGCTCAAATTACTCAACACCCAGCACAAGACTCGGTGCTCCATTGCCAGGCTCTGGAAAGGGATGTTGGACCCGTCCTAGTTTTGGCCAAGGACAGAGTTAATTTGTTGCAGTAGCTGTGAGGGGGCAGAGCCTGGAGCTGTGTGGGAATGGCCAAGACATTGTGTTATTGGATACCATCTTACATCGTGGCCAGGGACGGAGGGAAGGGACTCTCTCGCACTTCCATGGTTTCCAGTTGGGAGTAAGCTGGCAGACAGAGCAGTCAGGATGTGGTGCTGCTGGTTGCAGTCACGTCATGTCACATCAGGTCGAGCTCTGCAGTGAGAAATTTTGCACGTAAATCACCGCCTCTCTGTACATATTTGTTATTAGTATTTTTGCTGTTACTGTTCCTTTTCTTATCTCATTGCTGATTCCAGTAAATTGTTCTCTCAACCAGAGACCTCTGCCTTTTGTCTCCTACTACTGGGTGGGGGTTTGTGGTTTTGCTTTTTTTTTTGTAGTGGGGGTAATAAATTGGGGAATACCATTCCTACACCACGTCAGACGCTCCAAGGGGGGTAATAATAATCTCAATCCTGAATCTCTTAATTCAGGACTGGTTAAAGCCCAGACAAGTTGCCACCAGCCTCCCAGGAACAGGTCAATAGGAGAGCCCAGCCTGGAGCGTCAGCTCCAAGAAAGCTCTTCCTTTCCTCAGTTTTGCCAGGGCCAGCCTTGCTGCCCATCCGGGTCTGTATCCTGCCAACTTCAAGGCCATCATCATAGAATCATAGAGCCCTAGAGTGGTTTGGGCTGGGAGGAACCATAGAGATCATCTAGTTCCAACCCCCAAAAGCTGCAGCCCTAATTCATCTGCAGCTCCCATCACACCAGCAAAGTTTCAGCCCCTCTGTCTGATTGACAGGAACCACTTTGGTCGAGAGACAATTTCTTGCTTCATTGCATGTGTAGTAACAGATCCTTCCCTCCATGGCATGCAATCAGCTACCTCCAGCCACAGCTCCATGGCTGACCAGCTCCATGCTTGACCAGCTCCATACCTCACCTCAAAGGTTTCTGCACTCATGTTCAGAGCTCATATTTTTGAATTTAACAAAGTTTGCTGTTACATTTTGAACCCTTCGCTAAATGGCTACTAAAGCAGAAATTCCAAGGATGCAAATAACAAATGAAGCTGTACTGATAAAGACCTGGTAACAGCAGCTGAGGCCTTCCTGGGGGAGAGAAAAGCTACCTGCTCTGAGGATGAAATGAAAAGTACATCCTTGTGTTTAGCACTTCAGAAGTTTTCCTCAGGTGGAACAGCTTTTGTCTCGGCCAGAAGCAGTGTCATCCCCTAGGAAACAGTCATCCTCTTGGAAATAAAGACATATTTAGATTACAGAGACTTCCAAAAAAATAAAGAAAAAAAATTTGAGAAAAAAAAGAAGGAAAAAAGGCAAAATCACAATACAAAGCATTAAGGTTAGAATGTGATGTCTCCTTTGAAAAAAAAGGATCAAATACTTAACAGGGCTGAGAGTCTTCTGTCTGAAAGAAATGCCTTTAGGAGAGATATAAAAGTAGTAAAAATAGCCAGTACTCACAAGAAACAGTAAAAAATTAGACTCTTTCTGGGAGAAGATCTAGCCATACATTAGGTAAAAAAAAAAATAGAGCAGTTAAGGAGGCTTTTTCCCTCCAGTGTGTATTTTTTTTGGCAGTTGTGCTCACTTGTGAATGGTGTTACTTTATTTTTCATTGTACAAAATCAAGTCAGAGAAAACAGAAGTCTAAGTGACCTCAAAAGGTCATCTAGTCCATCTCGTTTCCTAAAGTCACATTCAGCTATGGCAACACCATCTGGACAGATGTTCTGCTCCTTAAATGGGCTTTTCACATATCTGGTTCAAAATTAAACCAGTCAAACACCAATTCTGTAAGAGGCAGCATGTAGCGACACTGTCCTAGGAGCACTTTAGAGAGGGAAATCATTTCAGGTTTCTGTTTCCCTTCTAATTTCCTTCTTTGGTATCAGGAAATGTGTGCTAATTCACTGCCTGTAAGCAGAAGAGGGAGTGGCAGGGATGGGAAGAGCTGTCGTGGCAGCAGCAACAGGCAGAGCAACCAAGGGTTCTCCAGTGGGAGATCTAACACTGCCTGAAATGACAGTGTGTTGGTGGCCATGCCGCCATCGCTCCCAAACTTACCATTACTGGCCCAAGTCTTGAACCCACAAGAAATCAGCTCTGAGAACAAAATGGGATCACAGAGGGACATCACCAGCTCAGAATTGAAACACGTGAGATGAGGCTGCTGGGCTGGAGGTTTCCAAGTTGTACTAAGACTAAGCAAAAGATCAAGCAAATGCGCTGTCATAGTTGTTCACTCTGGTACAGTTGCAATTTATCCAAGTGTAGTTTCTGCTGGCTTTAATTGAATTTTGGACCTTGTGCAAGCGTGTACTGTATTTGTCCTTGTCCTTTAAATATTACACTTCCCATCGCTTTTCACAGGGTTTGTGGAATAATTGGTTGACATTAGATGTGAGCAGAGAAGACATTTTTGTGGAATGAAAACAACTAGGTATGCAAGGGGCAGAAAAGGGATGCAGTTATTAGTTTCATCCAAGTTCAGTTTTCCTAAGTGAAATTCATTAATTTTGGTAACAAATCTGCTTTCTATTTTGAGAGTCAGCCTGGTGCTTATTTTATTTATTTGGTCAGCCAAAGCTGTGTGAGGATCTCACACACACCCTTTGCAACTCATTCAAACTCCTTAAGTTTGAAGACAGGAAGACTTCCTTGTCCATTTATTTTACAACCATTTTAAATTAGTAATGACTGTCTAAAACTTCAGAAAATATTCAGATGGACGCCTGAAGAAGTATCTTAAAATAGTTTCTTGAAATATGACATTTAGGCACTATATAATGAGATTTCAGTATCAACTGATGCAAAGGTGTAGCTGTGGCTCGTGTCATGCAGAGTGCTGCAGTCATGGCAGACAGAAGAGTAGGGCTGCAGTAGAGTGTATCCTAGAGTACAGTACCCTGGAGTGTGGTCTTTCCAGTGCAGGAAATGATTTTCTGGTAAATTCATGGGTTTTATCACTTTAGGGTTGGACGTCTTCAGAGAATCTTGCCTTGGCTGCGAACACTGTGAGCTGTACAAGTACTGAGCAAATGCGTAACGGCACTTTTCAGCTGGTCACAGGTCAGTCATCATGCACTGGCTTTCACCAGTTTTCGTTTCTTCAGTGAGGACTTTCTTTCAGAACCAAACTTCAACCCTCAGGTATTTTCTTCTCTATAAAGGCATTGTAACATCCTATGGCAAAAGATAGGATTTTTCACCTGTGTTTGAGCAGAAGGTCACAGCCACTATGGAGGGAATTTCTCCTTGTGTGCCATAAGCCCAAAATTTTATTCAGATCTTCTTTCAGCTCCGGCTCCTGTGTCTCTAATGTCTGCTGAAATGAGAAAGTAGCTCTCAGCATGGCTTTTCCCCTCTGTAAAACAGATAAAGTTCTATCTTTAAGACACATTTGCTGTTATTGTTTTTGGTAGGACATACCCAAAGTCCTTTTACGTCATTGTGAAGGCTTCAGTTCCTCCATGGAGATCAGAATCCCCCATGAGGAAAAATGCCACGGGATAATTTTGTCATTGTTTCATTTTGATGAGGCTCATCCTTTCTAGAATTGTCATCTTTGGCAGTATCTCCACACATCTTCCTCCTTTATTTTCAAGACCTGCCTGAATGATGATCTTTCTAATACTTCCTTTCAGCAGAAAATCCCATTCTAAGTCAATTCCTCTAGCAATAATCAGTGTTTCATGGGCAAATTTTATTGTTGATTTGCACTTCCTAGAGCATTATGGTGCTTTTTGTGTCACCATGGTACTATGGCTCATGTTGTCAAAACCTGAGTTTAGTAAAGTATAATAAGGAAAGAGTGTTTCCAGTTCATATTTCAGAGGTGGGAAGTTTGGATTTAATTCAGGAGATCATCACTTCACGTTATTACTGTCAAGATGAGTTAACTGAAGCATGATGTGTACAGAAATAACTTTTTCAGTTAGTAGAAATAAGGAAAAATGGACACGAGTGCCATATCACCAGTGGAATATTTATTGCACTGCTGTTTAGGATCTGTGTAAATACTGGAGTAGATTGAAGATGGGGTGCTCATACACAGATCTCAGAGCTGCACAGGCTCCCTTATTTCACCCACTGTACTCAGTTTGGGGCTGTGTTATATTTCACTCTACTGAGATTACAGTTTTTGTCAATACTGGGTATTAATGAATGACTTTAAGAATTACTCCATGGACTTTTCCAATACCTTGCACATTTATTGGTGAAGAGAGAATCCCTAAAGATTAGGAGTTTCATTTCTTTCAGTCAGAAGCTTATCAGTACCTTTTGCATCTACTGAGCTGCTTGGAAAAAAAAAAACAATTTCTAAATTAAAAGTTAGAAAAGCTGATGAGCTACCATTTGTTATAGTGTTTTACCTGATTTCCTAATACTTTCTTGCAGGACATCTGGGTTCAGGAAAAACAACCTGAACTAAACCTGATCTAAAACCAGTGTGGATGAATCTCACACCCATTTTTCTGTCAGGTTTCACTGACCATGCACCTCGACAGTTTTGCAGAGAGACTCTGGTTTCTGAATACATTTAACTGAAATTGCATTTCCCAATAAACCTCTTGCTTAATGTTAGTCCCTATAACCAGATATATACAGATATAACCAGATATAACCATATTTTCGGGACAGCCCTACCTTCTTTGGTTATATGAAAATAGAATTACAGATTCAGTTTAACCTCTTTCCAAAATATTTTAACTTTATATATAGTTTCATTAAAACAGTCTTTCAAAAAAGGAACTTTCTCTTTTACTTTTTCTCATATTCCTCCTGAGATTTTGCATGGGATTTGAGTCTCCAATGACTATATTTTCTACTGATGCAAACAGAGCCCCATTACAGCTGAGCTGATTTACTACAACTGAGAGTCTGTCCATAAAGCCAAATCAACCTTTAAATTAGGCTCAAAAGAAATACTACCAATTAAATTTAGTCTGTGACCTCTAACATAGTTTAACAAGCTCAACATATTATGGATTTCAGTGGGGGGAAAAAAATCAATTAAAGTGTAAGAAAAAAATGAAATCCCCAAAGTCTAAACCTTGACAAAAGTAGTTCAAAAATCCTGTAGCATCCAGCTGTTTCCATGGTTTCACATCCTGTGTTCCAGTTTTTAGGGTGCTATATAGGATATGAAAGCAGCTTGGAAAAAAAAAACCTCCATGAGAAAAACCTTTTTTTCAGTTCCCTTATTTGTTTTGTTTCTGCTAGAGCTGGGGGGTTTTGGTTTGATTGGGTTTTGGGTTGGTTTTTCTTTTTTCCTCCCTTTCTCTGACAAAAACCCCAGTATTTTAATTTGGATTTGAACACTTCAAAGCCCTGAGAGATCATGGGAGTGTTCCTGCTGTAGGCAACAGCAAAAATCTCATTGCCTTTGGTGGGAGCTGGATTGGACCCTAAGAAAGAAACTGAGGGAAGAAGCATCATCTTTTCTCAAACTCCCTTTCCCCCAGAAATAAGCTAACATAACCACCCTGATGCGACAAGTTTATTAAAAGCAAATAGTCATCTTGTGCTACAAATCCTTCTGAATGCAGTGTTTTGACGAAATGACATTTAACAGTGTTGTAGCTTTAATGGTAAAGAAAACACTCTCAGCTCAGTACTTAAACCTCTGTCCCACAGTGAATATCATTTTCAATATCCTGTAAAAATTCTTTGAAGTGTTTGTATCCAGTCTGCCCCCATGGATTTACTCAGAATTAGTTAATAGTGAGAAAGCATTGAACTAAATTTATCAGTTACCGTCTCTCATGATCGCATAAAAAATAAAATTAAAAGGAACCCTCTATAGAATACTTTATCAGGCTTGGTAATGGCATCATCTCTGACAGTGAGGCAATAAAAGCATATTAGTGACCCCCTGATGAAACATGTTTACAGGCAAAGTCAAAGAGATTGATCATTCTCTCTGGAAAGTGGCATTTCCCTTCAATGCACTGTTACTGCTAGTCGCAGAAGCATACTGATGGGCTAATGCATGACAAGAAGGAAATGTATGAAAGGGGATGCAATTATCTAGTCCTGGTCAGCTTTTGGAGGAAAAATCTTTTCTGCTCACCGCCTGAGCTCCCTTGTTGTACCAGCAATGTTGCCGGCGCTGTGTAAGAGAACCAAAGGTCATAGCCAAGATGCCAGGTGGTGTGCTGGGTTCCACACAGGTGTCATTTCTCCCAGAAGTGTTTGCAGTAGGTAAGAGCAACAAGAAGACTGGGAATGGAAGGGGGAACAGTTAAGAAATGCACTCTCCCAAGATCAAAGCAAGGCCCCTCTTCTAGTGCCATGCTCATTTCCGCAGCAGTCACTGTTGGGGTTTTCAGGTGTGATCTTTGGAATATATTCTACATGTTCATACTCTTCAAAATCCCAGGCCCTGGTGACACATATTGTTTCCTGCAGTGGCATCATCTTGTGGAGTCCTTCCGATTCATTGCGGTTTTTCTCACTTCAAATCATTTTTATTCTGTCACTCCAGCTTCTGTATTTCTACTTCTTCTTTCTCCAGCCTCTTCATTTATTATTTGGATGAATATGGCAAATTTTGTTCTGCATACATGACAGTTCAAATTGCATTCTTTCTATTTTAATAACTCACCTCTCAAATGATAGACCAGTGTGCTACTTGCTCAGAAACTGCCCTGCTCTCATTCACTCCCATTTACATTTTCTGTAAAACGAAGGAAAACCAAATATATGCATTTCTGAACCATTTTTAGCCCTCAGTTCATCTCCCATCTAAATACATAAGTCACACATCACCTGGAGTGTGTCACGGTGCCTCTTAACACAACCCAGAACTTTGGTGCTTTCCCAGTCCCATTTCTCATCCTGTCCCCCATTAACCAGCCAGGATGACTGGCATGGCTGCAAGAGAGCGGTCTTGATGTAAATGTATTTTCCCAGTGCAGTTTTCACAAATAGCAATTGCTCAATGATCAGCCAAGTAGAGTGGATCTATTACTGACATAAAGCTCTCTTCCTCGATTTCCTTGGTCTTCCTCTTCCCCTATGGAGAAACCTTCAGCCATACCATGTGAAGTGGGGTGAGCAGGGGAGCTGGGCAGCCCAAGCTGCATGAAGAACAGGGCTGTGGGGGGCTGTCCTTGGAGCATGATGGTGTGCGGATGGGCACTGGGAACAAGACAGGATGACGTGCCTGGCAGAGCTTGGAAGCACTGGGGAGGAGTCAGGTCTTAAGGGATACCTTCGGGATTTGGGGTGTATTTAAAGCCTCCTCTTTCCCTTAGCTTACTGATGGTATTAAATGTCAAAATTATCACAGTTCTTGGTTACTCACTCACTTCTATGTCATCATCACTATTTCTGCATTAAGGTCCAGCTGAATCACTGCTTGGCTGAGATAAAGAAGACATTCAATATGAACCATGTAGATGCAGGTGAGAAGAAGCAAAAACTGATTAAGACAAGTTTTCCTTAGTGCACGGGACTAAGGTTTTTCCATCTCAGCCAGGTCCCATGTACTTTGCTGCTTCTGAGTTCTCAAGACATGTCTAATGTAGAAATGCCTTTTTCTAGCTAATCCAGAGACTGCACCTTTTCCTGCCAAGTGGCAGAAAGATCAACTAACCCTGTTTGTCACCTTTGCATTGAATTACTGAACATTACTGTAAGAGGGGTTGGTGGAGAACAAGATGAAGAGCATCCAGATGGTTCAACACATGGTGACCTGTCACATCAGCAACACAGATTTATAAAAGCTGATCACCCTTGTCTTCTTGTTCAGTACAGCATTTTGTTATTAAGATCTTTATTTTCATGGCTTTCCACTGTCTGAATCTTGACTCTTTCCTTGACCCCATTTCTCACTGTGCTGATTACCTGTGGCAATAATCATCTATGGCAAGAAGTTCTGTGCAACAGCAACTGACAGGTACCAGAATAAGACTTCAAGAAAGACAACGGGACCTTCTAAAGAGACCTTGAACCAGAGTTAAGGCTAAACATCAAATCAGCCATGCTCCCAACAACATCTAGAATAAGGTATAGAACCGTGTAAAGTACTTGTTTGAAGATGTGGCTTCCAAAACTCACGGTCTGGAGGGAAATGAGAGAAGAAAATAGAATATTATTGAAAAACAGGTACATAAAACCAAGGTTCTTTGCAGGAGAAAAAATGTGATTTAGAGTAACATAGGAGAATCTGCTGCCTCCTAATATTAGCAGTCTTAAAGCTCAAGAGTTGAAACCCTGTGTAACAGTGCCTGGGTAGGGGAGAATTTGGTTCATATATCTTTATAAAGAGGGTTAGGAAATACAGAAAACATAAGACATAAAAGCATTTTTAAATAGAAGTCTCCCAAAGATTGTCATGGTGCTTTTGCTTTAACATTTTATTACTGCAGCACAGTGTTGTACTGTGAAAAGCATTTCATCATTTGCACGGCAAGAGGTTGTTGGCTCAGACAAGTGTCGTTACCAAAGACAATTTTCACAATGCATTCAAGAGCTTCATTAACTGCCTGTCCGACAATAATATTGGCCTTGCTGTGTTCAGGTACTGGAACACAGATCCATAGCTGGCTACAGTTTCAGGCCTAGGAGATGAATATCCATCTTTGTCCTGCAGATTTCTCTGAATTCATCACGTTGTCTGCAAGATGGAGGTCAATGTGCCTAGGTCCGTGTGGCAAGAATTTCTTAGTGCTGAATGCCTTTCTGGGTAAAAACAAAAACAATCACAAAATTGCATCAGAACTCGAAAGTAAATTGATCATTTTGGTAGGACTTCTTCAATCAGAAGAAAGCAACGGGAGACAAGATAAGGGCAAAGCTGTTTAAGGCTTAATGTAACTCAATAAATCAGATCTTAAATTCTTTCCTCACCCCATACATCAGCAAAAAATGACCAGAAATTATGAAAAGTTATTTCCTCTATTTAACTGAAAGTGACTGTTATGTTTAGGGTTTATGAGAAATAAGAAAAAAACTTAAAGAAATACTAAGAGGAGAGCAACTCAAGGGGGTTATATGTCCAAATTCAAAGTCATTTTGAGGGACTTCGGATGCCGTGGAATTTGTGACTGTAAAACAAATTAAACACCTCTCTGGATACACATTTAGCTGTGACTGTGGCAAGTCACTTTATCTTGTGTCTCAGATGGACTGCACGGGGTAATAACAAATGGAGTCGTGTGGGCTGGGCTCAGCACGGAATTAAAATGTCCAGACTTGTCCTCTGGGAACTATGAGCAGCAAAAAAAAGAAACAAAAATGTAGGAATAGGGGACAGGTTTGAGTGAAAGTGAATGGAGGATTCCTTTTGAAGGTTCATGAAAAAGAAGTCTGGTTTAATTGTTAAGAATTCAGTTGATTAAGCCAAATTGGGGTCCTAATTCAAGTTCCATGAGGTAGAAATTGACTTTATCATCCTCAGTAAGACAGAGTGAACATTATGATTAATGAAGAATTGGTATTTTGTGCCATTAGGTTGAGTACTGGTGTGACAGAACTGACTGACTGAACCATTTGCAATCTGCCTTTCCCAGCATTACAGGTTTCTGCTGGGCTTTCCTGGAAACAGTGGTGCTGTTTGTTTCAATGGTCTGGGAGCTAAGAACTCCCACTCTCCTGGTCTCAAGGCTAGGATGTCAAAATAGAACCATAGAATCATAGAGTTATTAAGGTTGGAAAAGATCTTTGAGATCATCAAGTCCAGCCGTCAACCCACCACCACCACCGTGTTCGCCATTAAACCATGTCTGCAAGTGCCATATCCACACTTTTTTTTAGTATTTCCAGGGATGGTGGCTCCACCACTTCCCTGGAAAGTATGTTTCAATGCTTGAAAAACATTCCTATGAAGAATTTTTTCCTAATATGTAGTCTAAACCTCCCCTGGCACAGCTTGAGGCCACTTCCTCTCATCCTGTCAAAAATTCTATCCCTGTTATCAGTTTGTCCTGAAACATAATCAAGAAAGTTCCTGAGAAGTATAGGTTGTATCTAAATAAAATCTTCATCAAAATAGACAGAAGTGTTCCAGCCGAGCTCTTGTTTTCATATAACAGTTTGCTAGAAAAATACTCATGTAGAAAGAGTTGTCATTTCAACAAGTTTCCTAGCCCTATGTGAGATGAAATATTCCCACCTCCATTCTTCTCCCACCTCGCCTGAAGGCTTGTTCTGGTAACAGCCAGCTCTCTGTTCCAGCTCGCTGCACAGTTGAAAGGCTTGGATTCAGTCTGCAAGAGGAATTTTCCTTCTAGCCCAAAGAGAATTCCTACTCCATTTAGGTTATAGATTATGTATTTTGCTCAAACGTGAAGTCCAAATAACTTTTGCTTATTTTAAGGTATCATAAATATGTGAAGGGATCATATCTCCTTCTTATATATAACTGCTCTGAATTCTATCATGCTATAGAAGTAATACTTTGCACTTGTTTATTCCCTGTATTCTGGGATCTTAAAAGATAGATAAGAAAGACTCTTTTGCTGATACTAGTAGAGTCAAAACACATTGGAGGAATTTCAGTTGGATAATTAGCCCTTCTGAGCACCTGAAACTCCCCCATGAGTCATTCACATTTTTGACAATTGACGCATAAAAAACATGCCCAAGGCTGCACAACGAGTCCCCTGGTACGATACAGGACGCAGCTTAGAAGATATTAGTCATTTATGCCACAGAAAATGGTTCGTATTCTCCTACCTAGAAAGCATTAGACAGTTCATCACACTCGTCCTTGTGGTTTCAAGAAAGCTAAATTATTCTCATATTTAGAAATCAGGGTATACAGAATCCACTTTGTTTCAAAGCAAACAAATGCATTTAAGAAAAAATGTTCTAACACTCAATAGCATTGATACCACCCCAAACCCTTGAGTTTACCAGATCAGCCCTCCTTTTTTGCAGTTCTTATAGCAGCATTCCCCCCTTTATTTATCCAGTTCTATTTAGAACATGTCTTGCCTTTGATTCCATCTTTTACTGTAAAGTCTGCTGCTATTGCAGTGTGATGGGGGCAGAGAATGGCAGCAGCACAGTTGATGACATAGGCGGAAAGCTGTGGCAGCTGATGTGACAGTACTAATCCACTAAAATGACACCAATTTAATGCCCTGTTTTTCACAGGGTATTACCAGAATAGCTTTTGCTACCATTTGTGAGCAAAAAAAAACCCTGCTCAAAAAAACCTACAGGAACAGTATGTTCGTGGCCTTTGCAAATCTTTATAAGCCCGGTTTTGTTTTCTGGGGCTCAGGAATAAACCTACCAGAGCTTTAGTCAGCTAAAGGTCATCTGTCAGCTAAAGGTGCTGGGCCTTAACTTTGCTGTCACACTGTCAGAAGTTAGCACTGAGGAGACTCGTGGTTGCAGGGGAGTACACTATTTCAGCATTTTATCACTCAGACTGACTGAGACACCAGAATATTTCTTTCTAGACTAGATTTTCTCAGGGGATGCACTAGCAAGTGTCACTGGTACTAAACCCAGTACTGTAAGTCCTGGGGGACATTTCAGAAATGCTTGTTCTGGTCACAGTTAATGAAGGTAGGTCCCAGTGGTCACTCCAAGCTGCTTTGAGATAACATTGGGTGAAAATCACATTGGGTAGCCAGGAGAAATCTGGGCTGTTATCCATGTGCAATTGCACAGCAATGAGCACTCAGTGTTTCACCTAACTTTAGATATCCACCCTGGGAACCTCAAGAGCTGAGACAATGTCCCTTTAGTTTTGGGTGACAGCTCACCCACAGTTCCTTCTGTGGTCAATGAAAAGGAATAGGCACTTTTCATGCAGAATTCATCCGATCTACTTTAACTGACTTCTTTGAGAGGAGACAGATCATTCTCAACTCTGGTTTGAGTATATTGACTGGTGAGCTGAGCCAGTTGAGCTCAGTTCATCTGCATGGGATTATGCTGGGAATGAGGCAGGAAATACTTCAGTGCCCACAGTGACACTGGACACCTAAGGTTAGGCCACTGCATCCCACCCAGTCTCACCTCTGTTACATTCTGACTGCCTGGCAGTTTTTGTTGGGATTTACCGATGAGAGCACCAGCACGTGTGTCAGTATCCCACGAACAGCCAAGTAGCAACCACCCTGGTTCAGACCAATCACTCCTATTCTTCTTATCCCTAAGTTCTCTCTGACAACAGCCCTGTTGGATGTCTGTGGAAGAGTGTAAGAATAATAAGAATATGCTTCCTGTGATCAGCAGGATCAGGAGTATCTCTATAACCTCGGTCAGTCGAGTTAGAGTTTTCTTCCAGTAATTAATTTAAGTGGTTTTGGAAAACATTTACCATGCACAGGATCCCACTGCAAGAATTTCCACAGCTTAACTATATATAAGGTGTAAAAAGTGTCACCTTACCTTTTATAGAGTCTGTCCTTTGACAAACACAAGTCATTATATATAAGTAGCTGATGTTTTTCCCAAATACTGAGCACTGGATCCTATGGGACCTCATCTACCTCTGGGAGCTAGAACTATCCTCCTGGTCAAGCAGCTAATCAGAGAACAGCTCTTATTCTCACAGGAATGAACAGGAGAGTGTGGGTGCTCTCTGGTGTTGTGGTGGCCTCTCTGATGATCATGGATTTCCAACACTGTTATCAGGGCCTAATAATTGTGACTCCATTTGCTTTTATGGGGACTTGAAATTGTGAACATCACCTGGGAAATTCTCCACACAGCTACACATATTACAATTTATACAAAGAATAGAAACATGTCTATCTGTATACACAAATTTGTGCTTTTCTATCTCTGGTAAACAAAGGTTCACTTTAAAGGAGAGAGAAAAAAAAGAAACATGGAGAGGTTTAGAAGGCAAGCAATGAATCGTGGATGCCCAGCATGCGGTGTTAGAGTGCTAAATTCAGGGAAACCAGCTTGCATCTCCCAAGCATATGCTGCTGTAACAGCAGCTACAGTACAGAGAGCTGTGCTCGGAGGCACTGTGGAGCGGCAACCTATAGGGCTCCATCTGTCCCATTTCAGGCAAGGAAAGCTTATCTTTCCACGGGAAAGGAAGCTGCAAACTGATCTCAATCTTCTGGGGCTGGGGTTTCCTTGCTGGTTTATATTTCTAAGAATGAGTGGCTAGGTAACCCACTGTTTTGGATCAAATTATAAATGTTCACAGTTTGACTACAATGTGCACATTCCGGCCATTAGCATCATGCAGGTACTGAAGTCCTGTTATGATCTCTGTGGCATTATGAGAAAACCTACACAGGCAATGTGCTCTGGTTTTTTTGATCAGTCTTTTAAAAATCATTTGAGAAAAATACAATTTACTCTGGAATACTAGGCGGCAGAGAAATGCACTAGGTGACCTCTCATGGTCCATCCCTCCTGCTCTGTGATTATACAATAGCTAGAGTTCAGAGTCAAGGCTCCTCCAGGTTTTTTCTAGAAATTCTCCTGAGGCTCTGAATAAAAAATTATAGTGAATCAGAAAAGCAGAAAGTGCTCAGAATGTAGCTGATATGTCTTATGTTCCTGTACCAGCACCCAGGTCATCACTTACGATGAACTTTTGCATGTTTTTCCTGACTCCTTTGCAGAACCTTGGTGTATTCAGCAATCATCAGTGACTTCCCAGCACCCTTGTGGTTACAAATCCAGGGTGCTGGTATCACAAGTCACAGAAAAATCAAAGATTCTCTTCAATTTACTCCCAAAGTAACAGGAATACACTTACAATAGGATTCATTTTCAGAGTTGTGGTATTGTTGCTTTAACTGCAAACACTGTCTCCCTAACCAGGTCATCTGAATGCCGAGAAACTTGTTCTTCCTTATGGGATACAAGCAAGTGGGTGAAATTAAGGCACAAATAGCATACACCAGAGAAAGAGAACTAAGCTTTTGCTTCAAAAACATTCTTCACAGAAGGGTCTAGAGGGATTTGAAGTTTTCTCCTGAAAGTAGGTAAAAGTTAGAGCTTTCATTTGAGTTTCACTTTATATTTCCAGTTCATTTCAACCCACAGCTCAAAGTGAAATTCTAGGATTTGGGGAAATGAGCAAAAACCTTAAGATGTGCATTAAAATGTCACATGCAGAAATATTCCAGTTGGGGCCTTAAGGCACCATCCGTTTTAAAGCTACAATGGAGTTGCAGAGTTTGACCTTCAAAGCCTTCTTTGAAATTCCAGCCTTAAGCATCCTGTCCAGTACTGGGCCTCCATGAGGCTGCAGGACTGACTCCTTCCTTTTCTACTGCGGATCTGTCTTATGTACATTGAAATTGGAGCAGGAAATGCAATAAATGCTAAAATATCTGTCATCTCCTCATGTTTTCCAGTAACAATACAAATGATATATAGACATGAAGGCTTGAAATTACTTTTTTTTTTTTTTTGGCTCTATCATGATACTGGTGACACTGAAAGAGTATTTGAGTATGACATCCAGCCCCATACTAAAATTCATATCACATTCAATATGGATGTAGAGATAAAAGGAAGGGAGAAAAAAAGTCTGTGGGGGAGTATCACAGTTCAGCAGCAGGCAAAGAATACAAAGAGATTTGAAGAATAACGTTTTCTGTGCGTTCGGTTAAAGAACATAATGGCCTAGTTCTAAAAGCAAGAAGATCCTGTTCCATCTCAGGATCCAGAGTAACCACCCCCAGGAATGACTTGGGGCTGAGGAACTGTGAGGTGGGTTGTTGCTGGGGAGGACAGAATGTCTTAAAGGCTCTTAGATGTTGGTCCTCTTCCCACATGTTGGTCTTCTCAAGGCAGCATACTTTTGCCTGGAGAAACAGGAAAATTTCTTAGTCTTGGGTACATTCCTGGTTTTTGAAACGTTTAGGTGTTTGAGAGGTCTCTGTGCCTTTAGCAAGTTGAAATTCAAATAGAGAAGTGTTTGTTCTTACAGCTTAAAATTTCATGTGCTCTGATTGTCCCTGCAGTGAGAGGTTGATGAAACTTTATACATCAAAAAGAGGAAAAGCTTTTCCTTCTTAATATGGAAGTCAGATGATATTTTCCAATTTAAATTTTAAAAGAAACATCCAAAATATGTCGATAAACACAAACACATATTTTAGTTTTATTTCTAACTATTTAGAAGGTGGTAGGAGTCTGGGATAATTTTTATTTATGTTTTCTCCCATCAGCTGAATTCAGAAATAGTTGGGATTTTACCTACAGGGTTGTTTTGATGCAAAAAGGTGGAATGAGAGTTAGAGGTTACAGATCCAACCAAGCTTTCTACAGGAAGAGCTTCTGAGCTCCAAGGGGGAGGTTCTGGTCAAAACGAAATATGATAAATTAAGTAGGAAACAGAAGACACAAATCCTGCTGTGCTGTCCTTGACAGATTTGTCCCATATCTGAATAGAAGCACAGTCTACCCTCTGATGCCAACTGCTTCCAGCACAGCAGTGCCAGGCTCCTGGCTCCTTCGCCTCTCTTCCCTCACTGGTGCTAAAACTCGTGGTCCTGTTTTACTCTAGGTCTTTTTCCCTGTCTTCCCCATCTGTTTCATTCAAAAAATGGTATTGGAAGCTCTTTGTCATTTGCTGGTTCCCTTAGTCCTTCTAATTTGAAGGGTTTTTTTCCCTTTTCTCCTGTTCCTCTGTTCAGACAGATAAAGTAGATCCAAGCCAGCAGAGGTTTGGAAAAGCAGATTGGCACACCAAGGAAGGGCCTGGTCTACATCATTCCCACGGTAACCCCCCTTCGACTCATAGCATTTGAAACTTCCTCAGAATTATTCAGTGCATAAATACGAATTATTTCCCTGCTAATCAGAATCTAGTATTGTAAACGGGAGTTGGAGACAAAAGAGAGGGTTCAACACTTACCAGAAATAGAAACCCAACTGTGTCCTCTTGTTTAGTTTAAAGTCATTTGACCAGACTTTTCCAGGTGGAAAATCACTACAGCCTCTACCAGAAGCCTTAGTGCCTCTGGTGGAGCACAGTCCTGTTCACCTGTGAGACCAGCTCCACTCTGTTTATAAACCTAAAACCTCTTGTTTGTGCAGTTACTTAATCACTGTGAAACAGCACATTACTGTTGTCACATGGTTATACTAAAAGGAATATTTAAAAGCAAACAGAGCTTAAGGGTAAGCTAGGGTTTGGTGATCTGCCAAGCTGAAAATAGCATTTAACAGGCTTTTAATCTATTTCATAGGTTATTGTCCCCATGAGTGCTGTTATAGTCTACAGATAAGAAAAATGAGAACAAAGGGTTATTTTCACTTACAATTCAGCAGCTGCTGGTATTATTACTGTGTCATTGGTAATCAAACAGAGGTACACTAATAACTGTATCCTTTAGAATGCAGTATGCAGTAAATATTTGTTGATTTTAAAATAAGCAGGCTGTAGAAATTAGACTGCTCTTTCTGTCAAAGTTAGCAGATTAAATGCTCACAGGGCCAAGCACCACCACAAGAGAAATGCCTGGCATTTGTGAAAGATTTTGTTGATCTCTGCAAGATTGCTCAGGTCTGTTTGCACCAGGGAGGAAAATAGATGTTTGAAGTAAAAATGCAATTAAAATCAAAATTAAACACATGTTTCTGCTTTTGAATCCTAATTTGTAGATGCTATGTAATATACTGTTTTATACCTTAGAGATAGGCAATTACCAAAATAACCCTCTACTTGCATCCATTTGACTTGCTGTAATTACCAGAATACACAAGGTATGAGAAGAAAAACTCTTTAATCTTTCTGCTCCTCCCTCTGGTCAGGATGGAGAGCAAGGATTTCCTCACACACTGCAGAGGACAGGCAGATGGCCCAAGAAGATGCTTTTCTCCATATTCAGAAGCACGGGGGAGCTGCTGGAGACTTTGCCTTTGACAGGAGAAGGGAAAAGAGAATTTCCTTTCCTTGCAATTTTGCCTCTTCCACAGAAACAGTGATAGGAGTGTAGGTTGGGATGGCAAAATGCCTTGTCCTTACTGTCTGACAGGACTTGCTCATGCTGCTTTTGAGTGTTGCACCCTGGAGAACCTGAAACAAGAGTGGAGCACACATGGTGCAAACTTAGAGGGCTGGACAGGCCTGAGCAGAGAGAAGGGATGCTGAGGAGATGGGAAGCGTTTTATCTTTGTTGCACAGCAGGACACAAAGTGCATGACTACATTTAACTTTATATTAGATGCCTGCAGTGCAGACTTCACCACTGGAGCTGTCTAGACTCAGTGAGAAGAATCTGGCACTTCTAGTGCCTGTGATGATTCTTTCTCATTCAGGAGAGGATGCAAAGAAGGATCTCAGGGAACACAGATGCGTTGTGTTTATACTTGTGCCCTGTTTCTGTCCAGTAACAGTAAAGGAAAGACAGAATAACTAACACAGATGAGTTCATTCATTTTTGAAGTGTCACAATTCTTTAGGAGACTTTGTCTTATTTTCAGATATGCGTTAAGCACATCTAAGTCTATTTGTTACTAGCAGTCAGTAGGATTTATGTTCTGAGAGGTACTACACACTTATAAAAATATTACCTAAGGTGACTTGCACTGGTCAAATTATAAAATGGGCATAGCTGTTAGCCACAGCACACTGCTTAAACAGTGGCTTTGTTCTCCAAGGGGTACCACAATGACCCTGAGATTAGCAAAATCGGTTAGAGCATGGTGCTAATAACACCAAGGTTGTGGATTCAATCCCCGTATGGGCCATTCACTTTAGAGTTTGACTTGATGATCCTTGAGGGTCCCTTTCAATTCAGAATATTCTGTGATCTGTGACTTCTGTGATCTGTGACTGGCCAAACAGTGTAATCGAAGAAAAGTCCAGCTATCTTGATTTATGAGGTTTCTTTCAAAGATCTTGAAATATTTAGGGGGGGGGGTCTTTGATGATGATGATAATGAAGATAATAATGATGATAATAATAACAAAAACAGGCTCCAGACAGTGTTCCTGCTCTGCTCCAAGCTGCATGCAACCACCACTACAACCTTCCATAGTCAGGGATTTTTCCCCCTTAATCACCCTGTGGTTTTGTAGGTGAGGAAGGCTCAGACAGTAATAAACTGAATCTGAGCTACACATCTGCTTTTTCAAGTAGTGTTTGGTGCAGGGGCAACACTGACAGATTTCATTACAGCCGTGTTGATGTATTAACACTGTCATCTCGGATGCAGTCTGGATGAGAGAGCCCTTGAGTGAAGCTGAGAGCTTCTGATACCAACGTGGCAAATGATTCAGTGCAGATCATTATACGCATTGGCCTGTTATCTCCTCGACGACGTGTGAGGCTGCGAGTGAGCTGTCTCCTTGGTTCATTATTTATTTTTCCTTAGCTCCAGGCTCTGCCGGTCGAGCAGCCTGGAGCAGTGCCGAGGAGCTGTTCTGGGTACTGCTCAACACGTGGAGAGAGCAGTGTGAGATCACAGCACTGCCAGGGTCTCCACTCTTGCTGGAGCACTCACTTTCTGTCTCTGCAGTGGAAGAGGTCAGGGATGTCACAGGACACCCCACTGGGAAGGATGGATGGCTTGCCATCTCTGTTTTTCTGCAAAGGCTTTTACTGGGCCATTAGCAGGCTCTGCAGTCCAGTGTTTTGGAGAGAAGATTGGCTGTGATCATCCTGATCATCTGTTGCATCTTGCATCTGAGCAAGTTTATGCTCTTTGGCAAGGATTAGGTCTTTCCCTGCTTCCTGCAGATAAGCAAAATTATCTCTGCTTTATAGATTGGGAGACTATAACAGGGAGATGAGATTATTTTCCTTAGGTCATGTTTGAAGAGTGGTAGCAGAAGTGGGAATAAAAAGAGAAATCCCACATAGTGCTAGTCCCATCTAACACAGCATCCCAGCCATGCCAGGAATGAACCCTCCACCAGGCTGGAGACTCTGGGACCTACAGGTGAATATTTATTTATGGAAAAGCGTGATGGTGAGAACTGCGAGCACAGGACATCAGAAGCAAATTGCTTGGACAGAAGCTGGTGCTCCAAGTGCACCAGGCAGCACATCAAGGGCCACCCATGGGCTGGTGCCACCAGTGTCACCACTGCCCAGCACATCCCCACGGGGAGCAGGGGTCAGCCACCGGGCAACTCAGGCTCCTCTGTGTGTGCCATGCCCTCACCTCCTGGACCCTGGCGCTGCCTGAAAACACATCCTTCTCCCTCGGTCCAGCCAGTCCTTTTGCCCGTGTAAACTGATAGTTCTGTCTTCTTATTTAAGTGGAAATAGGCTGTGTGAGTCTAGCCAGGAGTCTGGTTTGTGCCTCTCACAATAGGCTTTAGCTTTAAAAAGCCAGAGTTTTTCTGCTTGTCAAAAAAAGCAGACAAAAGCCCTGTCTCTGACAAGAGCTCTCTATAAGCTCCAGCAGCTGTTTCATTTCAACTTTGCCCGTGAAGAAAGCTGTATTGTACAGCAGGGTGGGGATAACTTGTGTCAAAAGCTTTTTAAAAGTTAGTTTGAAAGCATATTTCATCTTCAAAATTTAAGTGGCTTATCCAGCTTGTGGTAACTGGAATCAGCTTTCCTTGTACGAATGCAGGGTGTCCCTCAGATAGTCGTCAAAATTCAGCTGAGGTAGCAGTTTGGGGACAGCAGAGGAGCCAGCCTGGAGCCAACACTGCTGAGAAAGTGTGTGTCACAGCCCTGTGAAGGGTGTAGAGGTGCTGGCATTGCATGCTTTCTCCTGTTGTCCCTGGAGATCAAATCTGAGCCTGGACCTACAGCAGGAGGTGAGGTTGGTGGGCTTATCTCAGCCCCTGTGCCACCAGAGTACAAACTGCCAGGAGGTTTGGGTGGGAGAAATAAGAAAATCCATGTCTGGCCATCGTAAGGGTGTTTCATCTGAGATTTCATAGCAAAACAGCTTGGAGACACTTGTACACATCCCTATGGATCCTGCATGGCTGTACCTACTGTTACAAGCCCTTTATTGTGAGTAGGGTTAGTTTGCTTCCTAAGTGCTGTCCATGATCCCTTCCTTTCCCAGCCAAACCCGCCCAGATGACAATGCATGCTGGGTACAGGGATTGTTGATGAAAGCTGAGCAAGACACCACATGTGGCGAGCTAATTAGAGGGATCCCAAAACAGTGAATATCTATGAGCGTAGTGAAATATGGATGAATAGAGCCCAGGGGAGTATATTCTCAAATCAGACATGCAGCTTGCATTGGAACTGGAGGAGAAGCTGAGTAACTGAGCACTGCACGTCAAGTTGAAATCTCCTTCTGTACACATTAAGGCTGATTGTTTGCTGAAAACGCCTCACAACTCATTCGATAAAAGCAGCAAATAATCATTGTTTGTGTAGAGGAGATGGGGAAATGTACATTTAACACTCTTCAACAACTCCCCTAATGCTGTTAGGGCATTTATCTATTTTTACACCAATTTAAAAAATGCAGTCCCTGAAGGTCACTCTTTAGGAAAGGCCTTAATTAAGATTTCTGCCTGCAGCAAATTGTATGAAGTATAATACATCACGCTGTAGCAACCCAGATACAGATCATTGGCTACCTTGATCCAGTCGTCTGGTATGAGCAAATATTACCATTTTCTTATCATCAAGGATCATTTTACAATGTGAATAAAAACATTAGCATCATCCAGGTTTTCTTTAAATGTCCATGAAAAGATAGAAAAATGTCTTCCATTCAGGCTAAATAAAACATTCTGTTAGGGAGTGAAGGTCAAATGGAGACATATACTTTACTGACAGAAAAATGCAAATCTTCTTTGCATCATAAATATTAAAAACAATACTGTTTAAAAGATCTAATTTATTTTTATTGAATTAATTTCCTTCCATCTGCTTTTCTGCTCTTTCCCTCTGGAGCTCCAATGGCTATCCTTCCCAAACCAAGGACAAATCCTCTCTGCCTGCCGAGCCTGAAAGTTCAGCGTGGATGCATTTCCAATTCAGAACTTTTAAGCCCTTTTTTTCCAAGCCATGCAAAGCTCTGGCTATGTTCAAAGGCAAAAGCAGCTATGCAGTAGCACATTCCTGAGTACATCTCTGTAACCACTTCCACTCTCACTGCAAACCTTCCCCCACAGTTCTTTATGGGAGGGCCCCTATGCATTCTTGAAGTTGCACATACACACAAAAGTCCTTCCTTCAGAGACAGCTGCAAGATCATTTTCTCTCTAGAACTACCTTAAAGCGAGGTGGAGGTTGGTCTCTTCTTCCAGGTAACAGAATGAGAGGAAATGGTCTCAAGTTTCATTAGGGGAGGCTTAGGTTGGATATTAGAAAAAAAATCTTCACAGAAGTGGTGGTTAGACATTGGAATGGGAAGTGGTGGAATCACCACCCCTGGTAGTGGTCAAAAAGAATGTCAATGTGGAATCTGGGACATGATTTAGTGATGACATACAGCAGTGCTAGGTTAACATTTGGATATGATGATCTGAAGTCTTTTCCAACCTCAACAATTCTCTGATTCTGTAATCAGTGCCATAACAGATACCCCTTTCAAGTTTTCAAATTCCCATTTCTGTTCAGCAGCAAATCTCCCATTTTTGCTTCTGTCTATGCACCATTATCCAAATAAATATTTTAGTTCCTGCTCTAGATAAACTATCTTCATAGGGAAAAGGAGCCTATTTTGGATGGCTCTTACTTGCCAAGTATTTTCTGTTCAGATATACTCAGGAATGCTCATTAGTTGATAAAACATAAATACTCACCTGTTGTTAATGGTAGTGCCTGTGAAACCTCAATCCAATTGCAAGGAGTGAGGAAGATAGAGGTGCTTATTAGTGGAAAGGGTGAGTGGTGTAATTAAACATGAACCAAACCCAGCTGTTGCTCTCAAGTGTCAGAGGCTGACTTATTAGGGACACTCGAATCAGGGGCGGGGGACTAGAAAAATTCACAGAACTACTGATCCTCTTTCCCCCACACAAACTGCACGGCAGACTCAAACCAAGCCCCTGTGGCAGGTTGATCATGGAGTTTGTTTTCAGATGGAATTAGCTGTCAGCAAGGCGGGAGGATCTCTGTCTCCCCATTTCGAGACTGGCAGCTTTCAAGGGGGAGGAGGAGTGAAATCAGGGCCTTCAGTAGCTGTGATGTTTCCCACCACTCTCTTGTGCTTGTTCTCAGCACTGCTGATGTCCAGCTTCATCCCAAGGCAGAAATTACTAAGAACTAAAGAAAAAAACTTTTCTTACAGATTTTCCTTCATAGCCAGAAATATCCCTGAATAATCTTTTTCTTTGAAATCTTCCCATGAGTAGTCCCACATTACCTCAGTAATACTTCTGCCCAAAGATTAGTATTTCCCAACTATCTGTCCTTCCTTTTTCCTCTACTGCATGGCTGCAACATTTTGGACTCTGTTTTCACTATGACAGCTGCAATTACAAGGAGTTGGCTCTGGCAAGCATATTCCTGGGTCATGTCCTCAGAATTCATCTAGAAAGTGCATGGCAGTTTTGGGGGATAGGCACCCATGTGTCACGGATCACACCTTTCTCTGGGAAGACCAGGGATCACAAGTTGCCAGAGTTGGCCTAGTATGCACCAGGAACACGATGCTCTGGAAAGTCAGCACAAGCTGAATTTGTTAGGATCTCACCAGCAGGTCTTCCAAAACATCTGATATTCTCAAAACGACTGGGAGAGGCAAGGAGGAAAGTGCATTTGTAGGGACTGTCACCTGCATGGGGCTATATCCCAAGTCCAAGCTCTATCACTTCTCTGGATTGCAGAGAGATTACTGCTTACTCTGCATAATAAAAGCACTTGAAAGGAAAAGGAAAAATGGAAAAATTTCTTCTTAGTCCTTAAAACTGGAGCTTGTTCTAACGTTTTCTTTTTTTATTTCTATTGGAGGAAAGCATTTCTCTTTACTAGCTGTCAGGTCAGTGAAGAATAATGTAGTGGTTTAGCCTTGTGCATCATAAGAGGCCAGTAATCAACCACCCCTAGAGTCCTGGTAGCATTTAATATTGCATCATTTTAGGGCATGGCAGAATGCATGGCCTTGAGAATGTGAGGGTGAAAAACAGCAGTGAGTATTTAAAAGAAGCCTGTCTTTAACAGAAACAGACAGTATTCTTCCTTTCCTGATATACAAAATGCCCCTGTGATACAGAGCAGTTAGAAACAGATGACAGTAGCATTTCAAAGCAGTCAGGAGTGCAGCAGCCTAACTACCTTCTTGTCTTTCATTATTTAACTTCGCTGTCATGTTGAGGGAGGGTTTTAGTAAATGACGTGCTGCCAGAAAGATGAATGATAGATAGATGGATTGATAGATAAATAGATAGGAAAGTCTTCACATGAGAAAGAGGCAGTCTACCTATGACTTTCTTGCATGTCACTTTTCAAGCAGATTTTCAAGGATTTTTTTTCTCCCCTTTGCAGTCAAGTGAGAGAAATATAGCCTGCACATGAGAGATAATATTGTCCTGGGAAATATCGAGTGGATTAATGTATTTCTACTGAAGCTAGCAGGAAATTGTGTTTCAGTTTGTGCTTATGTGCTTATTGTGAATACGTCATATTGAGAACAATTTGTTAAACAAGAAACATAGGGTGTTAAAAAAATCAAAAGGGACAATAAACTGGAATGTCAGGTTCTATAATAGACTTGATGTGTATCTGTATTGTCGATAACCCTGATGCCAACGACTGACTCCCTTCATTCTTGTTTTATAATGAAACAAAGAAGACTGTGGTTGTGCAAGTTATTTATGATCCATCTCTAGGATTTCTTATACTTGTAGAACATACCATTGATGGGACCCCAGCTTCCTCACTACTGCAGCTGCCTGAGATGTTTCCATAGCCACCACCTGCCTCTGTGCAGGAGCCTTCCTAGGATTCTGAAAGCTAATTCAACAGCAAGGGGGCTTGGCAGCATGCACTTAAAGCCTCTCCTACTTACAAAAACAGACCTTGGCCCTTTGGTGTCATTTGTGTGTGTGCATATGTGTATATATATTTTACNGGTTCTCCTCTTTTTCCTTTGAAAGCTGAATATTTTGCTTCAAACCACTGACAGCAGATCTGTATTGACACTTTGATCTCTCAGAGTGTTTATGCTGGGGTGTGTGTCAGTGTTGGGTAGTAGTTCCTCTCTGTAGGTGACACCTTTAAATGAGAGTTCTTCCTGCTACTGAAGTGTCTGATCCTGTTTCCATGGAAACCAAGGTCAGATTATGGGAGAAAGGTTTAGGGGATATTTTTTCCTTAATTACTTTAAAATCTTACCTTATTTTCATCTTTCTGCTGTCCATTTCTCATAGAAGAGAAAGTAAGTATGTTCTGTTCCTATCTGTTATATATGTAGCACCACCTCCATGTGGGTGCACACAGAGACACACACACCATAGTTCACATGTCATTTAACAGAGGGAACCTTAACTGAACTTCAGGTTGAGTTTTTTCTTGCATACATATCTGTTTTCAACTTTAGAAGCACAATAAGAAATAAGATTCAATGTAACATGAGCAGCACCAACCACCCCAAGTTATAACAGTGCTGTAGTTTTGACTGCTCAGCAGTAGAGACAAATTACTCTGACACTGGAAGTAAAATAATTACTCCAGACTAGGGTCATTGCACCACGTAGGGCAGTTGTTAGGACCACTTCCCAGCTGCATCATCAGTTAAGTTCAACCTTTGGTCATCCTTCCTTCCTTCCATAGAAAAAATGGCATATTTGTAAGGGGCCGGAGAAAAACAAATTCTCCCTGCTACTCAACAGTTTGAGGATATGGCATTGAGAAAGCAGCCCATGTCACCACTGGAAAATAGACTGGAAAACTTGTCACCACAAGAAATAAATTACTAGAGCTGATAGTGTATGAAATTTTATGTGTTTGTGACGGGCTTCAGTCTCAGGTAATGCCAGGCATGGGGTCTGAAGAACTTCTTTCTGCAGTGAAATGATAAGGGAGACAGACACTTCCAGAGGGAGTCTGCCCTGTCCTGAGCCAGAGGTATTCAAGGCAATTAGCTTAAACATTGACCTTTCAGGTGGATGAGGCTAGATAAAACAGTAGGGTAGGATTTCAAAAATAGACACTGAACAGTACAGAAAAGAAATGGATAGAGATGGCATGTACACGGAAAAATCCTCCTTACAAATATATCTGTATTGCAACCAGTGCTAAATACAAGAGCTTGCCTTCATAAACATAATGTCTCACACTAGCTGCATCTCATATTTATCCTTCTCATATCCTTTTATGACAAAATAAAAGGATTTTTACAGATCTGTCCATGGAAAATATTTCGCTTTCCTGAATAACACAGCAAAATGTCTTTTTCATGAAAAAAAAATCAACTGATTTTGGGGGGAAAAAATTAAAAAATAAAGCTTTGTCTCTGCTTTCGTGCTGGCTGGAATTTTTATACCTTGGCTTTTTATTTTATCCTGAAACTCGTATTGCTATCAAGGGCACACTCTACACTCCAGTCAGTGTATAAAAAAGCAATTAAATCCCTCCTGTGTGTCAAAAAGTAACCTGGCTGTCAGCACTGGATGTGCAGACAATCCCACATCAGTCAGTGATATCAGAGATGTGACCAAGGGAACAAGGTATGAGAAATGAATGTAAGAGGTTGACAACTGAACCCATGTAGGTTCCTTGTATTTGTATCCTGCCAAGGGAATGGACATTTGGATAAAATTCTTGAGGGGGAGGATAGAGGCTCTGGATGTTTTCACATGCCTGGGATCTAGCTGGTGTGAGGCAAGAGAGACAAGTAGTGTTGGGCCCGTCTATTCTGCCAGGTAAATGGTTCACCTCCACAGAGCTGAGTGTGTAAGCATGCAAGAGGCTTCCTGTGTCCTTTATAGATCCAAGGATAAATGGAGACAGTCACAGAAAGCAGGTATGGGTCAGAGTCTGTAAGTGTCCATTAGCTGGCTGCAGACGAGGATAAACCATCCTCGATGTTTCTGGTTAAGTGTGATGGACTGCGAGGATGTGTTGTCAGTCTGCCCTGGAGACCCTTCCCTGTGCTTCAGCTTCCTCCCTGAAAATGTTCCGTTGAGTCAATCTTTGATACAAGAAACTAGTTAAGGTGAGTGTCGTCAGATCACTGAGCTGGAAAAGCACAGCAAACCCTCTTGCCTGCTGAATGAGCATTAGGCTCAGCCGGAGCCAGACCACAGAGCAGTGCAGAGAGCTTTTGCTGAAAACTGCATCACTTGAATGTTGAGCTACTGTATTAATTAATTGGGTATGCAAGTCAGGGTTTTCCAGACACTAAATCAACTTCATAACAGGTTATTCATGAATAATTTCAACCTGTTTTTCCATTATTAATAATTATTTGTACAATAATATGACATCAAAAGCCCTAATAAATGTAAGGTTTTATTGTGCTGGACACTCTACAAACAACATAATAAGAGACAAACTGATAAGTCTTTTTAGTGGGCTGAATGAATTGGTCAGCATTACCTGGAAAGACCCTCTAACCATAATAGGATTTCATTGTAGAACTGCCTGAGAGTGAAGTCTCCCAACCTTCCTTCCAGAGGAACCATAGGCCTTTCCAAGCTGCCCGGAAATATTAAAAAGAGGGTCAGGACAACATGACACTGCCACGAGGGGGATAGGCAGCTTTTGGTAAATCTGGAGACATGGGATGCCTACGCTGTCAGGTATGAGTGCGAGCCTCAATGCAGACTAGGAAGGTCAGAATGCAACATAAGGCAGATCTTTTGCAACAGAAACATTACAGTTACCAGTGATATCTTCCTCTTCTTGCATATATTTTTTTTTTCTCTCCTTGTTAATAAACTGCACTGAACCCAAGAAAACTTGCCTGAAGGAAAGTTTAATGTTGCCTAAATTTGTTTATCTCACAGAAAACTTTGATTTTACCCAGGTGATGGTTTTATCCATGCGATGCTGTCTTACAGCCAAACTTTAAAGAAACAGAAGTAAACATGGCTTTCTCTAGAGCCTAGAGCTAACTTCCAAACAAATGTCATCTGTAACACATATTTCATCTAGAGAGAGGAAAGGCCAGGGATCTGGGTAGCTGATGGGTGATCAGATCAGAAAAAACAACAAACCCATCCCTGAGACTCAGATTAGTACTGTAGAAGTGTAGACGAAGTATTATATTTGAAGAAAAGAATTAAAAAGTACATTTTCAATGAGGTGACTGTACTAATGGAGTGGTGTGAAGTGCCTTGGCTTGATAGACTGACCTTGAACCCAAACCTACTGTCTTAGTTTCATTACATGTCATGGCGATTTGGTTTTTGTGGTTTGGTTTGGGGTTTTTTACATAAATATCTTATTCTGATGTTCCTTGTACCTTATTACAGAGGAAGAACCAAAACTAATCCTTTCTAATCCTGGTAAATTTCACAGGATCTTTTCTTTAAAAATACTACAATGCTGTAAGCTTTAAAAATAATTTGCATTTTTCAGCCATTTTAGGGAGCCTATGTTAGAAAAAAAAAAAAGGAAAGAAAGGATTGTTTTTGACAACCGTGTACCATCCTAACATATTAAAAACATATTGCCTGAGAAGTGGTGGTTATAAATAGCTGGCATTGTAGCTCAATACATTAGTGTGCTACTGTTTGATTCCTCTATAATTATAGAATGAAAGCTTCAATCCCTGCATTGGGTGAGCACTTAAAATTACAGCTGAGGTTGTAAATTGCTGGTCCTCAATGTCCTAGTCAGACAGATTGCTTTCAGTTCATAAAGAGAAATTGGGTGTTGTGTCAGAGGCAGATTTCCCAGTGAGCTTATTGTCTTCTGTTTAAAACTAGTAAGTGAACTAAAGGAAATGCTGGAACATTCTACAATGTACCGACATAAGCAACAATTCTTATTTTCAAAAACAAGCAGCACCAGTGTTGCCTCAAAATGTTCACATTGTTGGTATTGATTTTCGTTTTACACATCCCCAGGAACAAAACATACCAGATAATAGATTGTTTTTATTAGTTTCACTGGATGCTGAATCAGTAATGGGTTTAACTCTTTTGTGGAGGTAACATGTTGGGTCTTTTGGACCTGTTGATGGGTGTTCGATTCAAAGTGCCATTCTGTCAGTAGGAATCCTAATAAGCACATACCCCTCCCCCCCTCCCAGGAATTGCAGTGAATTCTCATTCTAACAAGTCTAGTCTTCTAATAAAATGCTATCTGCTAAGGATTGTTTCTGAAACAAAATAAAGCTAGGTATTAGGCCCAGAGGTTAATTTCACCTTTTTAAAGCACTGCAAAGTAGTCTGAATGAAATCCTTTTGCCATTGTCTAAGGCAATGTCTGACAATAATGTAACTACAGATTGAGAAACGTCATATGTGTACAGTGAACACTTAGGCAGGGCAGATTTGTGCCTTGATACAAAAGTGTACTCTCTTAAATCAATGTGTAGGTAGCTACCTAATACATAACTGAGTAAATTCAATGGGCACCTTCCTATTAAACATCCTGGATTTTCACATCAGCGTGAATATGAGATCAGCAGCATTCAAATGCCAGAGGATGTGGGTAAGGTGACCCTGACTTTCATTGTCAACATTGGATGCTCTGTCTGTAGCTCTTGGAAAGGTGATCACCAACCCAAACCTGTGCTCTTCTGCCTTGAGGGCACACAGGCTTGAAATGATCATGGAAGGCAAATGTGCTCTGGATGTATTTGCTGGGGAAAAAAGTAGTTCCACCTTGTTTTAGTCATGATTTTGTCTCAGCAGAAAGATAAGGAATTAACTGGGCAATGAGATGAGCTGTTTCAGGTACAACCAAGTTGGTGCTGATGTGACATTTGTGCAGTGCTATGAGGAAACATATTCAAAAATTCTTAAAAAACACAGGAAAACCTAAGTGCCTGTGGAGCTTGCCTATGAAAATAGAAAGTTGCTTGGGAATTTTTGGCCAATATACCAGGATTTAAGTAGTCAGACATCTGTTTTATGAAAAAATTTACCAGATTAGGTTAGATGGAAGCTCAGCTAAGGACATATATTTTTCAGCATGCCTGGTATTTTTCATTGTCTTGTAGTAATATGAAGCTTATGTGCAAGAAGCAGTAGTTACTAAGGTCAGTCAATATCTTGAATCTTTCACCAGAATTATAAATTTAAAAAGAAAAAAAAAAGACTGTAGGGTTAATGCAAAACATAATCTAAAAAGATGAAAAACTCAGTTCTGAAACCGAAGAGATTTTAGATACAATTTTAAATTCATGGGATGATGCCTTTTAACGGGAGTGAGAGGGAAACTTATTTGAGCAGGAAGACTGGAAGATGAAGATCGCCAATCTGTCATGAGATCATTTCAGCCATGAAAAAGCTAAGCATCAGTTCAGATCCTGTGAAGAATAGCCTTGTAGTGTATGCTGTACACTCTTCACTCCACAGCTGAGACCAGATGGGCAGCTGTGTCAAAAGCATCCATGCCAATAGACTCTGAAATTTGCTTCTTTAGTCTTTACGTTCAGATGCTTGTGGACAAATGCCACACCAAGAGAGTCAATAATCAAGATACGTATGACCAAGGTGCCTGTTTTTGTACAGCTGCAGTGATGAAAAGAGGGCTTGGTGAGTTAATTTTCAATTGTTTTGATGGAGAAGGTTGGCTCTTTTCTTTTTATGCAAGCATTTTCTGTGGCATGTGGAAATGAAACAATATTGTTTATCTGGATAACCTTTCATGTGAAAGGTCTTGTGATATTTTGATATTGGTCTGTCAAAGTCAAAGGATCACAGCATTATTCTAGATATAGGTGGCTGTTTGCAGTTTGAAACACGTCTTTTTGCCTATAAAAAGTTAAGTCGGGAATAAACCTTAATCCTTTAAAAATAAATACATATTGGCTTTAAACATATTAAAATAGGCTTGGGAGCTTATTTCTTTTGCTCCTAGATTGTTTTTTGCAGTGTGCTCCTAACCTCATTGTTCTATTAATCTGGCTTTGTTGGAAGAAGCAGTGCAAAAGCTGCTGCCTTTCTATACAGAAAAACTGCATTTGTAGAAAAAAAAGCGTCTTTTCTCTAGTTCAGGGTGTATGTCAAAATGGAAGGAAGATGGGAAACCTATAGTTATTCCACAACATTCTGAAAGCACAAACAATTATTTGATTAAATTCCAGGCTGTTGATATTGCAGTATACACGTTTTCAAGCAGGGAAAAAGCATTCTTACTGTTCAGGTGACAGGACTAACATTGTTTCTGAAGTCAGTGATTTTGAATTTGCTTTGAATTTATAGGCAAGAGGTTGCTGGAGAAAGGAAGGAAAAAGCTGAGTATTTTATTTTGTTATTAATATAAGCAAAATATCCACTTTATTGCAGCATGTCTTATGGAGTTGGTGAGTGAGATTAAAATAATGGCATCTTCCCACAAGATAAATGACATTTTATGTATTAAAAATACCTACCTTCGATGATAAAGAGCTTAAGTTAACCACTTCATATGGCAAAGTTTCAGTTTTTATTTAAAACACACACCCCAAATTAATAGAATCTTAGCAGAGAATCATTTAGATTCAAAGGGACTTCTGGAGGTCATCTTGTGCAAGCTCCTGCTCATGTTGCTCAGAGCCTTGTCCTGTCAAGTCCTGAAAATCTCCAGTGACAATGTTTGCACTGTGGTTCTGTTTTGTTTTTCTATTTGTATGGGGTGAGGAATGCTGTAACTTATAACCTTTGCTGTCCATAATTCCATTTTCTCTTTACTTAACCAAATACTTTTCATCCCTTAAATAATGTGTAATACGGCATTCTTTCCAGTCTTGCAGTCATTTTCATTATTCTTCTCTGAACCTGCTTAAGATATCACCCATGTTACACCAGATTTTACTGAAGTTCCCTGGCACTGGTTGTACCATATCAAATACCATGCACTGCAATCCTCCTATTCATTGTTTGTGAATTATCCCTAGTAATTCTTTAACTCTTACTAGTTAGAGGCATCAGCATACCAATGGCTTACACCAAATGTTTTCTTGACCCACAGTTTCTCAGGACAGAATCCCCCATCCTGTTAGAAGAGTTTCTTGTTTCTCCGTGTTACATTTGAGCAACTTCATCAGAACAACTGTAGCTATCCACAAGTGACCTAAACTCCATTTACAGTTGATGGACTGAATGAATCACACACTCAAAATTCCTGTGTCTCTCTCCATTGTCTCTTCACATGGCTAATATATTCCTTTCCCTGAGGAGAACAAGGACCTCTTCCATTCATTCTTGGAGAATCTTTATGTCTCTGAAATGTAGATGTGCACGTGTGTGCAGATACATAGGTACTCATACAGCTATACAGACAGCTTTCTAAGCATGTCTGGGTTTAAAAGTGTTGCTATGTCACACTGCTGAATGCAAAGATAAATAGTTGTTGTGTTGGAGAGCTCCTGTACAGCTTCCCTGGATGCACCAGCAGCACAATCTGATGAGATATTATCTGTTTCATAGCCACACTTACTGTCTTGTGAGCAGCTTGGGCTGATAAGGTGCTGAAACAACTGATCCAAAAATATACCATAATCTTTCTCTGCGCTCTCTCTCTCTTTTTTTTTTTTTTTTTTAATGACCTTTAGCTAAGCATTTATTGGTTCATTTTTCAAGTTTAGGTAAAAAAATAGTAGGGGAAAAAATAACATTATTTTTAATCCAGATCCTCTAATATTTGAGAAATTAAGTTAATCTTCCATTATCACTCTTCAGTTCTGCATATCTCTTTTAGTTTGCTTAATTAGATCTCTGTATTTAAGCAGCATGCAGAATGATCATTGGAATATTTGGTTCATATTGAATGAACATACAGAAGGAAAATGCCTTTAATTTTGTCAGAAACCACCAAAGTTTCTCTTGCACTGTTCCAGTTCCAAATAGTGGGAAGAAATACTCCCCAGTAACTAATTTATTCTACAGCTGATTTCATCTCCTAGTCCCTATGAGGACCAGTCCTGCTTTTCCTACTGATTTGTTCTTGCTAGTGGCTTTGGTTGTAGCAGAAACAAACCCTTTAAATGCAGAGAAGTGGTGATTATAAAAGGACATTTGGAATAAATATAAATGTGAGAAAAGAAATCTAAATTGAAATAAAATTAAGTGTAACTGCATGATCAGCTTTTATGAGGAGTATGGTAGTCATTCATTCCTTAACCATTTATGTTTATCAATCTAAAATATAATGGTGCAGCTCACAAAAAATACCTGAAAACTTTAAAAACCCAACTATTTCTCTTGGAAAAAAAAGTGAATTTAGGGAAAAGGAGACATGAGACTATGTGAAGCTGTAATGTTCAATGGAATTTTTACTTATATCCTTAACATTTTATTGCTGTTAGGTGATCTATGCCTAGCAGCATGTGAGTACAAAGTGCATGATTTGCCCATGGAATTTATTTACATGAAATCTTGAGTGTAGATGCACTCTGCTGTTGTTATGGAGAGTTATAAAATATCACAGGTGTCTACTAAGGGCATAACACTGAATCTCAAAAGGCAGTGGTATCTTGCTATATCTTCCAACCTAAGGCCAGCTAAGGTATTTTGTAATGGTAGCATGTGAAGGAAAGAAAATAGGAAAAGACCTTAAGAATCCTTGTTAATCTAAACATGTTCCTGGCTGCTGCTTTAGGAATGCTCTAGGTTCTGCTTTGCCATTACAAGCGTCTGTGTCAGTAGTGCCCAAATGTGCCACCTTCACAGACCCTGGTTTTGAGAAAATGGAGCCGTCCAGCAGCACAGGCTTTGGTGCTTCCCGTAATCCTCAGTTTTAAATTCTTAATTTTTTCTGTCAACAACAAGCTTCAGACAGGTTCACAGACAGCATCCCCTTGCCGTGGGAACTGGGAATTACCAGCTCTCATGTTTGCTGCTTTAGCAAGTGCTGACAGGCTGGAGAGGACCAGAGGCCAAGCAGCTCCTCTCCTCCATCCCTGTCGGCATCAGCCAGCCTCCATACAGCCACACATTGCACAGCCGCGTCCTCCTGCCCAGACTGGACCTGCACCCACCATCATACTGGGGTTTACAGCCTCAGCTTTCCTCAAGCAAAAGGCCTGAATGTCATCAGGAACCTTAGCCTGACTTCACTTTTTCTGTGGACATAAAATTTTTATCATTTTTATTTTTATTAGTGTTTTATTATTACTTCTTTTCAGAATATATCAGGACTATAAGAATTTTGAAAGGAAATCTAGTCGGTGAAACGTGATTTCCAGGAAAATATCATACCTGGGAATCCAACAAACATCATGCCTGTTATTGTGGCACACACTCCTGAAACCTGCAAGAGGTGCTGCCTTATCCGCTTTGTGGCGAAACTGAGAAGATTGTATTTCTCTTGTGTGAGGAAAGATTTAACAGAGGAAGGTTCAATGTCTCTTGAAAACCTCAGGCAAACCTTTTCTTTTCAGTCTCCCTCAAGTTTTTTCCCTTGACTTTACATCTTACCCAGCTGCCTGCTTGCACTGCCATGATGCAAGAGTACTTCTAAAGCCACATCTCTCTAACTTACAGGAGGTGTTGTTTCACCTTCAGGGGTCAGAATAAAGAGAAAGGAGAAAGGATCAATATATTTAAAACTTCTCATGGGTTGAAGCCCTGGAGCTACACTGCTACTGTAAATAAGCGATAACAGAAAGTCTTTGTGACTTTACCCACTTTTACAGAGCACATATGACATCGTTAGAAAATAAATGGACATGAAGGCTTCTGTGGAGTATCAATTAGATAAAGAGAAGGTCAAACAAAAAATACTTCCTCCTTTTCGTAATGAACTTCCATTTCATAAGATACTAAGTCAATAAATTAGATTGAAACTCTTTGGTCTTCTTGTAATTATGTATTACAGATTATCCCATCTATTAATTATCCAGGAAGAGATCCAGTAATATAATAATCAGAACTGAATTATGTTCTTTGGGAGCTGAGTCCCAGTCTTATAAATGAACTCTTTTCCTGAAATTCTATTTTTTCACTGTTACTGATATATGGATTCAGATCAGCCCTCTGGGAGAGAGGATTGTTACATTTTTAAGAGTCAAAGGAAAGGGAAACTTAAACCATTAATGAGGTATGTTCCTTTATTCTGGTTTGAGTACCTTATACGTGAAATGCTTCACTTAAACCCAAATGTTCTATTTTGGATCATTCTCCATGATTGGGTTTTATAACTTGGATGAAATTTCCTTATGGTTATGCTACAACACCTTTTTTTTGCTTACAGTAAACTGAGGGAGGACAAGTAGTCTCATTAAAAATACAAAGCCAGGGAGGTAAAATGAAGGCATTGTGAGCAATTCCCTTAAAGGATCTTCAGATTGTCCCATTATGGTGAGATAAAATGTTAATACAATGAATATAAGGGTTTTCTCCAGCTATCAACAGGAGCTTAACTTTTCATCAAAAACCTGAGTTCAGCTGAATCTCCGTGACCTAGAATCCACCATGTCTTTTATTTACGGATAAATATGGGAAAGGATTGTTGCTATTTTATTGTTTCAGAATGACAATGGCTTTTTCATTTGCAGACCCAGAAAAGTAATCAAATATTATAGCCGCTAGCAGTACCAGTCACAGAAAATTAGCATTGTATTTCCTCATCAATGACCTAGTCCTTAAAACATTCCAAATTAACATTTTAAATGCATTTCATTGCTGTTTTTTAAAGTAATATCTAATGAATAAATTCCTGCCAGGTGGTGTCTGATATGCAGCTGGCAAAAAAATATGGAAGCAGCTGCACTTTAACAAGTAGCCTTCTTTTCACCTGCTAACAAGCATCTGTCAGCTGGCTGTATGGATAAGCAGGACGTGGATTTGCTTGTAAATAAATTGTACCTGTGAAAATCATGTGGTGCAGCTCTTCCCTCTACAGGATAAAAAAGAAGGGGAAGGGCCCCTTCAGGAAATTATTTCAAGTGTTTCAACTTGGATATAAAGTAAAGTCCTGCTAACCTAGATCTTCTACAGCCTCTCTAGTAAGTGGATAACATTTGTGTCAAAGCCTTTAAAAGACAGAGGGCATTGGAGAATTTAGAAAAAAGGGAAAACACAGATAACACAGTTTTTTTGAGGGAAAGTAAGTGCTGTGGTTTAGGCAGAAGTTGTAGACATAGAAACGGGAGTGCTTTTAATCGTTGCAACAGCAAAAAATCTTGAGCAGAGGAAAATGGATATGGTCCTTCCTGGAGACCATCTCAAAGCTTATTCCAGCCTGCACATTTTAAGATCCAAAAAATCTAACTTCTAAATAGATTAGAAATTTTCCAGAAATTGTTGTTCCATGTTTAAACACTAGTTCCTGTTGTAAGGTTGCCGTGGCCCAAACTCAGATCATCTGCTGCCAGTGTCAGTGTAGTCATCAAACTTCTCTCCCTCTCCCGACAGCCTCTGAGTGCACTTTGCCTTCTGCTGCAGGCTGCTAGATTAGTTGGGGAATCAAATGTACTCCTAGAAACTGGTTCAGATGCCTCTGTGAGTCCCCAGACTTTTGTACATTTTGAGGGGACAGAAGAAATTACTGGGGCGATCACTGTCTCCAAAGGCATTATTTGTGGTTTAGGAAGGCCTGAATGCTGAAGAGAACCCAGAAACTTAGACAGTGTCCACAGGAGGAGAGATTGGAATCCTTCCTGCTTTCCTTTACCCCACCAAAATCTGGGGAGCATCAACTGCAAATGTGTACATCTATGGAGTATGAGAGACAAAAAGTAGAGGCTGCTGGTACTGATTGCCTGCAGCAGCATTCACCCCATGTAAACTCTCCCTCTCCTCCGTCACCCCAAATGCCAACACGCAGTCAGTCACCACTGGCATCAGCCTGCTTGGAGAAGTCTTCCTCAAACGCCACAGAGAGCAGGCCCAGCCCCAGCTCCCAAGCACTCACCTGTGCCACAGGAACAAATATCACATTTTTTCAGTGATTCCAGCAGTTTCAGGGCTGTCAAACCTCTCACAGCATGATCTTGGGCCAGGGAGTAGTATAAGGCTGTTGAACTAACAAAATGTGTACCATGGAGAACATGTATAAAATAAGAACAAACCGAAAGAAAAAAAAGTAGCTGGAGCACAGAGAGATGCCCTAGTAATTTTTAAGTATGATAAAGGACTGGGAAAATCTGGCTGTGCTCTCCCTATGGCTGGTGCAACCACTTCCATCCTGGCACTCCACTCTCTGCCTCCTGCAGCCCATCTCATTTTTGTACCATCACTCCAGACACCCTATTAATGAACTTATGATTGAAAGGCAGGACAACAGGTTTCTAGCACCTGGTGGTGCTCCAGTGGGAAGCTTTCTGCCTAAGCACAGGATACTTCCATTGCAATTTAGGAAAACACAATCCCATCACAAATACTGAAGCAATCCCTGTGAGTCACTGCTGAGTGGTATCATCATTAATTGCAAGGAATGTTGTAAAAGCTCACGGCTAGCTGAGGGGAAAAATGGTTATATTCAGTTGTTATTTTATTTAAGGAGCTTTTCTTTTGGCAGATAATGATCAGCTCTGCAAAGATAAAATGCTGTCTGGGTTATTGACAAAAGACAGATTTGAAGTCAGAAATCCAGTGTAAACTTTCTTGTCTTTTTGCATAATAAAATACTCCGTGGCTTCTTCATTCATAGCAAGCTGCTAGTCAACAAAGCAGATGGTAATAAAAATATTTACACTAATAAATAGAAAAAATAGCTAAATGTCCGTGTATTCTCACAAACCATGCAGCTTTCTTTTTCATGATAAATTATATTCAAGCAAAAGTAAATATCAGGTCTTGAAGGTTACTTTAAATAAATAGGTAATTTAAATGCAACAGTAACTTCCTCATTGCTCAGTGTTTATTTTTAAAAAGACCGCTTATCAGGAGTATGAACTCTCTCTCCTCTTTCAGAACATCTGAGGGCACTGGTCAAGGTCGCTAACTTTTAACAATCTGATTCAAAGTCTGTCCAGCCTTTTCTGAATCTAACCTAAACCAAAGATTCCCTAAAAATTATTTACCTTTTAGGGTGAAAATCAATTGTATTTGAGAAGCTGGAAAGTGTAGATTTTTTCTTCCAGAATAAAAACTTTTCTGGTCTGCATCCATGAATGCATGGTTGAATATTCAAAATTTAGTTAGAAAATGATGGAGATTTAGATAAGGTTTTGAAAGACTGATGATCCTTACACAAGTTCCATCATCCATTCAAGCTATTTTCTACCAAAAGTGAGAAGGCCAGCCTTCGACAGGGCATATAATTTCTCTCAGGCTTACATGGGCTATAATTACTATGGGTTTAATCATACTTACTTACCCAGGGCATGACAAGACTTTCTTCTCTTGCATTAAACAAAGTTTTCTAGAGACATAGCTCAATAGACACACACACACACAGAGCATCATGTAGCTTCATACATGGGAACCAAGGCAGTTTTGCCGTGGGTTCAGCAGGGTAACATATTCATCCATCATCTTTTGGAACACCTTGTTAAAACCATTGTGGAAATAAAGTAGCAAAAGTCTTAGTAGAAATGAGGTTTATTGTCTTGTGGAGGCACCAGTCTGAGCTAAATCTCCATTCTCCAGCCAGGGGAAGCCTTTTTCCTTTGTCTCAGCCCTCCTTTGTCTTTTTTTTTTTTTACATTAGAAACAGATCTGTGTTCAGTAGTACAGTATATTTTCTATTCAGATATTCATTTGTAATCACTTATCAGCTCAAGCAGCTCAGCAAGCTATAGGCATCGTTTATCTGAAGCTTATTAGCAAAACACGGTGCTGATACCCTGATAAGGCTTCGCAGCATTTTTTTAGCTCTCCCAGGTATATTAGTCTCAGAGTCATCAGAGCCGAACAGGAGGCAGGAGAGGAGAGCCATCCTTTGGTGGCATGTGGGAGTGGAGCAGGGAAGGCTTCATCCTTTGCTGTGGCAGTTCGTGGCAGTTTGTACAGCCTCACAAGTTAAAGGTGGCATTTCCAGCCTTGGTCTTGCACTGGCAGGGTTCTCCCCCCGGTTTTTCAACGTTAGAGAACAAGCGAGGTGATGGATCGTCCTCTCAGGTGTAGCAGGATCCTGCAGGGACCAGCTGGTATTTGCAGCACACACTCTTTTGACCCAGCAACATCATCTTACAGGAGTGCAGCACTTGGGTCATGTTTGGCCTTTTCTCATGGTTAGTGCTTTAGAGGTAACATTAAATTTTCATCAGACGCTTCAAGGAGGTGCCATTTGTACCTGAGCGAGTGTGAATTACCACATCCATGGCAGATCAGATTCTTTGGGGTCATTTGCAAAGGGAAATGGGAGCTTGTTTTCAAATGCAAGTTCACTTTGGTTTTTGTTTTACCAGATATTCCAGAATCCAGAGGCTTCCCGGGATGATTGTTTAGAGATGGTATTGTCAATGGCTCAGGGTTTGCACCACTTGCTTGTTTTTATTTTAATTGTTATTTCAGTTGTAGGGGACTCTGCCATTCCCCCCACAGCCTGTGGATGGTAACAGCTGCTTTATCTGAGGCTGTGCCCTCCCCAGTCTGCCCTTCCTCTTTTTAAGCTTTTTAAGCTCAGTATAAACTGAGTTTAAACCCTACAGTTTAAACATTACTTATGTTACCAACAGAAGCTTCATTATTATTTATGAACTTATAACTCTACAACTTCACCTGAGATAATAATTCAACATCTTAGATGGGTTTTCTAATGCTTTTCTAATATAATTTATTGCAGTCTTGATATTATTTTACTATTAAAATATAATATTACTCCCTACTTTGATTACAATGATTTATATTTCTGTTTTTAAAGGTGCCTGTCTGAGAAAGACTTGGAAAGACATGAGCAGAGGAACAAAGTGGTTTATAGTTTCTTACTATTATCAGGAGTTTACCCCAAGGAAAATCAGTAGAGTTTCCTTTAAGGAGATTTTCTGGTTAATGATTTACAAGAGTGCTGTTGATGTAGCCAATTTTTATTCCCCCAGTGTTCCAGAAGATGAAATAAGAATCAGCACCTGTCATTTCAGCTCTTTTGAAGGAATTCACAACTCCTTCAAGCTCTTGTCTGCTACAGATTACTTCTGTGCCCAGGTGGGAGATTATCAGCTACCCAGTTTCATGCCAGGATAAGTTTCTCACTGTAGGTGACATACGGAACTCGTGCCCTTCATCTCCAGGCCTGGCTCAGAATTTGGGCACGGCAGGTTAGGATGGGTCCCACATACCCTACGTGGTCTGACTGGCCTTGGCAGGGAACACTGCTTCAGATGATGACCTCTGAGCTTTACAAAACCTGCTCACAGGGCTTGGTGAGTTCATGCTACCTGCATCTTGCAGTTTGTCCATGTCAAAAGCTGAATGGTGGTACATCATTTTGTCCGGTTTTCTAGTCTGAGCATTCAGACTGCTACACAGCCTTGTGTGATTGTATTCAGCAGTATGTTCTTTCCTCTGCCTGCAGCTGAGGATTTGTGGCAGCTGCTGGAGAGATAGTGTTTCAGCATGAGCATTTTTTTGCAACCTGTCCAGCAAGGTACCCCTAGTCTGTCAGGAAATGTGTGTTTGTGTTTAGAAAAGTGCATCCGCCATTCCTGGCTCTTTTCAACATGAGTAGTTCTGCTAAAACATTTCAGGAGGATCTTCTCATCTGCTGTGTCAGTGGAACTGCTTCTCTTTCTGTCAAGGTTCTGGCAATGATACAATAAATATCCAGGCCCAGATGGGACAGAAAGCCGTGGATGGAAGATGTCTGTGAAATCAGCAGGACCATCTCTTTGAGCACAGCTCGTGTCAGTGCCATGTCTGGAGGAGTTGCTGCTCCTTGTCAGAAGGACATGGTCCAGTATTTCCTCTGAAGGCAAACAGAGGGAATGATGTCCTGCATAAAAAGAACTGCTCTGATATTAAGTCAGACCACTAAGCCATTTCAGGATTTCATGTGCTTTTCTCTCATGGAAGGAAACACCCACAGAAATCAAATGAGAAAGAATGAACTTACGGGACATAGAGTGCAAGTTTCTGAGGGGTTTCTGTAACTGCTCCATAGGATACCACCAAGTAAGATCTGGTTAAAGATATATCCAGTCAGTTAAAAACCCGTTCAGCTTCTCACTCACACAAATAACAGTTATCTTTGTTGCACATAGAAGGCAAATTTTCTCTGTCATCTCTGAGATCCGAGTCCTCCACAATTTGTAATGCACATTTCTTTTCTTAATTATGTAGTGGTTTTTGAAAACGAGTCCAATGACTATTTGCAATCTAGGGCACCTGGAAGCCTTCCTACTAGAGTTTCTGCTCCGTAGAGTTTGCCAGAGTGCATGAAAATGTCCTGCTAGTGACCCAGATGACTTCTGACCTGTAACATGATGAGCACCTCCTGCCATTTGCCCTACTTAGCAATGGAAGGGAAGGCAAGGCACTTTCCTCAGTGATGGGCAGGAAGTAAAGGCACTTTCCTCAGCTATGGCAAAATTAGACTGATCAGAACTTGAGGATAAGTGAGGCAGAAGTCCAAGACAGACACTCATCATCATCATCTCAACTGCTGTTTAGATTAAGATGCTTCTTCAAATTCAGAGACAGAGGGTATAAATGTAAATGAGGATTTATTATCTGACATGTCTTATAAAAACAAGAATTGTATAATAACAGTAAATTACAAGCAGCAGCCTCTTCTAAAATTACCCATCTCATTTTACCGAAGTACTAACTTGCTTTACACGTGCCCTTTTAAGTAACTGGGAAAAAACCCACGCATTAAAACAGTTTATTGTAAGGGATATAACAGTATCCATATTATAAAAAGCAAATTATATAAACTGTGCCCAAAAAGGGAGGGATGTCATTTTACATCCTTCAGAATTTCTATAAACACAGGGAGTCCCTCCCCTACACATTAGGAAAAAATGATGTATGGGATTGATATTATTAACTGGTTTATAACAAATGGAACCAGGTAACAAGGGTATGGGCTCATGCTTGTCTACTGGACTTGTGTGTAGCAGTGATTCAACTGACACCACCAAGTAATCTTAAAAACCAGGCTGTCACACCAGGTAGAGAGAAGTTTTACTCTTTAAAGCTTTGTACAGAAGGAGCATTTGTAACCAGTCTGCCCTATTCAACATATTGCTGTATTTCACCTGTGTTCACAGCAATAAAAAATCTTTTTTATTTCAGTGCATTATATTTTGTTAATACTATGCATAAAGTATGTCGAATATTGACCCTAAAATACCGTGGTTCAATATATGCTGTGCTAGAATACATCTTGTTACAGAAATACCTGATTAGAGACACATTTTGTTTGGATTTTGTATCTCATTTATCTTTTTTAATTTTTTTTTTTCCTGTTCAGGCAGTAAAAGGAGAAAATTGCATCTTAGCGCACTGGTATAACAACATTTTATCTTAGAAATAGCCTGGCCTTATTCCAGCGACACGCTTTTGCAGGGAGATATTATGATTTTAAATTCAGGTCTCCAGGTGAACGTGAAAACAGTGATTTAGTTAAAATTAGATTGTTAATTTAAAATGGCAGCTAGGAATCTAAGGTTTGTTTAAGTTACATTTCTCTCTCACCATTCAGCTGCTTTTAAGCCAAAATAGAATTTGCTGTGAGCAGGGAAGGAGTTCTTTTATAATATTGATCCTGCAGTAACAATTGATACATCCCAGCCCATTATGTTGTACAGACATATTCAAAAACCAGCAGCTTGGTAATATGGAAAAAGCCTTGCTATTTATTTAAAGCAAGGCTCTTCTCTAAGGTTGCTGTTGGAAGCAGACCACGCTGTGCTCGTGTGCAGCAGTAAGGATGGCTCCCTGATTCTGCCAAGCTGATGATGCTATTAATGGCCTGTATCCCATTTTACCTTTTCTTATAATATATGAGCATGAATTTCATGAATTTCAAACTGCCCCGTTGCAGAAAGGCCTCAGGTCATTTGTTTAACTGCATGGATTCTCCTCCCAGGGGAAAAATGGGATCCAGCAATGAATTGTGTGCCTGCCCAGTGTGAGAAATCACACCCAGCTGTCAGCCATGCCTCCTCACTTCTTTTGCACAAAGTGTTTCCTTCAAAACAAGGGAGGAAAAAAGTGGTGTCCAAGAAGAACTAGTGGATTTGCCTTCTAATTCAGTCTCTATCTCCTGGTCTTGAGCAGTACTAGGAGACACAATGGCACCATCCTGCACAAAGCAGCAATCAGATTGTTAGTACCCCAACCTGTACCTTGATTTTGGGTAGTACATTCTTTTGTGGAACAATTTTAGGCATTAGGGAGTACTAACATAGTTCAGGTTCAGGTATTTGTTTAGATGTCTGTTGGTCCAAACAGTCCGTATCTAACTTATATTCAAGATCCTGTGGCTCATGGTCCTTCCCTGATGGCCAAACAGTGTAAAAGTTTATGAGTCTGTGCAACCTTTGCTGGATCTTTTTGAGCAAAATATGTTTGCGATTTGAGATAAAAAAGCATCCGCCTTGTAGCCATCACAGCAACATTGATTTTGTACGTATGTAGTCTTAGAAAACTTTCTCCTTTCTTCTCTTCGGAGAGCCATACTCCACCACCAGTACCCATCTCTGGTTCACTGTTGGGGCTCGGTTCAATAAGACTTTGACTGCACATTAGCAGCAGTGGAACTGTTAGGATAGACACTTCCTTAAAAATTGATGTGAGCTCCAGGTATGGGACTTGCACTCATTCCGATACAAAGACAGATTTTGCTCTCTCTGTGTGAGTGCTTGCTGGAATTTATAAAGTGTGGTTTGTGTGTGGACAAAACCAGTCTTGGTGAAAAGCTGTGTGAGCACTCTTTGGGAGAATTCGTCCAATTTTACTGTATAATAACCCTTTGGAAGCCATGATCATACAAAGGTATATAACATTATGGCCTTCAAATTTTAATTTAACAGAAAAAAGTGCAGCTGGGGGGTTTTTTTCATCATATAAAAAGCAAGTGTAAATGAAGACTCTCAGCAAAAATAAATGTTTTTCCTTTCAGAATTTGTTGCGATTTTTTTTTAAGGTACATCCTAAGCCTGGTTTTACTGACACTTAGATACAGTTTCATAAAAGTAGAAGTGGAAACTTTTCATTTCTCAGTTTATGTGGAAAAGATCCTTTTCAGATATATAACTTTTCTTTTAGCATCTCTAATAGCAGACTGCAGAGTAGTTTATTCATGTGAACACAGAGCATTAAATTCTGCAAATGTATTTATCCAAATATGTAATTACCTTATTTTCCATTTTTTCTCACAAATTTCATGGATGCAGATATGGTGAGATTAATATAAAGTGTTATGTAGCAAGAAATATGGAGCTGGATGTAGAATGTCTTCTTAAGGAATCTTCTCCTTGAAGGAGTATATAGTCAGTAATAAATCAACATGCTGCAGGGCTACTTGCAGCAGCTGCATTTCCATCCCAGAATATAGAACCTTTTTATTTAAATGAAATAGCTGATTTAAAGGAAGAATATAAAACTTGAAATGACATCCTATCCCCAGGGGAAATTTAGATGTACCTGGATGCATTAAGAGTTCCAGCACTGATTTTTTACCCCCTCAAAGCCATTGCAATTTAAGATATACAGTCTTGGAAGTTGCAAATGAAGTGTTACTTCCCACCAGTATATCTGTCTTGAGAGATGGTAAAAGCCTATCCACGCTGTTGTCAATAACAAATTTCATGTCAGCTCTGATATGGACAGTGTTCCCTTGTGGCTGCTCTTGTAAGAACCTTAAACCTTAACAATTTAAGCATTTCCATAAAGACCATAGCAAAATTGCCCAGGCAACGATGTGGCAGTCCCAAAGAAGCACGTGGAAGTCACAGGAGCAGAGTAAGTGTAAGTGCCTGTGTGTTACATTCCATAGAAGAAATCACAGTATCAGCCCCTAGGTTTAGAGGTGGAGCTTAGGAAATGTGATATCAACATGTACCTTCCTCTGAAGACTGTCATCCATTTTATACTGGTTAATAGAAGAGGCCAAGTGTTACCTGCTGTGGCTTATTTTTCACCTGCCTTTATCTAATGGTAAACGGGATTTCAAATACCAGTCCTAGGTAGCTCGTAGGTGATCTCTGAAGCTGGAAGAAAAATCTTAAACTGTGGGAACACATAAAGCTTATTCCAAAATAGGTTTCAGGCTTGTCTCAAAAGTAAAGATCATTACTATGAAAGCCACTGTTGGCTTCTTGTTGTGTCCTGGTGCTGCCGACTTTCAGGAAATTTATGGGTGTTTCGTAAGCCTAAGTGACTTCAGCAGAACAGCTCATAATTGCATAAAAGTATTCATTCCATTCATGGAAGATGCTGATAGTTTTTAAGGATTTATATCTGCTATAAACTGATGTTAGGTCAAGAGAGATTCTGACTGGTGCAATGACCCTAACATATCTCCCTGCCTTTCCATGGTTAATAAATCACTGCAGCCAATTCGGCTGGCATTGATTTGGTCAACAGGACACATGCACCCAGTCAAGAAAGGAGGCCCATCAGAAGAGTGAAAACCCACAAACCACTGCCTAGAGCCTTTCTGGATGGCCATGCCAGTACAGGCAGGCAGAGCCAGCCTCTGCATCCCTTCTTGTTGCTATGTATGGCTGCCTCTTGCAACATGCATTCAAATGCCACTTCAGGGTAAAGCTGGGAGAGGCATTCAGGATAGAATCCCTTCAGAGGTCAGGCTCAAGAGTTATGGATCGATTCTTGTTATTGTACACTCTCTACTCATCTCCCAGATCTCCCATCTCTTACTTGGCCTAGAAGAATGAAGGTGGCCGTGAAGTAGGAAATTGCAGAAATGTGGCAGTTTTGAAAAGAAAATAAAAATCCGACCTTGAGTTCTCCCGTCATGCACCTGTTTCAGTCTGTGGTACTTTTGACTTTCTATATTGACTGAAAACCAACAGAAGCAAAGGACATGGTCATTCCCATAGGTGTTATAGTCCTTTTTCACAGCCAGCAGAGATTATAAAAAACCCTAACACACACAGTACCACCAGAATTAATCCCTGCAGGAAGAAAGGGTTTTCAGAAACCTCTGTCACATCAATTTTACACTAAGGCAAACAGAAGCAGACAAGTAAGGAATTTTCAAATAAAGTTTTATTTGTTTGACCCTGATGGAGTCAGTGTATGACACTGGGAAAAAAAAATCTGCCCAGACTTGCAATGTCCTACGAAGTTTAAATCAAATTATGCTAAAATCAGGTTCCTTTCAGGTGCCTGGCTTGTGCTGTCTAGCTTTGGCTTTGATTGTAAGCAGAATCAGTCAAATTCTCTCTCAATTGACTCTGATTTTCTGTTCCATTGAATGTAAAACATACAGAAAGTCTCCTGGTAAAGGCTCTTCTCATCAGATTTTCTCCAAGTCTTTGCAGTTCCACAGAAACGGGATTTGTAATAGAAAGACCTGCAGAGTAAGGAGTGAAGGAGAAAAGTGAAGTTTCTGAGTTCCTGGAGTTCCAGCTGCTCCACTGGGATTCTCAGATGAGAAAAGAATTTATTTCTGGTGTGTGTCCCTGCTGAAAACCTGGGGAAATATAATCTTCCTATGTGAAGATCTCTCTTAAATGCGTGGATAGAAATCAGAGAGCCAAGGCAAAACACTTCTGCACATCTTACTGGCCTTGTGCAATTCTTCTCCATTAGCTGTCTGCTAAAACTTCTGCCTCAGACCCACCATGCTTTTTCTGGGTACCTTCTGCCACTGCTTGAACCAGCTTTAGTTCTGGATCCTCTACCCATGGACATACCCAAAACCCAACTGGACATGGTCCTGAGCAGCCTACTCTGCCTGCCCCTGCTTGGGCAGGGGAGCTGGAGAGTCAGCAGTGGTTCCTTTCAATCTCATCCAATCTGTAATGAATCCTGCCACCACAAAGCTGATTTTTAAGCCAAGACCAAAAAGCAAGACACTCAGTTTTAATGTCAGGGTGGAAGAGGAAGTAGTCAAAGCAGTTGGTTTGGTTTGAGTGTTACAAGAGATTAATTTTTATATGAATGCAAGGTGCATCACCATACTGCTGCTCTCCATAGCAGCTACATGTTCATTGCAACCATTTTTTAGAACATAATCTCATTTAGTGCACGCCACACCTCTGTGTTTAAGCAGCCATCTGAAAAGCCTAAATTGTGTGAGAACACTTCATTATCAAATTATACTTTATGTGAAACCAGCTGCATTATGGGCTGTTTAGTCCTGAAATTATTCAGCTCAAAATGTGCTTTGCAGTCATGAAAGGCTGACTTAATTTTTAAGGATTCCCTCAGCATATCTATTCTGGTTTACAAGTCTGCTTGATTTATGGGGTTTTTTTCCTTAGCAAACTAAAAGTCTGCCATACCCAACTTTAGCAAGGTTTATCCCACTAGAGACATGAAATGGATTTAAGAAGACGAGACACACTGGCAGTATTCTCATACACTGTAATCTAGGAATTGGCAGGAGTGAGGAACATCCTCTTCCATCACGTCCAGCTGCCAGTTCTGGGCCAAATACATTCAGTGTTCAGCCACGGGGGGGGGACCTTCTTGCAAATAGTCCTAGTCAGGATCATGATGCATCCTTAGTTTTGTTAGCTGTCACTCAACACCCTCCTGATTTTAGTTTAAATCTTTCATATATAATTCAGTAATTAGCAGAAGAATAGAATAAGCACAATTACGGAGTACTCTGGATCCCAACACAGCATTAATTTTAGGCAAAACTCATGCGGGACTCATGTTCAAAGCTTAGGAGCTCAACGTGGGCACTTGGACCAATCTTGTGAAGAGCTGGCAAACATACATGATATTATTATTGTTCCCATAGAGATAAAGTGCCGGTTGTTCCTTCAGTAATACTGGAGAAACAAGGTATGACCTGTTACTCAGATCCGTAGTTCCAAAGGATTATATGTCATTAACTAGAAAAATCTTTTCATTATTTTGAAATGGCTGGCATTAAGTTCAAGTTATGCTGGTATATTTCAGATCATTCAGATTAATTATAAGAATGCATGAGTACTTAATTAACTACAAGCAGTTCAGTCCAGTATTTGTGGAAGTTATGCCCCCCTTGAATAGTCATGGGAATCTTTCCACTGTGTTTCATAGGCTTTCCTATATTTCTGAAAGTTCTTTATGTATATATCACTCAACCATTAATAGATTCTGAAATTCACACCTTCAATCAGATCTGCACTCTCATGCCAGAACAGCTCTTGACTGATGAAAAATGGTTTAAATTAGCCACACAATCAGAATTTAATGCAATAAAGCATTTAGAATAAGAAAATACAACAATAAGACTGGAAAAGAAATGACATCCAACATTTTGATTCATTGACAAGGAGATGAGGTAAAATAAACATAACAAATCATAAATCACAGGGCTGTCTTTCAAGAAGATGATCAGCGTGAAGAACTATGGGAAAAAACATTCTCAATCTCTATTGATTAACCCATATAAACACCAGGGTTCCTTTAGGATCTTTACTTTTCCCTGACAAACCAATCTATTTATGGTCAGGTTCCTGACATAAAAGATGTAGCATCCAAAGGCGAGTGTTAAGATCACCCCATGTACACCAGCAGCATACACTTTTTCTGCCCCCTGCATCACTCCTCTCCAGTCAAAGAAAACTCAGCCAGCTGTAGAAACAGATTGGAAATATGCACACGGACAGCAAGGACAAACAAACTATCAGTTGCTCAAGTGATTTGGTTTCTTCTTGCAAACACAAAATGTCTGAGGAGAGATTGCACCGAAATTTCCACTTATAAAATGCAAAAAAAAAACCAAAAACAAATCCACCACTGATGATCCTTGGAACAGCTGGTGGTTTCTACCAGTTATTCCCCAGTGGCCAGCAGTCGTAATTTGTGACTAGTCTTGTCTTCAGACATCTCAGGGCAACCAAAATGCGACAGGATGACAGATAGTCCTTTCAATAGATACTGACAAACAAATTAGTGCAAAGATGCTTTTCATAGCATACCAGATGTGTTGAGTTCTATCATATGGAACAAGGAATGAAAAACTGTCTACGTCCCATCTGTGCTTTTTCAGTAATCAGTGATGCACTTGTTGTGGAGTATAAGGTACAGTAAACATTTGGACGGGGTTTTACATGTGAAATAAATAGAAAACGCCAGGTCTTGGCCTCATCATCGTTGTCTAAAGCTTTTATATTAGCAAGAATACCTTAAATGCCTGGGAGAGGGATGTTCAGGAGTTAGAGTATTGTCCTGGTGATTAATTGAAAAATTATGCAAATACCAAGAGAAAGGTTTATGCAAATGAGAATAGAGTGCAAAAATGCACTTTGCTTCCGATCGCACATAGGGCTTCCAGCCTGTCATAATAAGCAATAGGTTAAAGAATTGCCGTTTGGATTTACATCATTTCCTCTCTTGGGGCTTATCAGTTCTCAGACTGTTAACCCAGATTTAATTCAAAGTGGCTGCAATTGCAGCTGCAAGACCAGCATTAAAATGGAAACAATGAAAAGTGAGTGCTCTTGGCAGGTGATTGAAAGGCCCAGGGCATGGCAGCACATGCATTTCTAGCCCACTGTAAATGAAACCAGTATCTCTCAGGAAAAAGGCCTTTGTGAGGGTTGTCCTTCCATTCAGAACAAAAAGCCTCTAGCCCGGAGCAGGAGCAGGAGGCAGGCGGGGGAGGGGAGAAGAAGTGCAATAGCATGTGCCATCATCTATAATGAGAGAGTGTAAATAAAAGGAGCAGGAGTCTGGTCCAGATCCTCAGTGGAGGCTGAGATTTACCAGCTTTTAGCTCCTTTACCTCAGATTGAAAGGCTGTGTGTTTTCCGTACAGTTTCATACTGGAAAATAATTTCCTAACAGATTACTACTCAGGGACCTGCTTTTGACTCCCAGTGTCATCATCCTCTGTGTCCTGACCAGCCCTGATCCCCTGGGCCTCACGTGGAGATGTGAGAGAATGCAGCCCCCCGGCCCACATCCCATCCCAGATGACGGCCTGGATTCAGGATCCCCTCTCAGCAGTGAGGGTTGCATTGCAGCAACCCCTTGTCCTGCCTTTCCTCTGCCCATGCCCAGGCACCTCAGGAGGCAGATGTGCTTAGGGGACATGCAGCCAAGTCCTGTGGCTCTTTGACATCCTCTTGAACTAAGTCCAGGACATTAGAGGACCTCTTTTGTCACTGGTTATGTTGCCTGCGGCTGCTGATGCATACTCACCCTTCTCTCCACAGCCATGATCAGCTCTGCAGACACCCAAGCTCTCACCTCTCCCCTACCATGAGGCTCAGTCTCCCTTTCTTGTCACTGCCCTCCCTTCCTCCTTCTGCTCTGTTGCACAAGGCCCTTATTATTGCATGAGAAATATTCTCTGAAAAATGCATTTTGCTTTCTCCTTCCTTTTTGGTTGGTTAGACAATTATTAATCCACCTCCTTTTCATAAAATAGCCACAGCCATAATAATAAAGTCAAAATATGATTTCCCCATAATATAGTATAATCTCTTCCTTTTCTTTATTCTTTGCAGATGGTACACCTCTTAGCATAAACAGCATGTTAGCATACTGATTCCAGATACATAAAAAACGTACAAATCTTCACATTTTCTCTCTACCCCGAACAAGGGTATGTATATATATACTATCCTTGCCATTTAATTTTCCCAGCTTTTCATTTTGATTTCTCTTTTAGGACAACACAAGACTTGTCATAATCCATCTGGGGTTTTATTCTTCATCATACAAAAATGTTGCTTGAAGGCCAGTTTTTACTTGGCATTAAGAGACTGAAGATCAGCCCAAATCAGAGTATTATAAACCTCTTATAACAAAATCCCTTCAGTTGTAAATGTGTTGTCTCAATAATTAGATAAATATACCAGACCACTTGTTACCAGACTAGCACAGGAACTAATTACGTTATTTCCTGTGACTGCATTTGATGCACCAATCCACCAGCAAAGAAGAGGCTCCAGAATCTATTTCCTTTTGAGGTTGTTGTAAATAACTCTAGTTCTAAAAAGTGGTTACAGTAAAGGCTCTCTTAGAATTAAAAGGCATTTAAACAAAGGAATCTGGGAGTGTGCCGTGAGGTCTAAAGGATAAACTGGATGTATTTTGCATTGATAGGTGAGGGGGTTTAAAATTCTCATTTGATCATTTACAAAAAGCTTCTGACTTGATTGTGAAATGTTTTCTCTTGTGCTTAAATTTCATGCCACAGATTATTAAAAATTGACTTTGCAGTATTTATTTTACTTATCTATCCCAGCCAGACTGTGCTTAACCATAGATTTTGTGAATTATTAAATTTTAAAAACAATTTGTGTTGGATTTTACACTCCAGTTCTGTCTGGAGGGATGTACACCTCCAGTTCTGTCCTTGAAGCTGAAGTGCTTTGATTCATCTTTAATCTGAACAGCCTTAAAAGTGCATGTTCCAAGTGTAAGACATGATGTTAGTCTCCAGTGTAATGCTTAACTAACTGCTTGTTAGTTTTAACATTTAACATATCATGAAAAATACCTAGTTTCCATAGGTTATCTGAGCCATAACAATGCTCAGCATAATTCATTCCGTCAGATAACGAGAACTATTTTCAAACATAATGAGGAGCTAATAAAGGTCACTGTGCCCACAAACACACATATATCACCACTAATTTAGCACTACCAATGCCGAATGGGTGCATTTCCAGTACAAATCTCTTTAGCTGAAACTGCTTGATGCTAGAAGAAGGAAGACAACTGAATAAATCTTCAGTATTTAAATTAAAGCTAGGCCCAAGTGGCAAAACTTAAATTTAAGTGAGGAATTAGATTGGTACTAGAGCCAGAGTAGATTTTGACTAAGAAGCCTGAATTACCCAGGCGTAAGGTCTAAAGTTTAAAATAAGATCTGCATTTTCCTAAAGTTTGAAGTTAAAATCCATTTCTCATGTTAAACTAAGGGCAAAGATGAGGGATATGTGTGTAAGTTTTGGTGCTTCCCTTTTAGTTTATGTAAATCAATTTCCAGAAAAATATAAACAATTTTTGAGGATATTGTCAGACACCTCCTGTAAACTAAGCCGCTCTTTGAAGGTGGGAAATCTGAAATGCTAGTGTTGAGATTGAGAACTGTTTTTAAAATTTTTTTCTATCACTGCTTAGAGGACAACAGCAGCAAATCTCTTCAGTTCTGTGTTCATTGAATGCAAACACAAATTTGGGATTAACTTGGGTTTTGTTAGTATGTTTAGATCAATGACTTTGTGATGAATTTTGCTGCCAAGTGAGATGCACTGAGGTGTTTCCTAAATCATACAGATGCAGCAACAGAAACAAGAGACAACTAATATGTAACAATAGATTGCATAAAATAATTGCTAAATGGATCAGAAGCGAAAAGACTAGAATATATTTAATGTACAAACCTCTGTTGTAGGTCCTCTAGGTCCATAAAAACAAACTAAAAATGCTAAAGCCTGGAGGTGCTCCATATTATAATGAATGCCAGATTTCAAGGTGAAATTGTTTTAATTATACAGAGCATTGGCAAGATTAGTACATTCAATGTTGGCCTCACTGGATTTTGTTTGTTTGTTTTCTGGTTGATTGCAAAATTGATGCAATTATTTACATGAGGATTTTTTATTTTGATGCTTTTTTTGTGTGCCACAGAGCAAACAGTAAATCCCTGTTGTCCTCCTGAGCAGCCTGTCAGAACAGGTCAGCAATAAGAAATAGGGAAGAATGGAAGGAAGCCTTCCTTTTCCTGGCTCTAAATTGTTTTGGGAGAAGCTATGATATTTTTTGCTCTTTCAATAGTAGTGTAGAGCAGACCTGCAAAAAGAAAATCATCCTTGTGAGCCAGGAAATCCTATTCTTCTGATGGGCTTATAGGCAATATCTGGGATAGTTGTGCATCTTAAATCATAATGGAATTACTTTCTAAACATATATTCTGTGCTACTCCTTATAAAGCCACTATTCATCTAGATCTACCTCTCTCCAGATCTCTCTCCTTGATTTCTTTTCTACAAGCCTCACCATAATGGTTTTAACAACCTGTGAGTCTTCTAAGCTTTAAATGAAGATTTTCTCTTGGACATGGGGAACCCTGTTTCAGTCATGAGTATCTTAGATAGATGCCAGGAACTCTGAGGTGTAGGTGGCTCCTGTATGTGTTTAGGTGCTTGGAGGTTCTGATTGACAAACTTGGTGCCTGTGTTTGGAAAACCACAAAGGTTCCTGTAAATGTATGTCTGTATGTATGCAAACTTGATATAGATACACATTCTCTCATAGACATCAGCCATAACACAGATCCAAGGCTGTCCTCAAGAGCTGGGAATCATTGCTGTCATGGGCTAGAACCTTTTTGGATGACATTGACTCTGTTTTGAAGGTGGGAGGCAGCTTATGGATGAGGTTTGCCAAACTGTAGAGGATTGCATGCATATCCCTTCGAAGTGAAGATATGCACAACATGGCTTTGAAAATTTCAGAGCATATCTTTCTGCCAGCTTCTTCTGAGTCACACCTTGAAACCAGTATACAGTATCTTTCCATTGACAACAGTGCACACTGGAAGGACAAATCTATACAAAGAGCTATAGATAGAAGCACTGAAATTAGAATGATACAGAAAAGCCTCTGTCAGCAGAGTCCTCAAAATAACAGAACCAAACGACCTTCCTACAAAAATACATGCTACCTATTTTAGGTCAGATATCTTTATTTTATTTTAATTTTGCCACATGTAATGATGTTCCCACAAGAAGTCATAACGAGGTGTTTTGGGTTATATCCAGTCTGAGTCAGATTTTGACATTTGCAAGAGGGTGGAAGCCTTTGTGTGTGACCCCAGCCTGGCCATTAAAAAATGCAAAATACTCTGATCCATAATATACGTATTTAACCGGGTTGTCAGAAATAAACATGGCCCCAAGAGGTGCCTGGGACTTCACTGAGCTGATGGGGCTGTGGCGAGTGATGCACATTTGGGAGCCCTGTTGTGTTGCACTCTGAATGCTGTGGCACCTTTGCCCACAGATGTGTCATTAGCAGTCAGATTTCTTCTGAAGTTCATTCCTTAAATCCGTGCTAACTAACCATAAAAACAACACGCTTGTTCCATAGGGGTGTCTGGAAATAAACGCAGTGTCACTTCTGTAACTAACACATGAGGCTTTTATCAGCCTGGCACTGGGAGTTGTTACAAGTCAAAACAGTCAGAGTGGGGTTCATCTCATCTAACCTTAGCCATTACTGTGCTAAGCATCAAGCTGACCAGATGAAAGGCTTGGGGGCAGTCAAGAGATTGTGATTTAGTCTTGCAAGGCTCTCTGGTTTTATTCTCTAGGAAAGTATGTCCACTGCTGTTCATCAGGAACAACAATCACATCTCATTTTACGGGGGAAAAAAATGGGATATTGCTATAACTTAGCCAGTGGATTCAGTCTGTGGGTGTTGTTGTGCAATCCAGACCTCCAGCTCTATTCAGCACCCTCTTAAGTGATGTGCCAAGCAAAGATGCATCTATGTTAGAAGTTTTATTGTAATTATTTTCAGTGAAGAATTCTGCAAGCAAGCATTTGCATTTTTTTATTAGTTTATGAAGAGATTTGGAAGTAAGTTTTACATTTTAAATATGTCTGGGTTAAAAAGAATCATGAAAATACTCCTTTTCCAACTCATTTTGTGTGTGTGCAAATCACTTCATCGTTGTTTTCATTTCTGTCAGGACACTAAGCACATCTGTTAAGAGACAACAGATAGTGGCTCTTGTTATGTGACTGAAAAATAGCTTTTGGTAACCTTACTGGGTGACTGGAGACAGATTACAGCAGAGATTTGCAAAGGAGTTCAGGGCACTTCAGGGATCAGTCATCTGCAAAAGCAATGGAAAACTGCAGTTTGCCTTAGGTGGCTGGTTACACAGCATGAGTAGTGAACAGTCAAAACAAATAGTTTACATAGGCTAAAATATGTTTGCAAAGTGCATTTGAGCAAATTCTACTGACAAGTATATTTGGAAAAATCAAAGTCTGATACAAACAGAAAAACTACTGAACAAATTAGATACAAATCTCTCTCTCAGCCGTAGACATGAGCTAGACAGATCTTGAGGTCTACACATATCGATGACACAGACCTCAATCTACTGCATAAACCACCTGACAGTGTCAGGGCCATATGGAGCATGACTTTATGATCTTGCTGTCCCTTTGGGGAGGGAAGATATGGATTTGTTTTTCTCCATTTCTTTTTCAATTGAAGAAGTTCATTTCATGCTAGTAAGTCATTTCTGGAAGTGGCAGAGGTCACATTACACGCTGAAGTTTTGTCACTCAGGGCCAAGGAAATGAATTATCGTGTTGTTTGTATTTAAATCACCAGCATTAGATAATTACCTTTGTTCTGATAACCATCTATAAGGTCTGGAAGCAGAATAATGAAAATAAAAATGGACTTTATAGAAAGTCCACTTATAGAAATGGACATTTTCCGATAAAATTCTTCACTGGAGCTTTACTGCGTGGCTACTTCTGGAGACAAATTGTCACCTTTTCACTTTTGTTAACAAATATGAAGCAACTCTATCTGTTGAACCTCAGCCAAGGCTAAAGTGCTTCAATTTTCTTAGCACAAATGCTCCTGGTCATTCTGAATAGTCTTGGACAATCAAATGCCTTGGAAAAGTTAATATATATGGTTGTAGTATCTTGGTCTTTAGCCATGGCACTACAGATGTGACCCCCATAACTCCAAATATATCCCGCTGTCCCAGATTCCACATTTGAACAGTACTACGAAACTGAACAAATAAGAGCACAGCCTATTTCTAATAGTGAAGACTGAGGTTATAAGTATTGTTTTGCTACACTGGCCCAGCATGTACATATAGCAGCACAACAAAGAACCATCCACCTGCAGGACGTCAGGCCATGGGCTGGCCCATCCAGGCTTCTCGGATGAGCCCCATGGCAGCATGAGCCCTTCCCTGTTCTGGTACTGGCTGCCAGCAGAAAGGTGCCAGCTCCTTGGTGACCCATTCACTGTCACCCATGAGCCAAGGGCTGTCCTCAGGACAGTGATCTGGTGTCGATGGGTGTGGCTGTGTTCCTGAGCCGCCGGCTCTGCTGTGAGGTGGTCACACAGAAAGCCACATGGTGACAGTTCACAGTGTCTCTGCTGTGTATCAGAATGAGGCATATTTTAATCAAAAGGCTTGGAAGCCAAGCGAGGCCTCGTTGAGCATGGTCATTATGTGTGGGTTTGATGCAAGGACAGGTATTTTGGGTGGATTAGTGCCTTCCAGTGGCAGTGGGCAAGAGCAGGATTACTGTTAAATATCTCTTACTATTTTTTCCTACATTGAAAACTCACTAGTCAAATTTAAAAGTTAAAATGTGTGTAGAGCAGCATTAAAATATACGTAGAAGTACAACTGCATATGCAGGTAGCCAGACTGTGCTAACAGCGTGCTGACCGTGTGGTCCCTGAGGGCACTGATGGGCTCCCCCCACCCTGCCCACAGCCTTTCCAAGGCCATCAGTCCCAGCTCCAGGAGTGCCAGTCCCCAGGCCCGACACAGCCCTGCTCTGGATAAATGCAGTAACTGTGTCACCTGGGTACAAGGGTCTACCCTCCCTGTCACCCCCAGCTACTCCATTTTAAAAGACCTGATCCTTGCTCCCATTTCCCCCCAGTTTGAAAGAAAGGGCTTGGACATCAGTCCTCAGGAAAAATTCCCAAACAGAAGGGGCCCCTCCCAGTAACGACAAGCAATTTCCCCAAGCCCTGAAGGGGGATAGATTTTGGATATGCTCTAATCTTCAGTGTTTACTACTGACTTCTTTCATGAAAACCACACTAAGAAGGCTGTCACCTGTGTGTCCCTTTTTCAGGCATCTGATGCTAGATGCTCGCCAAACCTAAATTATTCTTTTAGGTCCTGATACAAGGTTACAGGATCCACTTTGGAGGCCACAACCTTGTGCCTCTATCTATGTTTCTATGCCATCCAACTGCAGGTATGAGCCTCAGACACCTTCTGATACCATGTTTTGTCTACACTCTGGTGCCATTATTTTCACTTCTTCTGTCACCTTGTATCTGAGTTTTCACAGGGAGAAAACCCAGAATCTAGCCAATGAGGACATTTGACAGATGCAAGTGTGAGTGAGCTGCGGATGATCAGACGTATGGCACTGGCTTCATCTGACCAAATGTTTACTTCTGTATCTGAGCCAGGCACACATCCCTTTGCAATCCATGGAGTTTAAGGCGTGAGTCATTTTATCCTAAATTCAACTCATGATTATTAAAGTTTGCCACCAGTGGCAGAACAAATGTTACACTGCACTGAAAGAGTAAGGTTTTGCTGACAGTGAGTACGCCCACATCTGCAGTACTTTAAGTCCTGCAAAGAGGTAGCTTTTATTTTCTGGTGGTTTAGGAGAGGACTGTGGTCATGTTGCCCTATCAGCACACCCCTGGTTTGCCAGGAGTTCATTAACTATGGCAGATACTGCAGTCTTTTGAATCAGTGAAGTTCGAATAACTCCTGCTTTACCAGAAAAGAGGATTTTCTTTGTTGTTGTGGAAGGAGGAAAGATGGCTCGTACGAGGGAATAAAAGAGACAGAATTCACATGACTAATGGAGTTAGATACATTTGAAAAGTGTGAGCTATACATTTTCTAGTAAAGGGCCCCTCTCCTCACCAGGATTTCCTGTGCCAGAGGGAAGAAAGTTACAGATTGCTTTGCATTTTAAAATGAAAGAACGGAATATGGGAGCTGTTTCATAATCTCTTGCTGAGATCAAAGGAGAATGGAGGTAAATGCGTATGTACTTCTTTCTCTGGTGCTGCACCAGCTATTTAGTAGAACTAATGGAGCCTCCAGTGTAGAAGAGACAGAGATTAGCCTCTTCATCTCTACTAACTGTAAAGAGTCCAAAAGGATTAATATTATTGAGTGAATTTCAGCTAGAAAGTAGGAAGGAGATTCTCTCTCCCCTCTTCATCTTTTAATCTTTGTTTCCAGAAATAACTCTGAAGCAGGTTTTCAGCCTCCAATCCTTTCCTTTTGGTTTTTTCCTTATTATTTCTTAGTAGAAACAGACTTGGAGATATCTAACACCCCTAAGAAGCTTCGGCATCATTGAATTTTTGAAAAGTTTGAGAGAGAACTGGAAAGGACTGATGAGACTGAATAGTCATGACAAGCTTATGGGATCAGAACCGTAACTGGTTTGAAACAGTGTTATTCCACCGACCTCAGCTGGCATGATTCCATGTATGTTCATGGAGTTCAATAAAGCCACAGACACTCACTCCAGCTGAGGATCTGACCCCTGAAATGATGGAGTCTTAGCCAAAGCAAACTGAACTTTTGTCATGAATTGGTCTTCAAGGGAAAATAATTGCTAATTCAATGACTCCCACTGTTTTATTGCAGCTGCTGGTCGTTCTGCACTGCAGCAAATCTTTACTTTTAACTGATGAATCAAGAGTTTCCCCAGCAGCTTCAACACATGGAAGATCAGAGGTGCAGAAGTGTGTACACAGTCCTTCAAATGTTATATATTAGAAGACCAGCCCTATGGTCTGTTTATGAACCAAAAGTGAGAAACTCAAGAGAAACCTTCCCAGCTAGACATTTTTCCTATTAGCTTTACCAGTGTATGCTGAAAAAAACCCTAAAATCCTGGGTTAGATGGCACTTTTGGACACATGGGGACTTCTGATAGTCAGGGTTAATTTTGTGTAGAAAGAGCCTGAAAGAGCTCACTGGGACCAGTTTTCAGTACACCAAAGCAGTAACCCTGGCATCTGTATTGATGCTACAGCACTATCCAGGCAAATTAGTCCTCAGGATTGCAGAATTTGGAGCTGAAGAAAGTAAGCAACCTGCTCAGGAGGTTACAGCTCTTCTGTTCCTCTTGGCAGCCACTGAAGGGAGATGAGCAGAAAAGAAACACGATAAAAAGTAAATGGCACTTTCCTGCTAAGCTAATCAGTTCTGTTTGAGAACAGAGGGCCGTGCCAACTGCAAATCAATGCGCTAAATCACTTTCATTCTCATGTGAGTCCTGCTGCCATGGCAGCTGCTAACAAGGGAATAAAGAAAACTGTTATTGGATATTTAGTAGACTTTTTAAGTGCTTGTGTAAAATAACATATTTAATTTAATGCAAAGTTATAAATGTAATTGGAGTTTATGGACATTATATCAGGGAAGAAAAGAAACAGATTCCTCTTCTTTCTGCACAAAGAGCTGGTTTATGTTCCAGACTCTAGCAAGCAAACTCTGTCTGCAGCGTTAAAGAGCAGCCTTCCTGTTGGATTTAACACTTCATCATTCTATTAAGGGGTAAACATCGAGATAATAATATGTCTGATATTTCATGTGGTTTTTAACATGTTCAAGTTACAGAGCAGGACTAACACATACTTACCTCAGGGTGAAATTAATGCTCTTTAATGCCATAGGCTATATTGACTATGTCTTCACTGACTATTAAAGAAAGTCTACAGTGCCTGCTCCAGATGTGGATATGTACAAAAGCATGTGTAGCTTTAATTTGATAATCCCACTTAAGGCAACAACAACTGCACCGGGGATTTATTTAATTATGTAATATTATATTTTCTTCTTCCTATTCTTTTCCAAATTAGTCCCAAGTAATAATCTTACTTATCCCTAGCTGCGACTGGGATTGTCCCTTCCTGTGGCAGGTTTCTGCAAGTTCCCAGTGATGTTATTCATATAATAGTTTGGGTTGGGAAGGGACCTTAAAGGTTATCTTGTTCCAAGACCCATGCCATGGGCAGGGACACCATCGTTAGTGAAATGGCTCCTGAGGAGGTTGCAGTTTTCCTAGAAAGCTCTGTTTCTGCAGCACTCTCAGAGTTTTCAGCATAAAACAGAGGACGCACATCCCTGAATTCGTGGTTTGAATCACTGTTGCCCATATAGAGCAGCCCGACTTTATCATCATTTAAATCATCAATCGTAGCTGTGCAGTGAAACATTTAATATAAAATACCCATGGGCAAGCAGTAGACTGCCTTCTCTTTAATTACATCAATCCTCAATCACCCCAAAGCAATGCCATCCTTGGAAGTACTAACTCTGACAGGTAGTACTTCTGGGAATGCCATAAAAATGCCAACAAAGCAGCAATGGCAGAGAAAATAAGCTGCCTCATCTTTGGAGAATTATTGAACTGTACTAACATTCAAGGGTACAATGTCAGCACAATGCAGAAAGAGTTAGATGCATAACTCCCATTATTATTGTTGATGGGAGTCAGGTGTCAAGTTCCCTTTGCATCAGTCTGAAAACTTGGCCTTCTTTGTAAAGCCTTAGCAAACTTTTCCTTTGTCACTGCTCTTAATTGATGAAAAGATTTGAAGCAATTTGTGCTAGGATTGAATAAAGACTGCAAAGGTAAAAAGAAAATACTAGCAAAGTAGCCGTGATGAACCTGAGATTTTAAGACTCTCTACAAGCTGTGATGGAAGGTTTAATGAATATTGAAGGCTCGTGCCTTAACAGGTGAAACTGGAGGAGTTGCTTTGTAGTCAAAGGCACTGTAATGCCATCAGCACCCGGGACAGACACAGGACAGCCCCTAACTCCTTCTACCTGTCCCAGCTCCCAAGGGGTCAAACGAGAATTTAAATGCCTAAATACTTAAATAACTGGCTCAATTAGCAGACCTGACGTCTCTCAGTAGCATCTTCTCTGAGAAAGCCCTGCAAGTCTGAGCCCTCGTACATCACCCTAAATTGCAACAGTAATGCCCTTAACTTTCTGCCCACAGACAGATTAGTTAACACAAGAGTGCCTCATGCTACCAAGGATAAATCAGGGCAGGAATCAGGTTAAACATGCATTATTATTATTATTATTATTATTATTATTATTATTATTATTATTATTATTATTATTATTATTATGGGAGTACAAGAGGAAGAGGTCACAGCACTTGGCTGCTTACAACAGATGAGCAGAGAAGAGATTTTAAAAAGCCTTTCACCACTAATTGCCAACTGGAGCTTTCTGATGCAGGCCATTCACTTCCTAATGTCTAAGCAGCTATTCAGTTTGGGAAGGAGGGGGTTACAGCTCACAGAGGAGTGCTCACAGGCAGTGTCTGCACTCGGCTGGGGCTGTTTCACATCAGTCCCATAGTCAGTTTTGGAAAGGAGATGGACTCTATCTGCATCTGCATTTGTGGGCTTAACTGCAGATCAGCAAGTAAAACCTTAAAAGAGCTAAAAGAGCTGTTTGTGTTGAGGTGAAGCACATTGCTATGCCCATGTTGGGTGACCCACTTTACAGTGAAACTATCATTTTACAGAGTATAAAATAAATAGTTAGCTTTCATCCGTATTACACCTACACAAATATTTTTACAGTTTCTCCATGTGGTAACTCATGGTGTTTGCAGTTCTTTGGGTGCCTTAAGTGGGAGCTCTGTGAGCATAAAAGAGTTTTGATCTCTCTTTCGGTAACATACCATTCAGTTCGTTACCCAAACCTATGTGTAGATCAAGGACAGAAAGTATCAAGAAAACATGTCAATAGAAGAGCCTTCTTGCAGGGGCTGCACTGCTCAGGGAAGCAGGACATCCCCCTCTGCACCTTGCAATCCAGCCTCAGGCAGTGGTAACACCCACCGGAACACAGGCCAGGATTTCCTGGAAGGGTAGGGTAGAAATCATGTCTCCTAACTTTGGACATCTAAAAGTTAGTCTTTTAGCCTAAATCAATAGTCCAGGTCCCAGGTAAAATCAATAGGCACCTGCTGGGAGGGCTTTATTTTACTTCTCTCAGCAGGCATTTATTTGTACATGTCCATGCTGATGAGATCAGTCCTTCCTAGAGGTGTTCAGCCTTTCTTACAGCAGATGATGGCGAACTTGGAGACAGAGTTTGGAAAACTGAAATTTGGCTTTAACAGCTCAGCCCCACCTTAGAACTTATGTACCTGAGTGCACTGCTGGTTTCAGAAGGTGGCAGATCCTTTCAAAATCAGGTAGTGCAGCACAAAGCTTTGTATCCTCCTTGTCCCTCTGCATGCACAGTCCTGAGCCACAGTGTGTAGTATTGCCTGCAAAGACAGCTGCTTTGCTCCCCAGCCCTGAGCTCCACTGGCTGCAGCCATCCTTTTAAACACCTTTACTGACTGTGGTACTCTTACTTTGGGTTGGACCACTCATGTCTCACATAATCGTAATTTAGGTGACAGGTTTAAATTAGTGATAGGCAAACCTCTCTTAATCCAAATCGAGAATTTTCATACAGTTTTCTGTTCCAGCTCAGCAAAGTCTCCTTAAGTAGTGCAGATTTGTGCATAGACACAGGCTGATGAGAAACTAACCCATTCACCTTAGTACTGGCCAAACTCGTTACCCATACGACTGAAGGCTTTTCCTCTTTGATAAAACTGTTTGATAATACTGTTTGGCACACAGTCAAATAATCACAGTTAATCACAGTGATTTACTGTATGCTTAATAAATCCACTGGCTATTTTTGTGGTCCATTTTGCATCTCTATTCAGCACATATTGAGAACTGGTGGGTTTCATGCTTTTATTCTCTCTGTGCTTCTCCCGTTTTCCAAAGTGATGACATACCAAAAAATAGGGATAAAAAAAGAGGAAACAAAAGCCTGACACAGTTTATAGAATGCAAAATAAAAATATTTCCAAAATGAATGTTTAGATAGCATAAGAAGCTTGCTAAGATGTGGATTTTAAACTGCTATTCTCCAAGCCACAGCCAGATCACTTGGAATACATAATATAGGACACTCCACAGGCAGACAGATGCACATAAACTGATAATAACTCAAGAGTTTTTATCTCTATGTGTCCTCAAGCAAGGCATCAGGAGAGAGAAACACTCTTACAACAAAATAAAATAGTTTTAGATCTAATTTTACTAGGCTGAACTGGATTTCAAATTGATTTCCAAGGAGTCTAACAGAGAACAAAACACAGACACATTGCCTTTCTTATAAAAATCCATCAACCACCTTGTGTTTTTACTTACTTTGCTCTTTACTGGAAGTAATAAGAAACTAATATTTCATAGCGCAACGTTTCATTCCATAGAGGTCTTTCATGGTGAAGGAGCTCAGAGTGAGCTGGTACAGAGCACAGAAGTACAGCCCCTGAGATTTGTCTATGCACGTGCCTATTTGAATTCATGTCATGAATCTGCAGCTAAACCCCACTATCTCCATTCCAGAAATGCAGGAGAGCTGCAGGACATGCCACTGTAGGAAGAAATTATGTCCTAATGCATGATGTGATCAATTAAACATATCCCCATGTACCTCAGAACATATTGAATGAATCCATACAAATCACAAGCATGGGTTTTTTGCTGGTCCTTTCTGCTTCCTAAGTGATAAGCCAGAAGTTACTTTGGCCTCAGAGTAAATGAGTGCAGCCATGTGTGGAGGCACTGGTGGGATGCAGGGCTGCAGAGGGGCAGAGCACAGGGCATGGACCTGCCACTGCCTGTTAGGTGTTGGACTGGCACTGGTGAAACATTTCACACAGCTTCCCCAAAAGCTTTCCAAGGGTAGCAGTTCTGGGTCAGCAGACAGCTGGGACAGGATGCACAGAGGATTAGTCCAGCTGCCAGGCCCCTGAGCTAACTGGTGTTTCACATTCAGTGTTCTCTGCAGTATCATAATACCATAAACTGTTATTGCTACTTAATATAATTGCATTTCAGAGTTCTCGTCTTGGACTCAGATCCCATTTTGCTAAGCACCGAACAAGAATAGAGCAAAAAGATATTCTCTGCTCCAAGAACTACATAAGAAAAATTACAAAGACAGCAAGTAGGTCTATTTACAGAAGACCCCTGCACTTGGCAGGCCATGTTCAACTTGCAGGCAAGGCAGGTGCTTCTGTGCCTGGGCTCTGCATCGTACTGAACAGCTTGTTGCCCTGTTTCAGAGGCAGATTTCATGGCTCCAGGTTCACACCTCTGACTTCGAACTCAAGGCACAACCTGCTTCAAGCAGCTGAAAACCTTTGCCTGAAATGCTGGCTACCAAAATGTTCCCTGGTTTTGTCTTCCCTTCACTTATCAGACTAAAAACAATGTGCTCTGATATTTTACATCTTCGTTTCAGGTCCTTGCTGAAGCAGAGAACAAAAACAGTAATGCTGAATACATTTATTTTCTTTTCAAAACCTAAATTCCTTAACCTGAATAGTGCCTTTTGTCCTTGCTTTTAAGAAAAATGTTCCAGTCAAAATTCATATTCAACCAGAAGGTTTTTCTCTCTGCATATTTCTCTGCTACCTTCAAAGAAAGCTTTCCTTAACAGTTCCCACATGGGCCAGGGTGGGATATCACTGCAAATGCCTTGGATTGAAAACCAGTTATAAAAAGCAGACCTTTAGTAACTGTCCATTGGAAAGGCCACACTCTCGGGGGTGCCAAGCAGCACAGCTGCAGACAGGAAGGAAGAGTCCCACATATTTTAACCCTTTCATATTCTCTGGTTCAAAGTCTCTTTTTTGCCCTTTGGACTGCTCAGCCAGGTATGCTGCTCCAGTTGCATTGCCTGATGGCTCTCAAGGGTCCATGATGCCAGCAAAGCTCCACTTTAAGACCTCACAGTGTAGGATTGAGAGATGAAAACACAAACCAAGGAGGAATGGGCGTGTGTCAATAGCCCCTTGAAAATATATGCAGGCTTGAACTTATCCCATGCAAGGCACCAAACTGGAGCTGCTGCAGCAGCCAAAACTGCCGCTGTGTCTACAGAAAGATCAGCCCTCTGAAGGGGTTTAGGACAGCCACACTTCCAACTTAAACATGGCTGGAGGGGATGGACAGAGACCCTCCCAGCCCCAGTGGAACCATGGTGGTAATTCATAGGGACCCAGCACAGCTTTGTCAGTGTGGGTATAAAAGCATCACACAGAGCCTGCCCACTTGCCTGTGAAGCAAAAAGTACTTGGGCAATGCTGCAAAGCCCTGCACACTCAGAAACTTTTGATTCAACAGCTGGTTCTCAAACTCAGCTGTAAGGGATGATTCTGACACTGTGCAAGTAAATCCCAATCTAGAAACTGGTTCTTAAACTAAATGATGCAGCATGGTGGTCATACAAGCCATAATTTAGAAGGCTGTGAGCCTTCCCAGTAAGTGCTGTGGTTTAAAGACATTGTTATGTTCCCCACAAATTCGCCATATTTGTCTTTCACTTAAAGAATCTCTTCATCCTGTCAGTCACTGTCAGCCCTAGCCTGAACTGAGATCCCAGAAAGAAGATAAAGAATCATCTCCTGATGTGCAGGCTCTCTTTCTCCCTGTATTCCCCCCCCCCCCCCCCCCATTTCAAAATAAATCAAGGCTAAACACAACTGTAAAAATGTAACTATTCAAGTAGCTGTAAATACTGCTTTAGAGAAATAAAAAATAAGGCTTTTTTCAAGAGGTTTTGCATCTGAATTTACACTCTTGCATCATATTTGTCCCTTCCTGAGTAATTTCATACTCCACACAAACCAAATGAATTCCTTAGGACTGGTTTATAATGTCCGCATTGTGTTTTTAAAAGAGTACTATTGAAGAAACCTCTGACAAGTAAAGTAGCTTATGGTAATCAATTTGAATATGAGAATGAAACTAACTCAGTAAAACATTGTTAACACTGATCTGGCAAACCACTGGTATCCATCTGTCTAATCCTTCTTCTGTTCGGAAGTTGCATTTTTGAAAAACAGTTATTAATAGTGCTCATTAGCTGCCAAGCAGAAGAGCATGCCACAGACTTCTGCTCGGAGATAGCAAATATTAGCAAACACTACTTGCTTTTCCAGGTTTGGGCTAGAACCTGCTGCAGGATCTCATGGTCAGGGCAAGTTTTTCTACTGGAGTCTGTAGGGATGGGAGAGTAAAAAGGATGGGCCCAAGGACAAGCGCAACCCCCAGCAGTTTCCAGCTGTCTCCCTAGAGCCCTTCAGCACCTCCCCACTAGACAAGCTATTCCAGCACTGCACCATCCCTACTGTTAGGAAGGGTTTTTTAATGTCTAAAGTGAATTTTCCTTGGTGCAATTTAAGTCCATTACTTCTGGTTGTGTTAATGCACATGGAACACAGTTTGCTCCTTTCTTCCATGCAACAGCTTTTTATGTGCTTGCAGGCTGCTGTTATGACCCCACTCAGTCTGCTCTTCTCAAAGCTAAACAATTTGTCCAACATGTATAAGGGCTGATTTTTAAAAGTGTTGAGCTCCTGCTGTTCCCGTTGCTTTTATTCTGGTGATTGAGAGTGAAAGAACTTCCGTAGAGTTGATGATCAAGCAGTATTGTCTGGTGCCCTTCAAATACTGATAGGTATGAAGGGCACAAATGTGTTTATAGCTGTATATGTGCATTCTTGTCTTCACAATAAAAGTGTATTTACGGGACCTGTGACCAGCCTTCTGACTGCATCCCCAGGGCAAGAGCAACTTCACAAAACAGCAGGTTTTAGTGGAAACTTGCCTGCCTTATTTGCCATGCTTTGCTGAATCATTTATACTAAAGCATTTTCTGTATTTAATGCAAAACATATCTTGTTCCATGGGGTTTTTTATTTGTTTAAATTATTTTTATGGCTACTGTAAAAACACTGTTTCATGATTCCATGTTAACTATTTGCTGTTGCTGGAAAATATATCCTTGGAAGAGTGAACTGAAATCCTTTTCCATCACAAAAGAGAAGAGTGAGGTTTCCTTCCTATAATAGGCTTCTGTTCAGAAGAAATGATGATTTTTGTGCTTAGAGTACTGGAGCAGATTTCCACTTGGAAGACTGTTTTTATAGTGAATGCACTACAAAATATGATGCTATCATCTTGCGATAGTGTTCCAGGGGGCTAGAGATAAATTCCACTATACCTGCTCTTTGTCTCTCAATTTCCATTGTAAATAAAGCTTTCTTTGTGTCTGTGTAGGCCCTTATGAAATCTCTTCTTCATGGCATCAGAGGCTTTTGGTACTACTATAATGCCAGCGATAATACCTTCATGTATTGCTTCTCATAAATGTAGGGTTATATATTCTGCATTTCTGCAGAAAAGAGTTTTTGAAATGTCTTTTTTTTTCTCTTAAACCCTCTCTCCTAGCCTTGAAAAATAACTTCCTCAGACAAATACAGAGAACATTTACAATTATAAAGCAAAAATAGCTGCTCTAATTTTGGGCTACCTGTCATTGCTTCCTTTTGGGAAAAAAAAAAAAAAAGAGAAAAGTAATGAAAGGAAAGGAGAGTGAGAGAAAGAGGCTTTAGTGGTATTTCTCTCTATGATTTTTTCAAATCCAGCCTTGTCCTTTATTCTTATTTGTAAGATTTCATCAAACTGCTGGAAACAACGCTAATTATGATGGGCATTAAACTACACAGGGACCATAAAGTGTGAATTCACAACTCTCCTAATCTGACAATCAACACTGAATTTCACCATTGTTAATAAACTGAAGTAGTGCCTCATGGCTGATACAGCAACAGGCAATAATGTGCAAAAGGTGGAAGTGGACAATAATACCAATAGTTTTAAACCTAACCTGATTATTTCCCTGTAAACACCTTCATTTATTTATTCTTTCATTTATCTTCTCCTTCACAGGCGTAATAATTCATCTGTGCGGTGTATATACTACAGCTTTTCTCTTTTTACAGAGCTTACTCAAAACCCTGCCCTCCTCTCCTTCCAGACACACACTAAATGTTCCCTTGCTTAGCCAATGGATTAAAATATTGAATTATAATCTTTATCGTTGGTATTGATAGAAGTATATCCTGTTATTAGGACCTGCCTGAGTTTGGCTGACACAAACCCATCCGTTGCTGCTCTAAGCATGCAGCAAATTATACATCCTGTTTCTCTGCCACACAAAGTGAAGTCACCAGCAAGGGCTTTGTGGACAGGTGGAAAACAGTACTAACAAAAGCTTAAGATAGTTAAAAGACAAAATAAAAATAAAATTGATAAATTTTAAATCCACATTGTAAATTTCACTATCAATGGCACAAAAATAAATCATAAAATATTCCTTTACCTAACAATAGTATAATATAAAACTAAATGAATTTGCATTTTGATTGTTGGCAGGAGTAAGCATTAGCCCTGCAGCAAGAAAGAACTTCCGTATTGCTTGGTTAATGGGTTAACTCTCTATGAGAAATGAGAATATTTTCTCAGCAAAGAAGGTTTAGGTTTGTGTGTGACATCAGTGCCTTGAGGGTTAATCCGGAAGGTCTGACAGCTGTCAGCAGTCAGGCACAGGTGGAGTACACACACTTCAGGATCTCAGTACCCAGACACAACAGTCGTTGCTGGTGCTACAGCCAAGGGCTGCCCTGCTCCTATGTCTATCATTTGAAGCGTTTCCCTTACCAAATGCAGCCTTTGGCTTAGGTCCCAAAAGCCTACGCTCTTTTCACTTCAATCAAAGAAACCAGTTGAGAAAGTCAGGAGTGAATACCAGCCTTTATCATGATCACAACCCAACAGTCTCACACACAGTGAGATGTCGTACAGAGACACCACATTTCTCAGTGAGCAATGCCTTAGCAAAAGAAGTGTCAAAAGATTCACTCAGGAAAAACTTCTGGCTATAGCTTTCATAAATAGCTTCATTCTTTTGGTTCCTGACATCACTGCAATCCCTTAATGAAATTGCAATTGAAGGAGGCTAATTTGTGCTCTAATTATATATTAGTCTGGGCTGAAAGGTTTCTGGACGGAAAAAGGTTTTCTTCAGGCAATCTTTTATTCTGCTTATTGTATTTACTTAACAAAGAGCAGTCAGCTTTTACAGTGAATTCCCATAATAGAGTTGAGCTGTAATGTTACCCAGCTAAGGGCAAATATATGCAGTCGTTTTTGATGGGTTCTGATAACAGTCTTTAACAAGAGCAATAGATTGTTTGCAAATGTAGGAGGAACCAGGCCAAAAAGTTAACAGATGTGCTGCTGAAAAAGTTTAGGAGCTTTTCAGCTGGAATACCTTCTAGACCAGTGGTACTTTAGAAGACAGGTAGTTTAAGGAAATTCAGAGAAATATTTTCTCAATGATAAAAAAATTTCCCATGGAAATATTTTTTCCTGTGTCACTTCAAAGAATACATTCTTGGTCTGGTTTTGATGCTTCTGCCACGGGATGAGAGGCCAGCATTGTTCGCAATGTGCGGGATGCAGAGCGTTTCCACCTGAGGAAATATGTGAGCCTCAGCCACCTCTTTCCTCAGCCATAGCTGAGGCTTTCTAAGCAAAGAAGTACTTTAGGAAAGCAACAAAGTTCTTCAAAGCTGTGGATCACCTTTGTAAGGTGTACTTCTGTTTCTTCTGTCAAGTAGACACTCTGTTATTGTCGGTCCTCAATAAAGTCCCCATAGTGCGTTAGCAGGAATTCAGCCTAAACAAAAGAAATGTCCAGCTAAACAAACTAGTTATCAGAGGGAATAAAACACTTAAATATATATCTGTTTCTAGTGTTTGCATTAACTTCAGCTTTTCACTACAGATAAATCCTGAGCTAAATACTGACCTAGTAGAAGTCAGTATCAGTTCTCATTTTGCTGAATATGCCCTGGCCTCTTACCAAGACGTTTTGACCTGAGAAAAAGTGTGAAGTAGATGTGAATGCATTGACTGAGTACTGATTTTATATGTATCTTTTCTTCTCTTTTCTTCTAGAAAAACTAAGCATTCTGTCAACCTTCATAGCACCCTTCAAGTACCTGAGTCCTGGCCCAACCACCATGGAGGATGAAGACAATTTAAGTAAGCAGTCTCTTTTCTCTATAGATGAATAATAAAGTTCAAAAATAAAATCTCTACAGTGGAGGAGCAATTGTGGAAAGGAGTTGGTTTTGCAGCTACTGGCAGACCATAAGCCCAGCCCCTATGTAAAATCACAGAATCAGAGAAGGGAGTTGGAAGGGACCCATGAGGATCATCAAGTCCAGTTCCTGGCCCTGCACAGAACCATCAAATTGAGAATTGATTAACCAGGCTTAAATAAACCAGATATAACCTAAAAATTAACCACTCTTGGCTAATAGGTATTCTCTTGGGTCCTTACACCTCAACCAACTGTCTGAGCGCATGACTGAAGAGCTGGAGGAAAGTCCTGCTGGGTTTGAAGGAGCTGAGAAGTCTTCCAAACACCAAGAAGTCCGAGAGGAGCAGTTAGGAATTAATAACCTTCAGTAAGCCCTTCAATTTGTCACCTAGAAGCAATTATTGTGTATTGTCCAGCCCTGCTTATTTTAACACAACTTGAATCTTCAAAAAAAAAGGAAGGAAAGCTTTCTGAACCAAATGAGCAATGTTTTAGTATCACCTACCAGACTGGTTTCTTTTCCAGCCAGACACGTGCTGCCATGTTGCCCTGTTAGAGCCAGTTAGTGGGAGGAATTGGGTATTTTTTCCCTTGTTGTGGCTGATCTGCCTTGGTTTGGTCATGGTGTATCACCAAGGGGAAGAGCTGCTGGAGGAGTGAAGAAGCACAGCCTGCTATTTTCTGCTGCTGAGCATCACATGGACATCCCACTATTCTGCTGCACAGAGAAGAGAGGCTATTACAGATCTTAGCAAAGGCAAAAAAATCCCGAAAATCCTTCAAAATTGCTCCCAGGAAGGCTACATTTTCAGGAAGACATATGAGAAGTATACACACACACACAGAGCGGAAACATATTATGCACACGATGAGCTTGTGCAGGCACCTCCTGCGTAATAGTTCCCAAATGTGCTACTTAGTTATTTTTAGGTAATGTAGGAAGTTTGTACAAGCCAAACACTGTAACACCGTTTTCTTATTGCTACTGTAACGCCAAGACAGCTTCGTGCTTGCGTGGGCTGTAAAACAGCTCACATGGACAGGGTGAGCTATGTTTTCTGAAAGAGAAACAGCAAATGTCACTTTTTTCAGGGTCATCCTACCCAGTCCTCCCTTCGGTCAAACATATGCTCCAGTGAAAAGGGAGCTATTTATTTCTTGGTACACAGAAAATGTTTTAGGTGTTACTATTAGAATCTTTTAAAAAAAATTTTTTTAAGATATGAATTAATTTTAAATTATCCATATTTCTGCATTCACTTGCAGTACAGTGGTCTAAACCCCACTAAAGCCTATAGCACACATGTATCTCTGGAGTAATTCCACATTATAAAGAGCTTCAGGGATTTGCTCTGAACAAGTAGAAAAACCTTCTCCTGTGTTAACAATTTAACAGAAGCCCAGGAGAATGCTGGCAAGGTAGAGAAGTAGGTTGCTTATCCCTGTGGTTTTCTGCTCACTGAGCATCCTGTGAGAGTGCTGCTTCCCCGACTGTGCTGTATCAATGGGCAGAGTTCCACCTGCTGAAATGGATACAAATCCTGTTTCACATTCCCTTAGGCCTTCTTTATAGAGGGAGCCATGCAGTTTAACTACACCTGCATTTTCAACAAGTGATTATTAGCATACAGACATGATTTTTGTGGTTTATGATCAATGAACTAATATTAGAAAAACCTATCAAAGGCCGTGCGCACCTTTGCAATAGAATTGTGGGCAAAGTAATCATCTGTCTCTGATGAAGGTCTAATCTTGAACATGCAAGGAAAGGACCACACTATTCATCCCCACAAGGCAGTTGTACCTAAGAATGTAAGAAATGTCACAGAGGATTAGAAATAGGAAGCCTAGCTCTGTACATGGTCTTCAGCATTTGTTAGTGACGCTTTGAGAGAAAGGACATTTAAATGGGGATCCTCCTCTTGGTATATCCTTCTAGCACCTAGCAAAAATTTACTCTGCTAGAGCTTGCACCTGAATCATCGTATTTCTTAGACATGAACAGAACTGTCTAGTCCTCTGTGGAGCCCATTGATATTTCTGATCTCAACAACAGCCAGGAACAAGGAGTGATTTAGAGTGTTGTCAAAAAGTGCACCCTTTTATTGCTTCAAGCCTGCAGTCTCTAGCGCTGGGATTGCAAGAAACAGTGAATAATCATTCCCTGTTCACTGCCTACCTACCTGCCTTTCATGGTGTTACAAGCCTATGCCTGTCCCTGATCTCTTATTGTGCCATCCCCGCTTTGCCATGGAATCAAGGCAGATTATCACCAGCCACAGATACTTTTGAATCCAGGTTGTACCTCTAGCAGGAGTGTATGATTCCTGGGGATCTCATTATGGAGTGCTGCCACAGGCACAGGCTCAGGGCAGCACACACATCCCCAGTGTCTGCAGAGAGAGCTGATGGTCCCCAACACACTGATTTCCACCACTGCAGCAGTCTTGAAGGACACATTCCAGACTCAGTTCAGTCTGTGCATGTTCAGTTACGAGCATGTTGGTCAAATTCCTCTTCAGACAGCATGAGGCCCCAGAGGTTTTATTTCCACAGTGTGAGATACAGCAGCAACCCTGTCTCTTAAGAAAAATGTGAATATCCCATTCCAGGAGGCAGAGCTCCAAGCAATCCCTCACCAAAACAATTCCCTTATTTTTGTTTTGAAAACTGTGTCTGTTGCTATCATTTGGATTTCTTCAGGGCCTAAAATGTTCTGGCCCTGATTCAGGAAGGCATGTCCTTAGGTCTGTCTCTGCCATGGGCTGCCCACATTTTCTGCCGCATGCAGTTCTTCGCTAAGTTGGACGGAGAGCATGGGAATTTGAGTATCATCTAAGTCAGGTCATTAGATCATTTGAACAATTTCCCTTATTGGTAAGATCTGTACTAGACATACATGGATTTCACAGCTACTTCAGATAGTTAGGTGGGCAAAGTAGAGTATGTTCATTCTGGAGCAGCTAAAGACAATGGCAATCACCTTTCACAAACTTTTCATCTTCACTTTAAGCAAAGTCCTGTACTTTGCTTCACTGGTAATGCTTCTCTCTGCAGTCTAGTGTTACACACCAATAAAATCTAATGACACTGGTTTTAACAGCCTGAACCTTGTGAGCTGCCGAGGAGTGTTCAACAGCAACAGAGAAATCATGGCTTACCTAGACTTTTTACGTGAAGGTTTAAAAATACATGTGTGTTTTCCTGTAAGAGAGAAAAGAGTGATTTCTGCTGTTAGCTTCCAGTTTATTGTTCCTAAGTCGAGAATATCAACCTAAAAATCCCGGCAGAAGCATTCCCAATTCTTGGTTGTGGAATCAATAAGTGGATGAAAATGCCATCTTGCTTGCAAGAGGAGAGTTCCCTACATTGCATTTGATGTAGGAGCTGGCCTTGGACAAAGGGACCATGGCTCTGGCTCCTGGGTTCATACGTATTGTTCCTGATTCAAGATTTTTTACTATCAAGTATTCCAGGAATTATGGAAGTCAATCCTTCTAACATCTGCAGTCAATGTGATATAGATAAACAGCAGAAATGTACTCTACATAAGCAAGCCAGTGTTTACTAAACATTTCTAAAGACAGTAGCTGCCTGTCTCAGAGCTAGCAGATGAATCAGGAGTTGGCCATAATACAGATATTGCAAATTCTTTCTTCTAATATCACAGCTTTTCAATAATGCATTGCCTGTTGTAATTCAATAGTAAAGATGCCAGTGAAAATGAAGATGCCACCTACCACCTCTTCTTTCCTATCCTCCCTAGAAGTTGGCTTGGCAGCAGAATAACCTTCAACAGGAGCAATATTATCTCTTCAAATGTAGCGTGGAGTATCGGATGGTTAGTTCTGCAGAGCCCTTAAGACCCAGAGACATAGTCAGTGTCATTATTAGTGATGCATTATAGTTCTGAAATGCTCTTGATGAGGCAAACTCTCTAGGTTAACTCTGCTGTGCATAATGACCAAAAGGAGAAAAACATGAAAGAGCAGTTAGAAGATTGAGGAATAGTGCATAAATAAATATATTTCACTAACTGCTTTCCTTTCTCCCATTCAACTACTGAAGCAAAGACAATATCACAATGTCTCGTGATGCCTGTGAAACTGCAAAAATCAAGAAATAAAGTTACCTGAGGAGATATTACAGTGCAAAGCTGTGGGACTGTTTTAGAAATCTTACACAATGAATTAGAAACTATGGCCAAAAAACTATGACATTTTTCTTCCTCCTTTTTTTTTTAACTCCATCCCCTTACTATGTTATTATTCTCCAACCTTTCATGATGGGATAACCATAATTTATTATCTTTATTTTTTTTTTCCCCAAATGTAAAGAATATATTTGGGAAAGTCAAGAACAAAGACACTGTGAGAAATAACAAGACTGAAAATGATCCACAGTTTTGCATTTTCCCTGTGTGTATCCTCTGACTTACCCCTTTCCTTTTAGCGCTCTTCATTTCTAAAATTGCTTGTGATTGTTCTATTACAGCTGCTTACAGTGTTTATCTTGTGTAGTTTGGTGTCATTTGCCTGCTTTGTCTGATTTTCACAATAGAAGTACATGTGCCACCATTAGAGAGGTAATCTTATGTCTGCTACACAGAGGTCTCATAAAAGACACATTTCAAAGACTTCCTGTTTCAAAGATACCTGAAAGTATAAAGTAATTTCACATTTCCTAGCAGCTGCCAGGGATCACACAAGTCCATCAGGCTCACAGACTTTCTGAGGCACTCACTGAGTTTAGGCTGCCTCTGATTTACAGGCCATGATGACTTATAGCTGGTGCAGCTCCTACTGAGATCTGGGAAGAACTGAGCTGTTTCCTGGATTTTCAGGACCAGGTGCTCTAAAATCTGATTGGCTGTAAGGATACTTGGACAGATTTTCTTCACTGTGACGAGGCTAAAACACGCCATAAATACAGGCATGTCGTCGCTGTGCATGCCCAGCTTTGTCCACATATCCTTTGTGCCTAATTTCTGGAAGTTTTACACTTGCATTTCTGCATTTTTTTCACTACATCGAGACAAAACCTCTGTTGGCCAAAACATGGACAAGACTATTTTATAGACACAACTCAAGACAAATAAGTAGCGTATCTTTTATGGTGTTAGTTAACTATTGTTTTATTGAGAGTGGTTAAGGTAAGATGTTAAGGTCACACATTCATGTTCACAAATCTGCAGTTCTCTGGCCATGAAAGAAAAAACAGATGGAATAAGACAATATGAATTATAAACACAAATAACCTCTTGAGTTTTCCTATTCAGTGGTGCATAATCAATATAAATTCTTTTCAAAGCGGAATATTGTGTGAAGCAGGAGCTATCTTTCTTTTCATGCTTCTTGACTACAGTATCATTATGTACCATAATTGGCTCTGTAAAAACCTATTAGGTTAAGAGAGGAGGTGTGAAATACAGAACCAAACTTGTTTCCTGCTAAAAAATATGTCTGCATCAAAATATTTTGCCTTTACTTTAAAAACTACACTTAACTAAAGAGATATATTCTGAGTGGGATGAAAACATGAGAAAGGGTCATGTTGGAAAATGGCCAGAGCCACTGCCAAGCTGGATGGGGGAAGTTAAAGCTGATATCCCCTTTCCCTTCAGATCAGAGTCTCTATAAATACAGTTGTGAACTCAGTGAGAAAACAGCACATTATCCTTGTGCCTTAATTATCGTGATCTTTTAAATGTCTTATTTCCAGAGAGGATGGTTTAAAGGTGTCATATTTTATACAGCTGAATACCATGTGATGAAACTTTTCTTTTTCTATTATGTGTGTCTTTTGCTTTCCTTTCCTTCCTCACCTGTCTTCATTCTGTCCCCTTAGCTTCAGAAACTAAAAATTAACTAGTCACTAAGACCTTAATTTGTCAGTTCACGTTCTGCCTCAGCAAAGCACTGCAGAAGAGAGCTCTGCAAATAAATTTGGTGAGACAGCTTCCAGGCTGGAAGCTCAGTGTGTGCTGCAAGGTTTTCAGGAGAGGGAGCCTAAAGACTCAATTCTGCAAATGGGCCCCCAAACATGGCATTTGAGCCGTGATTATTACTCCTGTCTAAGCAGTGACTCCCTTTCTGTGGAACAACTTGCATGAGTGCAGACCTAGTGCTCTGATGGGAAAAAGTCTTTTGATATTTAATACAAGTGTAACATGTCAGGATATAAAGGAAGTTTTTAATCATGATGGTTGGTTCTACATAATCCTCTGCAGGCTCCTGCGCAGCTGTCAGCTCAGACTAATACTGGGGTGCAGCAAAGACACTGCGCTCCACTAGAACCTTCTCAAAGCTTAGCCAGCAGCTCACCCCTTACATCCTTGCAGCCAGCTTGTATTATCAGGGTAGAGAGAAATCCAAATGTGGCCATGGCCCCACAGAAAACAGGAGGACCATTCTCTGTCGTCTAAGAGCCACAGGGACTTTCTCTGTGCATGGGGCTGACCCAGCCTGTGCAGGCGGCATGATCACATCTGACAATAACAAACCAAACCCTGGGAAAGGCTCCGTGCCCAGTGCTGTTTGGAGTAAAGCAGGCAGCCACACAGTGCTCTGCTTGGAAAGGGATCAGGTGCATCTCTCCTGGGATGGGTTGCCTTGTAGGTTGGTTACACTCATATTTACTTCCTCCGCTTGTCTCTGCCCCAAGGAATGCACAGGAGGACTGGAGGATATATCAGAGATGCAATACATTTAAACAAACTCATCAGAAATTTTATAGGATGATTATATAGCCAGCAGCACATCTTGTGTCTCATTCAGGACATCAGTGAGATGACTCTCCATTCTCAGCCATGCCTCTGTTGTGGCACAGAGCACTGCAGTGCAGCATGGTCACTGCACAAGCGTGGTCCAGAGCTGTGGGGGATACATTGGTCCAACAACAGAGTGCTCCCTCCATAGCTCCCCACTGTCATTTCATTCCTTTCCTGGCACTCCTGGCAGTCACTCTCTCCCATTGCTTTTCTTTGATACAGATCATCCTTTACATCAGTAATTGATCCCATCATGATACTCTGGCTTTTCCTGGTCTCGTTTGGATTTATCTACAGTTTTTGCAGTATTAGTTGTTGCTGATGCAGAAACCAAGAGTATCTGCAATTGAATTTGACGGAAAGGCACTCACTTACTAAACTGGGATCTGAGTCCAGACCAGATTATTGTTTCAAATGCTATGAAGGTCTGTCAGATCATTTTCCAGTCTGGATTCATGATGCTGACAACACAAGAGGCTATGGTGTGAGCAGAGAAGGTCAATGTATTCATTGCAAATAAATTATTCAATGCATTGACCCATTTTTCTGTTTGTGAATCATTTCTGATTTCTAATAATGTGTTCATAAGCATTCACCCACATGGATTATAGAACAGTTGTCATCCTAAGGGAATTTTGCAAACTATTCACATTTTACTGGTAATTATCGAGCAGTTCATTTAAGTCACATGGCATCCATTATGCTTCATCTTTGAATGATGTAATCTTTTCTTAAAACAGAAGGCTAATGACTAATAGAAGCAGACCTTTAGGGACAGGTAAACATTCAGAACATGCAAAAAAACCCGTGCTAGAAATAATAAACCAACCATTATACAGATATTTGAGGAAAACTCCTCAAAAGGGCTGAGCAACAATTTCTTTTTTTTCTTTTTTGGCTATTCTGACAGCCCTAGGCATACTGTCAGCTACTATGATGACAATTGTAATGTAAGTTGTTTTCTTTCTTTATTGACAGGTACCAGCAGTGCAGAAGTAAAGGAAAATCGAAACATTGGCAACCTGGAGGATCATCCAATAGCATCTACTGACAGGACAAGAGGGGGAACACCTAGCAGCAAGAGGAAAAGACCCTTAGAGGAAGGCAATAATGGCCATTTCTGCAAACTCCAGCTTATCTGGAAGAAAGTTTCGTGGTCAGTGACACCAAAGAATGCTCTGGTTCAGCTGCACGAACTCAAACCAGGATTACAATATAAAATGGTTTCCCAGACAGGTCCAGTGCATGCTCCAGTCTTTGCTGTCGCTGTGGAGGTAAATGGACTTACATTTGAAGGCACAGGCCCCACAAAAAAGAAAGCCAAAATGCGCGCCGCAGAGTTAGCTCTGAAGTCATTCGTTCAGTTCCCCAACGCCTGCCAAGCCCACTTCGCCATGGGAAACTGCATCAGCCCATCCACGGACTTCACTTCTGATCAGGCAGACTTTCCAGACACTCTGTTCAAGGAGTTCGAACCATCCACACAGAGCGAGGACTTCTCAGTCTACAACCCCGTCAACAATGAGCTGCTCTCCACCGCCTACCGACACGGGCGCTTACTCTGTCACACGCTGGACCTGATGGGCCACGCCAAGCCAGGCAAGCACAGGATGGCCAAAGCAGAGAGCGAGAAGAACCCCGTGGTGCTGCTCAATGAGCTGCGCTCGGGCCTGCGCTACGTCTGCCTCTCGGAGACGGTGGAGAAGCAGCACATCAAGAGCTTTGTGATGGCCGTGCGAGTGGACGGGAGAACGTTTGAAGGCTCGGGACGTAGCAAGAAGCTGGCCAAGGGTCAAGCGGCACAGGCGGCCTTGCAGGCCCTCTTTAACATTCGTCTGCCCAGCCACATTCCCAGCAGGAGTAAATGTCACCATTTGCCACAGGTGAGAGGTCCTGGGTAGCTGCCACCACGTTGGAGGAACTCTTTCGATGAGTGGGATCGGTATTGCTGTAGCTGTTGTTGGTCTACCAGATGGTTCCTCTGATGTTGCAGCAAGTGTCATGCCACAAAAGAACGCTTTTCCCATAAAAAGAGTCTCGGGCAAAAGCTTGGAAATAGTGTCCTGAAATGATTTGGTACAGTTTGAAGCTCATTCCATGGGAGGCATAGAGGAGAGGGCAAAATTTAAGGGGAAACACCAACATTTCACTTTGCTAGAGAAAATGATACATTGACACAGGCAGAAAACACAGGTCATTCTGTGGTACTGCATCTTTCTTTACAGAGAGGAGCCTATATATAAAGGGATGCTCCATCTCCTCCTTTTAGAGCTAATTTTTGATGAGGACCATGCCATTCAGAGGGGACATCAGTGATAAGGAATGTGCCTGTGTCAGAGTAATTCCACCATTGGAAAAGTTAAAGATTTTTGTTTATTATAGGCTTACAATTGGGGGTGATTTTTTTTGGTTGGTTGGTTTGATTTGAGGGCTTGGGGTTTTTTGATTTTTTTGTTTTCAGATATGCCTCCAACACCACAACGGATACTGAAAGCTTTGAAGTTTTCCTAGAACAAATGTAGAGATTACTGCTGTATTCATATAGAATCTATAGATCTGAGGTGCATACTTAGCACATCAAAATTTCATAGTTGGTCATAGACCAAAGACTATCTTAGCACTACTCAGACATGTCAATTTTCTAAGTTCAAAGGAAGTCAGGATTTGCAGGCACTGGGAAGCATTACATAGGTTCAAGTAATTGATTGATTTTTTTGCGCTATCAGAAAAGGTTTGATTCACCAGCACCAGGAGGTGATCTACAGCTACAAAGCTCCCTTTACGAAGGGAGCAGTTAATGTCCAAGATTTAATGCAAAGCACTAGGAGCACTAAGAGTCATTGTGCTGTTGGCTTGCTGTGAGACCCTAGGCAAGTCGTTTAAATTCAGTGTGCCTGTAATAAAAATGAGCATATTATATGAAAGAACACTTCAAGATCCTTAAGTAGTGTGTAAATGCAAATTATGAGTAGCAATTCTCATTAACATTAGTAAAGATGGTCATTATATGTTCAAGGAGTTTGATTGGAGATTAATCCTTTAGGTAACACGATTGCCTGCAGGATCCAGGAATTATACTTGGCGACCCAGAAGTTTCCTTTCTGTGTTTCCAAAAAGGAAACATGACAAATGTGAGAAATTCTAAAATACATCATAATCCTCCACCTTTCTTTTAATTCCAGTTTGCAAACTCCATGAACCTGTGGGATAATAACGTAGTTCAGTAATAGCAGTGATCTTCACAAAGTGCTTTGCGGGCATTTTGGAAACCTTAGCCAAGATGGCAGTTTCACCTTTCCAGTGCTCCTTCAAAGTACATGCAGTTTTAAATGAGATACCTCTGGTGTTTCCTACCCAAATTATTTCTGGTTATAAGGAATCCCATTCTGCTGGTTTCTTTGTTGCCCTCAGTGAACTTTGCTGGGTGTGTCAGCAGGTAAATACATGTATTTATTGACCTCTGGTTTGTCATGTTCTGAAACTGCACCACAAGAATGAATGCCTCAGTTCCTGAGCTCTCTGAAATATTCCCTGGTTTCTTGGCTTCATGCTCACCTTCTGCCTGTATGTCACATTTTACTTCAGTCTCCAACTGTTCATTAAGCGACATATTCTCCAGTGTATGTTCCCTTTTTTTATGGCCTTTTCTCCTTTCTGTAGACTGCTGCCCTCCTTATCTTCTTCTCTTCACTATTCTGGAAGTATAAATGTCAGTGAAAAGGTGTCACTGAACTTTCTCTGTCAGTATTTTTTGAGTGGTTATGCATTGTCCAACTAAAAGATTACTTTTAATGCCAGCATTCAGCACATTAATTGAGAGATAAGCCTCAACACTGATTTCTGCTGACCTCCTTACAAGCTGCTCTCATCAACAGATACAGCAGCTGTGACACAAAACCTGAGTTTGTGTTACTCCCTAAGTCATACTTCAAATTCCACAGAAACCAACAGACATTTTCACTGGCTTCAGCTTAAGCATTAAATCCAGAAGCATCTTTTCTTGTTCTCACTGTGTTATGCAGTACCTCATCGAGTGACTGCCTTTGCTCACTGCCTTAGTCAGCCCATCTGGTGTTTGGTCGGTCGAAGCAGTGTAACCTTACTGGGGAGAGTGCAGCTCTCAAAATCTGTGGCCAGAGCCAGCTGCTCCAAGCACTGTTTCATCTCCTTCTTGTCTCCCCAATCTTGTGGGAACCACATTTTCAAAGATGTGCTTCCAGCCAAGTTTTCAAAACTGTTCCTACTTAGTAGTCTTGGTTTATGCCTGTGTTTAAAAGCAGGAGAGCATCCTGAAACTCAAATAGCTTAAGAGAAGAATTTGAAATATTAGGAGGGATTGATTTCTTCACAGAATAAGAAGCAACTATTGTGCTATACAACCATTCACTCTTTTCATGTGCTTCATTTTATTTGTTAGAATATCAACAGCTAACTCATTGGCAAATAAGGTCAGCTGTGAGAGTTTCACCCCTATTTTGAGTATTTTGTAGAATCCAGGGGTGTGTTTATCTCTGTTTGTCCTTTACAAAGAGTATTCCAGCTTTTCATATCTGTGCTCCTGTTCCCCTTGCTATTATCAGTGGTGTTAGGAGGCCACAATTTGGCTGTTTGTGGTTACAGCCTGACTGGAAAAAGGAAATAGCCAAAAGTCATGTAACACCAGTAGTCCAGTTATCCTGAACTTTTGGATTTCACAACGTCCAAGAAATTTTCAAAAAAAGCAGATGTCCTTACATGCTGGGCCTCCAAATCATTGACATTTCTGCCTTGCTCACAAGGGCTCCAAAGGGACCTGGTGTCCCTTAGCTTGGGCCTCAAGTGTGCCGTTGGATGGATGGACACTTTTCTGCTGGCTAAAGGAAATTCAATGTGAAATGTCAAAAGAGGCACAATAAGAGGAAGTACCTAAAGGAGGCTGTAGCCAGGTCGGGGTTGGCCTTTACTCCCAAGCAACCAGCAACAGGACAAGAGGACATGGTCTCAAGCTATGCCAGGGTGGTTCTGGTTGGACATCAGGAAGAATTTCTTCCCTGACAGGGAGGTTAAGTATTGGAGTGGACTGCTGAGTGAGGTGGTGGAGTCACCAACCCTGGAAGTGTTCAAGAAACAGTTGGATGTGGCACTTACTAATGTGGTTTACTTGGCATGGTGATTTTCAGTCAAAGGTTGGACTTGATGATTTTGGAAATCTTTTCCAACCTTAATGGTTCTGTGACTTTGTGCTTCTGTATCGTCCAGTTTGTCCTGAGAGGTGCTGTCTACACAGGAGGCTTCCTGAACCACCAAGAAATGCACAGCATGGATGTAAACCCCTGTCACCTTGATCTATTCTGATTCAGGTGAAACAAAGGGCTACAGGAATAGCAAAGCCAGAAATAAATAAACTCCCTGGGTCATCTTCAATCCAACTTGCTTCTTCAGCTGCCTCTCACCATGAAAACATTTACTGAAAACACACCATGAAATTCTGAGCACTTTACAATACCAGTGCTTTCTTAAAAGAATATCACTATGCCTCTGACTTCTTTCCTGTGATTGCTGCACAATGTGTTTGGGCTAACTGTGAAATTATACACAAAAGGTAAACAAAAGCATCTCACAATTTATACCAGAAAAAAAATTAATCTAATAATTTAAAGCCAAGATAATTGAGATCATGCCTTCTTTACTGCCATCGGCAGTGCATTAATCCACTTCTGTGAGTCTCATACAGGTACAATAGTGACTGCTGTGCACTTGCCCGTGTATAGGATGAAGAGAAGGTAGCTGAGACAACCCAAGAACGGCCTGAAATGGTCACAAGATCTGCCCATCAATCTGCCAGTTCTTCCTCAACCAGATGTTTGATCTGTGCTAGGCACTAAAAGATAAATACTATTGATGGTCAGAGACTGGGCACAGGATGTTGATCGGAGTAGCCAAGACAGGAGCCTGGAGATCTGCTAAACCCATGGCAGAGATAAAGTGAATCAGGAGAATGGAAATTGCAACTCTTCACTGCACCTTGTATAAGGCACTAAATATCCCTCCTTGTTTCCTAGCACATTTGGTCTGAACTCATATTCTCGTTCAAATAAAATGCAATTTCTTCAATTATCAGCTTTCATGGAAGTCTGACAATTGGTTCTTCCTGCTTTGGAAGCTCATGTTCTTACATTCTAGTGCAGGAGGCAACATCAGAGGGTGCTGACCTAACCAGCCCTAATGAGTGCACTGGTAGAAATTCATCCACACACTCCCAGGCTTTCTAAGTGCAGTGTGTTCAGTTCAGGAGATCAAGGTGGCTCCCAGCTGCATCTGACCAACTTGCAATTGTTTTTCTAATCTTGTAGTCCTTCTAACCTTAGTGTAAATGGCATTCTTACTGCTGTAGAGAAATATCATTAATTAATACTGCCTTAAAAAATTAATAATAGAGGAGTGCTTGGATTTCAAATGGACCTAAATTAGACAAGAATAGGTGTGAAAATCGCATTCACTCTCCTTTGAAATGGCTTAACGCTGCTGTTGCTGGTTCACATCCATAGCCTCCAGAGCAGTGGTTGTCTATTTATTTTAACAAAAGCTCATTGTGTTTCGTGTGTGTATCATCAAAAAGAAGCAGGGTTTCTCTCTTTGGCAAATACAGCTAACCTTTTGGATCTTGTTAAATCCCCTGTTCTCCAAAAGCTTCATTTGCAGGCTAAAGCAACCTCAATCCTACATTGCAGGGATTCTTTACTTTGAGCTGGTCAAGGATTCCTGCCAGTTAACCTCAGTGTCACCTTGGTGAGAAGGTGGCATCATCATGGGAAGAACAACCACCATGTCAGGGAAAGCCACATACCCCACACCTCTCATCCACTTCCCTCCAGAAACCTGTTTCCATGTGTTGCCAGACTGGTTCATTTTCACGCAGTGTCAGTTGTTTCCGCCTCCTTAACTTTATTTCTCTCACTGTCCTCTTTTGCCAGCTTCCTGAGGACCGTGGCCTCTCGCCTGTGTCACAGTTAAGCCAGGGCTGAGGTTGGCAGTGATATATTTGACTCCAGTGTGAAGAGCAGCAGCATATGGAGCAGGCACTGAGCTTTGAGCAGCTGTTCCAGCAGGTTTCTGTGAAAATCTTTGTCTGGTCAACCAAGCAGTTACATTGTTTTATAACCTAGTCTGTTTTCTCCTGCACTAGGAGAAACAGCTGATAGGTGTGTGTAGCTCCTGACAGGGGGATGTGAGAAACAGAAATGGTGGGGACCAGAGAGATGCCTCTGCAATGCAAATAACATCCAATTTTCAACCATCTATTTCTTACTCTGTAGGTGGGGAAAGTTGCTTTTATAATCAGAGCTACAGGCAATCAAGAAATTTATAGGATTACGGTTTCTTAAGCAAAACAATGGCAAAAGAACCAATTCAGAGGCACGGCACTAGTTTACTGGATACTGTTATTATTATCTTGGCTGCTAATTAGATTGTAGTCACTTTTAGGCTCACAGTTGAACCAGGACCACCTCCTCACCCTTCATACAAGTCCAATATAAAAGATTGTAATAACCCCCAGCTTGAGCCTCAGATGAAGAAATTACTTTGGTTTAATGTATATAATCCATGCAAGATCAAACAGAGATGCAGAATGGCTACCTACATGGAATTACAGGAAACAAATTAACAGGGCAGAAAGGACACTGGTCACTTGTTCTCATACCATCAGCACATATATGTAGACACATTAAGGGGTTTGCACATGAAAACCGGTCATCACTGCAAAACAACAGATTACTTTGCATCAGCTGGGCTCTAATAATGCTGCAGTTCTCTGCTGCAGAAAGAAGTTGGTGTATCCATCTCCACACTCCCTGCCTCTCTCTTTTGCTCCTCAGTTGCAGTTCTGTGTAACTCCCAGCCATAGATAACTCCAATCCCCAAAAGATTCCCCTGCATTCGTGTTTAAGTCCTGTGTGATATAGAGCACGCTTAGGGCTTTCAGAGCATTAGGTATGCTAAACAAAACTCTCCTAATGGAGATGTTAAATTCTAAATGTACCACTCACCTAATTAATAATACTTAGAAGAACTGCAATAATCGTGGTGATTAGTTAATGAATGGCCAATCTTAATTTGCAGAAGTGAAAAAATAATTGTAATATCTCAAGGAAAAAATCTGTAAGGCTGAAAGGTATGTTTCTACATAATTTAAGTTTATAAGCAATCCAAAACTCTTCTTCCTCTGAAAATAAAGGAAAATCAAAATTATCTAATTTTCCCTTATAAAGACTGTAAGGGTCCACAGTGATTACCGTGCATTTAGAGTTGGGTAAATCTGAATCAACCATCTAACTTGGCTGCTGGGTGCTCTTTTAGCTCTTTATTAATTGAAAATACTTCGTACAATCCATGCATCCACAGAAACAGCATTTGATTTCTTCCCTTCAGATTCTAGATTGCTTATTAAACGTGGCTAGTGAGACACAGCGTGGACTCTGCTGACTTGTGCTATTTACCTCAATAAACCAGCCTTGTCTATCCGTGAAGCTGATGGTGTGGATCTGATTTGTGAAGAATTATTATTTGTGTGACCCATTAGGGCGAGACAGTTTGTGCAGAATGATTAGGGCTCCAGCAACCAGCAGACCTAGTTAGTACATGAAAGCTGAATCTCAGTCTGGTGTCATCCAGACATAAAACCTTCTTCTAAACCAGACACTCTCGCAGCTGTCAGAGTTGCTTCTGTTGTTTTCTGGCTTTGTAAGTGAGCTAGGGACACTTCAGAAAGCTCCCGGCAAGCTGGACCTCGTTAAAGCTCCCGCTTAATCTTGGGCTTGCATCCTGACTTTGTTTATGATGCTTCATTATTACCTACTAAATACAAGCCATGATTGTTCTGCTCTGCTAAATGGAGCAGTAATACAAGTGCCCAGAGTGAATTTTTCTTTGGTTGACTTCCATGCAAAGCCTTTTCTCTTTGAGCTGGAGTGTTACAGCCATGCCAAAACCACGTTCTTTATCTGTTTTTATCTGTAGTCACATCTAGGAAGCCTTAATTATTCAAGCAGATTTTTCCTTCTATGTACAGAGTACCAGAAGCAAGCTCCTAGCATTTATTTTACGATAACTACCTCCCTCTTGTGGTCCTTGTGCCTGCCCTGTGGCAGGCAGATCATCGTGTGAGGGGAAAACTAACAACACAAAATGCCAGCAGCACACCTTGGAGGGCAGAGCCTCCCAGTGATGCTGCTGAGAATCCCAGTGCCACGTGCAGCAGAGGGACCACTCCCTTCCGCTGAAGAGGGGACATCTTTGCCCATTTTATTTTTCTTGCAAGTGTTAGCCTTTAAATAGTGAATTTGTGTAGTAGTCACGGAGAAAGCCAACATTTCTCCTGCCCCTTTATCTCAGCTGAAATGTCCATGCATACTGCATTGTGAAAGGATTACATACATAAGCACACACACAAAATAGTATGCAGGTCATAAAATTCAATAGGGGAGATGTATTTAGGGCTTAATCTTAGGATTGTTGAGAAGTAATGGACAGAACAGACTTTGGACTTGTTATACTGGATGTAAAGTGTGATTCATATGTTTAGACATTTATACAACCAGAGAGAAGTTGCTCAGGTTCTTTGAGATAGTAAAATCCTTTGTTGTTTACAAAGTGCTTTCTTTATACGAACATCTTACAAGTGAGTTTGGATTTTTATTGGGAGCAAAATTTTAGAGCAAGGGTGTTGGTTTTTTTCTCTTTGCACATACACAATGCATGATATGAACTTATTGTTAAGATAAAATACTTTTTAAAACTTCTGAGAGATAGAAATGGGAGATACATACAAGTAACCACTGAGAAAGTGGGTAAATTATTCACCTTTTTTTATCACATTTTATTCAATCAAAGCAATCAGCAGTCTATGTCTCATGATACCCCTTCTTAGACTGTATTCTAAGACACATAAAATATAAATGCGTCCATTAAACTTTTCTCCTCTACCTTTAATACTGCAATATTATTGTGTTTAGACTAATTCATGTTGCGTTTTCATCCTTTCAAGTTTTCTGATTGACAAGTCAGAGTCTACTTCCAAGCGAGCTATTATTTCCTATTTGTCTTCTGAACCAGGGTAGACATGCGATATGAAAATACCTAAGCGTGATTGCTCTTAACCTACTTGTCATCACATCTGCTGAAGACACCAGCCCCACAATCAGACCTGAATTCAGACAATGGTACCTTAAAATCAGTGCTACAATGAGATGTCATCCAAATGAGCCCATGCTACTGAAGCCACGCTAATTTGCAATTCCTTTTATGCTGTCTCTTCTTGCTCTCTTTATCCAGTTCATCTTTAAAAACTAAAGATGGAAAGAGTACATTCCCTGAGCAAACATAGTCAATTAACAAGATGAATGTGGTTTGGTTTGTTCAGAAAAATAGTCTAAGCATCCCATGATTTCTAAGTTTTCTGTTCTTGTTGAGTTCTCTTCTTATTGAGTTCTTATTTTTAGGCCATCTCCTATGAACTGGGCACTAATGCTAACAGAAATAATTATAATCAACTCCTTTCCCTGTTATGTGGGTCATTGCTTTAATAGGTTAAACACAAGGAATAATGAGTGTCCCCAAGGTCTGGTGGGGAGGGTGGAGACAGCTACACTGCCGTCATTTCTTGTTTGGTAATTAGTTCTTATCCAAGTCAACTTTGCCCTATACTTTCAAGGAATAATCCTCACAGGGATATTGGAGAACAAACTCATTACTCCTGAATGAGACCCCTCTTTTCTTTAACTCTCCTTGAAATACACACAAGTCGTTCTAACCCCCAGTGCCTAATGAGCCTTGTACACCCATCATATGGAGAACAGCTCAGAACAGCATCACAAAGATACTGTTAGAGCTTGGTTGTCCTGGTCTTTGCACAGAAAGAGTGTCAAAGAGAGGAGTAGAAATGCTTGTTTAATGCTGACCCAGCTACACAGAAACCCCCTGCAAACCAAGACAGTGGCCATCACCATGAAGCAGCCAAAACAAAGCTAGCTAGAGAAACTGGGGAGCAGTGGTTGGTAACACAGCAGTCAAGTTTCCTGAAGGCTCATGGTTGTGGCAGCAGTGAGGGGCAGACGTGCTGATGGATGCACACTACAGGACACAAATCAAAGACACACTCCAGCTTTGAGTTCTGAGTATCAGCAATTTGCAGAAAGAAAGGGAAACATATCACATAGCTGTTAAAATTGTGGTCTGAACCAAAAGTTAGCAGGCACCACTTGGAAAGCAGCATGAAAATAGTGTCCTATAATAATGTTTATAGCTGCTTATAACACAATCACATGGAGAGAAGAGGAATTGCCCATGAGGGTCACCAGTCTGGAAAACACCTTCAGAGATGTTAAAGGTAGTTATCAGCTGTTGCCCAAGAAAACCAAAAAAAGCCATGGCACATTAATTCCTATGGATCCTTTGGATTACTGACTTGCAGCTCAGCCCAAGGGTTTTGCAATTCCCAGCAAGGACTAACAACACATTAAAACACTGTCGTATATTGCTGCCCTTTGTGGCACTGCCTGTTCTCCCTTCAGTGCTCAATTAAATCCAATCAGGACTCTTTCCTGTGTGGAGTTACATGGACATTACCAGAACGGGAGGCATGAGTTGTTGACACAAAGATAATCTTTGTCCGTTCTGTGCCTAACTTATTCAGAAATGCACCTTCAGTGCTGCAGCACATTCCTGCTGATCATAATTCATACACATCTCTCTGGCTCTCTGATGGTTTGGGCATGGCCTAAACCATCAACATTTACTCTGGCAAGTGTCTCAGCATGGCTGAAGGAGTCTGTGGTCTGTATTTGCCCTTCCACCTGGTGCTAGCTACTAATCAGAGAAGATAGCAAGACATCTTAAAATTTATCCGTCTGCTAAATAAACTGACTATTTTACTCAAATTCACAAAAAAATCTGAAAAACAAAGCCACAGAGTATTTCCATATGAACTGTCAAGTAGAAATTATTTTTCTCTTCCTTTTTTTTTTATTTAAATGTATGATATTTGTGGTCACAATTGTAATACGACTGATAGGAGATGCCCTCTGCCTTTCGAGGGCAAGAGCCTTCAGCTGCATATTTTATATTTTGACTTTGAGAGAGATCAAAGTACAAGAGGGATAGGCTACTGCTGTCACCATGCTCTGGAGAACACTGATGGGAAGAAATTAATAGCATTCCCCAAAACACTGACAAGCTACAGTGCACAGATTTTCCTTTTAAATCCTATATTCATGAAAAAAAGTTAAAAAGGAACATGACTTTCAGATTTACTAATCTTTGATGTAGATGTTTTGAAATTTCTCCCCTATGAATAGGCAGGAGCCTAAATTTGTATCTTTGCCTGCGTCTCTTCTTGGACATTTGTGAACTTAGAGAGATCTTAAGCCCTCCTCTCTCCAAAAGAAAGAAAAAAGTTTTAAAATAGCATTCTCTTTTATATAACAAAAATCAATCAAGCGAGCCAAAGTAGATAGTCCTTACAGGCAGACTAACATCCTTACCATGTAACAGAGCTAGAATCTAGCATATATCTGAGCAAAGCTTCCCTGTGGCAGACCACGGAGCAACTTGTGCAAATCCAAGGGACCCGTTGGGGAGCCCTTGATAACAATAGGTCACCAGATAAACACCAATGAGGCTGAACTGAGCAGGGGCAGAGAAAGAAACATTGCAAGGACAAGCTGAGGGGAAAAAAATGCTTCCAGGCTGCCTTTGACAGAAATTGATCCAAACAAACGAAACGCTCCTGCTGTATTGGTAGCAGCAGTTGGGTTTTCCTTCTCCCTTTCAAAACGTGAGATGCCAACAGGGGGATCAGCACAGGCCAATTGCCTCTCCTAGGCAGTGGTATGTGGTGTGCAGCAGCAGGGCTGCTCCCAGCTGCAGATATGAGGGAGCTTGCTGGAGGCAGGAATAGAAGCTTAAAATACAAAAATTACTCCATTGAGAACCTGGGAACAGTTTTTATGGAGTGGGGGGTGGAACTGACCCCCTTGGTGAAAATCGGGCAAAACCCACAAGTCTGGGAAGGAAACTGTTGGAGCTACAGCACAGTCTTGAAGTGAAATCCTTGCAAAGGCATGCACAGGGAAATGCTTTGACAGTAATTTGAGCTGTGTTTCGCTACCTATGCCATGTACTGTATTCTGGGAGCCTATTTTTTTGCACATATACTTGCTACCATTACAAATATTAAAAGTCCTTTTTGTGGTTGGGAAATTATGGTGAATAACTGAACCAACATAAACTAAATTTTCTCTGTTATACATAGGCATGAAGGCACAAAACAATGTGGGAAGATAATACCTTTATTCCGTATTCCCACAGGCATAAACCAGAGCAGAATTTCAACCTGTGGAATTACAGCAAATAAAACTTACCCTGAAATACATTGCAGCTGTTTCTCATTCCATCATGCAGCTGATAAACAGCTAATCTCCAGTTCAGGCCTCTCTATTTAAATAAGCCCACTAAAAAGTTTAGCTATCTCTGACTGAACTACTTCAGCTGAATATTCTTAGTTCACTGCTTCTGGCCTCTATTAAATGCAATTCAGATAAATTCTCTTTTCTACTAGTATTTGTTTCTCTCTTGACACAGCTGGTATCAGGTCCTGCTAAAAGCTTTCAGACTGGAAGAAAAATCTGAAAAATATGTTATTTAGTAAGCATAACTAAGCATCTCTAATACTAGGAGGACAGAGGATTTCTTCTGTGTTAGCTGTTAACAAATACATTGCTCTCCACTGGCAGCCTCACCCCTGCCATTAAAACTGGTGATTTTGCAGAGATGTGACCAAAAAGGAAAAAGGGGACCGCATCTTTCCCTGAAGCACATCTGACAAGCAAGAGCTGTGAGACACCCTCAATTTGCTGCATATTCTACTTTCCTGCTCCTCTGCTGCAGGAGCTGCCCCTTTCCCTGGTGATGTCAGGCAGTGATCTGGCTGCAGGCAGAGAGTGGGCAGCTCTGCCCCTGCCAGGGCACATCTCCCACGCCACAGGCTCACATGTGTCTCCCTAAGTGCTCAGCCTTATTTCCCCTTCCTAGCTCTGACTGTCCCCTTGCTGGTTTCTGTTTTCTGACGCTTCCACTCTCAGAAGCGATCTCCTCTCTCCCAGCACACCCCATCCAGGCGGGAGCAGGCTGGAGCTGGAAGGAAGCAGCTTTGAGAACAATTCAGTGTGATTTTAGGTTAAATGTTAGGTGCCCCATCTTTGTGGTAATCGCTGGCATTAGAGCACATTAACACAATTGCACTTGCTGCAAATTAACAGCGATCGGTGCAGAGGCACAATATCAAGTGCAATAATAATACACATGTATGAAAAGCAACATGATCGCTCCCTAATTAATTAATAACTGGTTACTGATTAAAAGGGGAGCATTTGGAGCTAAATGTGTCCTTGACAACACTAACAGGATTGGTTTAGCACTGATTGTATTTTCCAATAAGACACATAAGTGCAAATAATTGCTTCCACTATATCATGGAATTAGTTCCATGACAGTTCAGCTGATTACTTCAAGGTTTTATCTGTGTTTTGTAGCTGCAAGATCAGCTACCATTTTGCACTTTAGCAGCTGGTAGCGAAACACTCTTCTGTTTACATGTATTGCATGTAATGTAGCAGGAGAAGCAGAATCAATACTGTAGATATATACAGTACCTGCATCACAAAGGTTACCACGCTCGGAAAATAGCTGATGAAAACTTGAGGTAATGAGCTGAAACATCCTGCAAGTAATTCCTAGCAGCACTAAAAACAATAATATAACTTTGCCTGACATGGGTAATCCTCTGCAGACTGAGGGAAGCACAATTTTTTCTGGAAGGGAGTTTTGTGGTCCACTGAGGGTTTGAGTGAGATATGGGATATACCTTATAAGTGAGGAGCGGCTCGTAACTCAGGAGAGGTGGAACCTAAATGAAGTCACAGAGGTCATTCTTATTTTATCACTGGGGAAAATGTGCCCTGTATATCAGAGCTTTTTCATACATTTAGTTAGTGGGATAATTCTAGGTAGAACAAAATGTTCATGTTTTTTTCATCTTGTATTTCATGAACAGAAAGCTTTTAAAACAACTAAAAAAAAATTTGTGGAGGGACCATTTGCCCTGCAAGTCCAAAGTTAGGCTTCTTTACATAAGTTTAATGAAATACATGGGAACTCTGTGGTTTCTTTAGGGTGTGGAGCTATCAGTTAAATATTTTTGCACATTTTTCCATACATTTTTTGCAGCTGCTGCTGTGCAGAATCTAGAAGGACCAATGAAGCAGTCAGAGAAGTTTGTCCATCCTTTTATCTCCCTCCTTGATAGCAGTCATTCATATGATGTGAATATTTCTGCAGAAGAGATTTCTGTGCATGTTTTCAGGCTGCCTTCCTAACAAAATTAGTTTTTTGTGATCAGCTCTCAGCTGCTCTTAGCAATCCTTGAGACTATTCAACCATATTTGATAGCATAAGATATCTCAAGGCATTCATTCGTCCATACAGTTTTTAGAAAGGGGCTTCAAAGGAGCAAGGACAATCCAAACTAGTCCTGCACAGAGGGCAATGCAGTCACCCCCAAGGCAGCAGCGAGCAAGCCAAGCAGCATGTTGGCAAGACACACCGAGACATTATGGTGTCTCCATTTCGTCCTGTTTCTTTTCTTAGTGCCAGGGGGCCTGTGCACCCTCTTTTTTAGAGGTATGAGTCAATTTGAGCCTGAAGAATCGCAGGGGGTGATGGGTTCCTGGTGAATGGAGAGGCTGAGCCCATGTGCTGGTCTGGGACAAAACCTGAAAGTGCAAATATGAGGGCAGTCATCCCAGTGCTTGCTTGGTGGGGCCAAGGGAACAGGCAAAAAATAAAAACATTGTTTCTTTTATTTGTACCTATGTAGGTAACCCAAAAGTGATCATCAGAGTTTTAATGTACTGTACTAACAGCTGTGAACAATTTCACTGTTTCTCGATGCCAATTCAAAAGACTGTCAGTAGTCCTAACAAAGCTGTTTCTCCTTCTCTCAGACAGTAAGATAAACTCAGACATAGAATTGTTACATTATCCTTTTTTTCTAACATGTCAGTTCTGATTGCTGACAGGCTTTATTAGCAAGAAGCAGAAAGGTTGAGAAATGGTTGATTAGAGGTTCAGCTGTAAACTGGAAATATCCTAAGTCAGATGTCTGTTGATGAATCTGCTGTGGTACGTTTGTTATAGGATAGATGGGGCAGGTGCTAAAATCCTTATTTAGCAAAAATGAAGCCAATCAATGTTGACGCTGGATTAAACAGGTGCATTTGTTTAATTTGGCAGCTGCGAAGGGCATTGGAGTTTGTCAGAGGAAGGGGGCAGTCCACAATGCATCTGTGGGGTTAGGAGCCACATATCATGAGATGAATGAGCCAGTGTTAGGAGGAAACTGAGTGGGTGCCTGCTTTTGGCTGGGATAGGCTTAATTTTCTTCATAGCAGCTTGTATGGTGTTGTGTTTTGAATTTGTGAACAAAACAGTGTTGACAAAACACCAGTGTCTTGCCTGTGACTGGACAGGACTTACACAGCATCGAGGCTTCTCTGCTTCTCACCAGGGTAAAATCATAACAGCAGCACAGGGACACAGCTGTGGCAGATATGTAAAGCCACCATTTATAAATCTACAACAACATACTGGCTTCCATTGAAGCCAGTGGGAAAATTTTGTTTGGTTCAGGTTCCATATTAGAAAAACACACTTAGGGAATATTTGTAGAAGAAAATGCTGAGATAGTGCAGTTTAAAACCCACATTGATAGCTGTTCTCAGAAAGGTGCCTGGTTTCCATTCATACCTTGAGGGGCTAATCAATAAAGCATAATTATCTCCTCTGTTTATAGGGTGATGCTTGTTCTCAGTTTGAATCAAGAACTATTGAAAGGGCATATGAGGAAGACCTAAATGTATGTGTCAGGATCAATTCAGAGTTTAAATTGCTTAAATGGCTTTTTAATGTCAATGCAGATATCTCTGAGTGGCGTAAAGAGAGGGTGACAAAAAAAGTAAGTGTGTCACCAGCTAGTTTTGCTTTTTTTTTAATTTAAAGGGTTATTGTCAACAGGAAACCTAGGCATAGAGCTTAGTGTAGTTCTAAATACAGCACTTTGCATCTTGGTGATGCAGCCTGTGATTATTTTATTTATTTTAGCTTTCTTTTCTCCCTGGTTGCTATTGGAAGATTCAAATTAAAAAAATAAAGAAAGAAAGGAAAGGAAAAATGATCACTAATTATGGAATTTGTTGAAAGTATGAAGTTGGTTGTAAAAGGTTTTCATAAATGGGATCACAGAACAGCTGAGCTTGGAAGGAATCTCTGGAGATCATCTAGTCCAGTCCGTGCTCAAGCAGGGCCAGCTTCAGCTGGTTGACCACTTGTGGTTTTGAGTATGACAGCAGATGGAGACTCCACAACTTCTCTGTTCAGCCTTCTTGAATTCGGATTGAATTTAAGGTTTTAATTTGTGCCCATTGCCTCTTGTCCTGTCACTGGGCACTACGAAGAATAGTCTGGCTCTCTTGTCTTCATTCCCTCCCATCAGCTATTTCTATACATTAATGATATCCCATGGAGCCTTCTCTTCTCCAGCCTGGATAATCCACCTCTTGCAACCTCTCCTCCTATGAGAGATGCTCCAGTCTCCTGATCATGGCCCTTTGTTGGACTCAGTCCAGTATGACCATCTCTCTGTCCCACTTTTACTGGGCAGCCCAGCATGGGACCCAGCACTCCCAGTGTGTCTCACCAGTGCTGAGCAGTGGGAGAGGATCATCTCCCTCGACCTGCTGGCAGCGCTCTTTCTAATGCAGCTCAGGAGGCTGTTTGCCTTCTTTGTCATGAAGTCGCACTGCTGGCTCATGGTCAGCTTGTTGTCCACCAGGACCCCAAGGTCCTTCTCAGCAAATCTGCTTTTTGTGTGGTCAGCCCCCAGCCCATCTGCATGTCTGGGGCTGTTGTTCCTCAGGTGCAGGACTTGACATATCTCTTTGTGAATTTCATTAGGTCCTTGTCAGGCCATTTCTCCAGCCTGTTGAGGTCCCTCTGGATGTCAGCATGACCCTCTGATGTATCAGCCACTTCTCCCAATGTTGCATCACAAGCAAACCTGCTGAAGGTACACTCTGCCCCATCATCCAGATCATTTATGAAGAGGTTAATAGCATTGGACCTAGTGTTGACCCTGGGGTACACCATTAGTGGCATGCCTACAAGCGGGCTTTGTGAAACTGTCCCTACCCCTCAGGTCCCACTCTTTCCGCCAGTTTTCAATCCAATTCACTGCCCACTAACCATCTAACCCATACGCATTGTCAGCTTGTGCATTATGCTGCTGTGGGAGATAGTGTCAAAGGCTTTAATAAAGCCAAAGCAAGCAACATCCACTACTCTGCCCCCATCCACCAAGCCAGTCACTTCATTATAGAAGGCTATCAGGGTTTCTTAAGCACAATTTCCCCTTCATAAACCAATGCATACTGTTCCTTAGCCTCCTTCTTGTCCTTTGTGTTTGGAAAAACTTGGAGGAGGATTTTGTCCACCACTTTCTTGGGGGCGGAGGTGAGACTGCAAAGCTCACAGTTCCCAGGTTCTTTCTTCTTGTCCGTTTTGAAGATAGGAGTGACATTTACTCTTCTCTAGTCTTCAGGAAACTCTATTCACCATGAGCAGGAGCAGGAGAGAGCAGGGTATTTTCGATTTGGTTTTCCTCTGAGCTGTAAGATACTGAGCTACTTTCAGGAAAAAACATTACAACACCTCCTTGGTCAGTGCTGTGCTGGAAGCTGGATAGGGAGATCAAAATAGCCCTCTCTGACTTTAAAATCTTTGGTTTTGAAATTACTCATGATACCGTCAAGTCAAATACAACTGATAAAAATACAGCACCTTTTTTGTAAGTTGATCATGTCCCTTTAGCATGGTTATTCAGTAGTCCTAAACACTCTTGTTAATAATGTGTGACAGGCAACTGTGATGGGAATGCTTCATGATTGCTCCTTATGTGGTATCATGCTGGGATTGCAGACCCATGCTCTGCTGTTTTGTTATCTGCACTTCACTTCAGACATGTTTTATTATAGTACTTTAAAAGGAAGAATGGAACATTTTATATTTTCCTGCCAAACCCCTTCTGGTTTTTTTTTTTCCCTTAAAGAATTGTTTTTATCATCTATCTTTTACTGTGTATCACATCATTATCTTCACCTGTTAGGGGAAAAAATGAATGGACTTACAGTGTACAACAGAGTGACAGCAAATCATAGCATGGATGTTCCCTTCAGAATGACAGTTATACCCTAGATGGCACAGTAACTAAATAACTCATTGTGAGAAACTCCTTCTCACAGACAGTTGTTAAATTGAAGGTATTACCAAAACAGAATGCAAGAATTATTGCTTGTTCTATGGTCATTTTTCTTTAGGTAAGGATATAAGCTTCTTTTTTTCCTTTCTATTAGAAACAAACTGAAAAATCCAATCCAGCCCTTAGCATCGTTACAGCACCATTACGGTTTATGCTGACCTAGTATTTTCACTATAAATCCTGTCTTCCCCATGAGTCTTGAGACCAGGGTTCATTTGCAGTCCAGGCTTGTTTGAGGGAAAATATTTTTTAATGAATTTTGAGGGCTTAGCCTGGACCTTTTAAAATTTTCAAGAAAGTGACATAAAAATAAAAATTAATTCTTTCTGATGTTTTCTAGTATTGTTTTTTCGTTCCTGTAGCAAAGAACCTAGATCTCAGTTTGAAGCTGAGGTTTTGCTAAAATTTAATGGGAAATTACTATAGGTATGAATGATCACAATCAACCCGTTAAGATGAATATCTTAATTTATTTAGAAAAGGGCCTATTTTTTGATAAGGCATGAATATTCAGAAACTTTATAAATACAATACGAAAACTCAGGTACCCCTGGTACTCCAAAGACTGACTGCAAGGTGTTTTGTTTCATTAGGAGATCGGCAGCAGACCAGTAATGAGGATGAGCAGATCTACCCACTTTAAACGCAATACAGACACAATAGATTAACAAAACAGTGTCCGCTCAAAAAGGGAAAAAAGAAAACACATCTTGTTCCTGCTGAGACAAACAGCAGGAATGCCCTAAGTGTCTGCAGTAGAGGTGACTGAAGCCTGTGCTTTGGGACAAGGACTGGTCCTTCTGCCAGCAGAGCTGGCACTGCTGAGGAGCTGTTGGGGACATCTCCAGCCAGCATGGGTGGCTCTGGTAGAGGAGGCCTGACCATCACTCCAGCTCATGTTATGGCCCACACTGTGTAGCTCCAGGGAGGAAAAATGTGCTTTTAAGCCTATTTCCAACAGAGTCCAGCATTTGCCCAGCAGCTCTGTGGCAACTGAGAGGGGCTGCAGTCCTCTCTGTGTCCCTGTGCCCGAGTGTCACCATGGAACCGTGTGTGAGGGCCCTGGCAGCAGACAGGAGCAGGCTCCTACCACAAACACCAGCTAAACCAGGCTCCAGCCCAGCCCACTCCTGTCAGGACAGGGATACATGTTGGACAGGCTCTGCCAGGGCCTTGGCTTAGTCTATCCCTCTCTCTTACCGAGCACAATGTCCTAGCTAAGGCTGTTCTGGATGCTGTAAGCCATCTGGATTTACTCAGGACTTGTTCCTATTGCCCATGGTGTGCTGGATCAGCAGCATCTCTGTGCAGGGATGGGAATGGGACAGGAAGCAGTTTTGTGCCTGGAGGGTGCCCAGTCCCTGTGCACTGGGAGAGCTCCCACTGGGCAGTGGGCTCTGCTTCACCCGTCACGTTAGCGCTCAAACACACAAAAACCTGCCCAGCAGCGTAACTGGAGTCATCCTCTAGGGTAACTGAGCCTTGTCAGCCTAGTTCCTGCTTTCCAGAGCCTGAAGGTGAAATTATGATTGACTTTTGCTTAAAAAATGAGAAAGGGAGGGGAGAAAAGAGCTCCCATTCCTGTCTCCCTCCTGGTTTGTAAGTACATGACAATAACACAGCTGCACATGAGCTTACACTGGTTTAGCTTCATACAGAGATTAACAGCTGATTTAAATTCAGCAGGTGCAAGTTTTCTGTGTGGACAACACTCAAGCTGATAGGAAATCAATGAGTTTAGACATTTCTGAATTCTGTAGCCCTGGCGCCAGGCAGTACGAAATTCTGTAGCCCTGGGGTAAGTGACTATATGAGGTGCAGGTCGACACCGAGTCAGGCCAGCTGGATGATTCTGATAAAATCTGTTTTCTGCCTTCCATTTCACATCCCCTCTCTTTTTATTTTGTTTTCAGATACCGGTATTAAAATTACTTCAGGATCCTAGTTTTATCTGGCAAAGATTAGGGACAGAGAGAGAGATTGAGAGGGCTGTTTGCAAAGCTGTCAAGAACACGGAACAGTCCAAGTGTGAAACCTATTCACCTTCACTTTATGCTGTTGATGGGTATAATAAAATATTTTTCATTCATCCATCAAAAAAGTTAGAGCTATTTACGCATACATACGCAGAATGCCCAATGTGATTTGCCATAAATGCTTTAATCACGTGCATTTCAGATGTAACCTACTTGTAGCTGCACAACTGAGAGTGTGAGACATCTGTCTTAAGTGCTGGCTGATAATAAGCATCATGAATCTTCCCTCCAGATCCCGCAGCACTTCCCAGATGACGGGTTTGATTTGGCCTGGGCTTTCATGCAAAGCTTTCACTGAAGGCGAAAGCAATTCCACGTGCAGAAGAGCCCACTGCACTACACAAAGACAGCGACTTCTGGGGGGCGAAGCACTGCGGCTTGAGCCAGAGCTTTGTTGTTGTGAGAACAGTCCTTTTTCTCCCCAAAAATACTTGAGCCAAGAAATGTTAAAGAGTTGTGATAGCATTAATGTCCAAACAAAGACAGAGGATGTGTTCTGTGAGACTCCTCTGTAAAATTTGTATAGCTCCATCATGCTTTTAAAGGAAAGAAAAAAAGGCATCTGCTGCTCCAGCACACTGCAAAACAAAACATGTGGAGGATGATACAAAAGCACAGAATAGTCTTTTTGTGACATGTGGAATGGACAAAGTGTCAGTAAAGTAAGAAACAGTGCCCATTTGTAAATGGACGATCATCTTATTTCCTTGTATTTATATCCATAAAATACTTTATTTTCTGTTTTGACGCTGAAAAGAAGTAGCTTAAATCTGATATCAAGGTGTTAACCATATGAAAAGCAGCTTTGTTGCAATTGATTTTGCTGAATTTCTTATGTACACCCACACCCATACATATGCTTGTAAATGCAGAGGGATACAACAGGCAAATTTGTAAGGTAAACTCATTTTCTAAAATAAATCTTTTAAAAGAGTTTTTTTTAATAAAATCTCAAACAAGAAAAATAGATGTTAGAGCTGTCTGGAAATAAAATTTTGAATTTTAAAAACCTTTCAGAAATATTTGTAAAATTATCAGAAATGTTCCTTGAATCTAGTCAGGGAGTGATTAGAGGGAATTTTTTCATTTCTGCCACTTGAATTTCATTTGGCCATATTTACATGAATCAATTACATTTGAAGAGGGAGAAAAATACATTTGGTTTTCAAGACTGTCAAGTTTTGATTTTTTTGTCTTAGCTTTACAGATATTTGTGAAAAAAGTTTTTTTGCTTGGAAATCATGAATATAAAATTCAGTATATTTACACGTTCTGGATGAAGCCCAGTTGTAGTAAGTGCTACAAAGTTCATATACAGTGAAAATCTCTAGCATTAATTACTCCTGAATGTTTGTGAGTACCCAAAATCCTGACATAAAAGCTGTAATTTCTATGCAAAGTAGATAGGATGATTGAGTTATAATTAAAATGGTAATTATACCCTTAATGCTCTGTATTTGACTTTTCAAAAAAAATGTTATGCTCCAAGAAAAGCTATTTAAAGATCAGAGAAAAATGTTTGAAAAATGAATGTATTCAAGACATTCTAGATCTTTTAAAATCCAGTTACTGATTTTTACATGCTTTCATGTATAGTCTGAAACATTTTCTTCATTTATTTTGGTCGATGGAAATAATAAAAAATCATTGGAACGTGAAAAGCTTAAATGAACGCAATATTCTCAAGGTTGATACTTAACATGATAAATATTTGAAATGTTGGAAGGCAGGCAGCAGAATTCACTTGCTGACTAAAATCCTGGCCTTCGTCCTCTTAACTGGGTGATGCCAAAGAAAGAGCTGTTGGGAATTTGGCAGCCCTGTGGTTCCTCCCTGGCTGGTTCAAGGCGTGTCACACTGCACCTTCACAGGACAAATACATTTCCTTCGACCCCTCATTGACTCCTTGGAATTAAAGCAAGAGCACCTAAAGCTATACATCACATGTCAGGAGGGGCAATCTGGTGGAACCATGTCAATATTTGATGGTGTATGGCTTGCTGGGAGGCGTTGGAAACGCTGACCCTGCCAGAGGTGACACCCGGTTGCTTTGCGCTCACCCAGCCTCGGTGCATGCCCAGGTCTGTGGGAAGGGGTAGGAGAACAGTGCCTACAGGGTGGGATGTGCCTACAGATCCAGAAGGATCCATGCGGCAGAGCAGGGCCATTTCCCAACCCCTGCCAAGCTCATGTTACCCATCTGCTTGTGCAATCGGTATGTCCATACTGAGAATCTGAGCATCTTGGTTCACTCTGCAGTTGGTACAGCAGCCCCTTCTGCTGCTCAGCTAAGCACTCCTCTGGGCAAAGTAAAAGGACAGTCCTAGGATGCTAAAAACACAGTAAAATTGGTAAAGTTGTGCAGTCTTAGATACTTTTTTGCAGCATTTCTCGCCAAAAAAGCCCCTTTGCCTCCCTCCATCTATTTAACCCATGTACACATCACTTATCTTGGACTTCAGGACTTTTCGTTCTTACTAATTTTCAGATACGTTTGAAATTTTTTCCTTGCGTCCCACGAAAAGCATGACAGGGAGGATTTAGGACAGAATTTTGCAATTTTTGTAAACTACAGAGCAGTGATTTCCTAGTTTCTAGCCAGCTTTCTCTAGCATGAAGAAAAGAAAGAGCCAAGGACTTTCCTCCTACTGGTCCATTTTTCTTGTCTCTTATTCCATCAGTGGGTGGTGGTGAGGAACTGTGAGCAGGCTCTGAAATTGAGGTAACACTGGAAAGTCACTGAAGGAAATGAGCTTAATTCCCGTTATGTGCTGTCCCTCCTCATCCAATACCTGATCCAAAGCCAGGGCTTGCTAACAGGTAGGCCTCCTCTGAGGACCAGTGATACCCATGATATTCATCTGTTCGGAAATGTCTCGTGGCTGGTTACGGGGATGATCACATTCTCCAGTGTCTGTTCTGAGTATCATCCTTGGCTCCGTGTGTGGCAGGTTTATCTCTGTCCAACACGAGGTTGTACCACCCAGATCCAGCATCATTGTATTCTCCTCTCATTCCCTTATGCCACGTACCTGTAGTGCTCAAGATCCTCCTCTATTCCAAGCAGACTAAAAATGGTAGCAGGAGAAAAAAGAAGTGAAAAAACACATCTGGAGGGTAAGAGGGGAAGGAGCTTGTGTATGATAACAAGATAAACCTTTGTAAAGAGCATCAGTGTTATTCAGAAGAAGCAGTGAAAAGCTGAAGAGGAAAAAAATGGCAAACGAGCAAGTAGTGCATGAGGAAGAAGGAAGAAATCTGTGAGGAAAGGTAGGGGACAAGGACTATTGGCTGTCATCTCCTCTTGCTTTTTTCAAGAGACATTTGTGAAGTCTTTTCTTCTTGAGTGAGTCTGTTTCAATACCCCACCCCTTGTTTCATATGGTGGTTTATAGTCTCTCTGCAATCTGTAATTGAGAGCTGCTATTTGCAATCCCCTGCAGTAAGTTCTGAGTCACTGATTTTTAGTCATTGAGATTTTTAGAAGTAGTACTAGTTAGCAAAAGACACACTACAGGTATTTATCAATGCTAGTTGGCCTGGAAAAAATGTATTGGTAGGCATCACTGATAGCCACTAGCTATTTCAAATTTCTACAGCTGTAAATTGAAATTAAATGCACAAGAAAAATTTTTAAAAGCTTTGCATAAAAAGCTGAACTCATAAAGTAGCAGAAGCATTCAATTTTTAAAGACACAGGAAGTCTGAACCAAAGCCTGCTTAAGCAAAGGTAAAAGTCTCTATAGATTTCTCCAAAGTTTGGCTCAGATTTTGAATTCTTTCCTTAGTAACATGACTACACTCTAGCAGAAAGGGTTTGAAGGAGAGGAAAAGAAAAAAAATTCTGAAATTATCAGTGATGGTGGATTTCGAAGTTGGTTTTATAAGTGCTTTACTGCTAAAATTAAAGCATGCTGGATGGCAGTCTCAGACATGTACAATCGGGCTTGCCACATGAAAATCAATGTCCCTCACCCTCTTCTTACTAATTGTGTAATTTTCTTTGGTAAGACAATACATTTTGTAATTACGATAATTTCCCTCAAGTCTCCTGGTTGTACCATGAGAGATTTGCCATCATCCTTGCCTTGAAAAACTTCCCTGTAACTCTTCGATGAGAGTTTGTTCCATGGGTTTGTATAGTTCTAGCTAGACAAAAAATATTAAGGACAAAATACAAATGGTAAAGTCTGAGATGTAAAATTTTGGATAGAGAAAAAATGTTAACACTGCTATATGTCTGTTAGAAGCTAGTGTTAGTCTGCCAACAGTTAAACCCTATATGTCCCAAAGAAACCATAAAATACATGATACATGGCATAGATTTTAGCAAAACATTTGCTGAGATGTGATGGAAATGTCATCTATAAAAAGCCTCCTTAACCACCTTAATATATATAAAATGGCAATCTACAATTTGGCATGACATATGCATATATATATATATAGGCACATATATATAAAGTATGTGACAAAATAGAGCTGCACCACATCATTTTAGCCAGAAAGGGTAAGCCTTTCTTATTCTGTTTGTTTTTCAGGTCAGAAGGTCTGTGATAATTTCATTAGCTGCTGAAACATATTTTTACTGTGTTCCAAGGACAGTGTTAAGTGCACAGGACTCCTGTTATTGGCAATGAAAATTAATATCTAGGACATTCCAATAAGATCTGAACATTTCACTACAAAAGCATGGCAATGTGATTAATGTAGAACTAAATGCTGTTTAGGTGAGGGGATTTTATTCCATTTCCAGGTGTAAGGAAATCACTTTATTCTGATCTCTTACTACTGGTACCTATTCACTGTCACTGCAGCGCTCAAACTGAAGGGGTAGACAACCAATTTAATCATCTGCTGAGCCAGTAGTTCAGGGCTCTCCATACAGTCAGTGGAAGAAATAATCTCTTGTAGGAAGAGATGACCAAAATATGGCCATCACTCAGGGGTCTTGCATGACTCTGTGGGCTGACCACTGGAAATGAGGGTAGCTCATGAATGTACACCTAGAAAAAACAACCCCAAACATTCAAGGAAAGGTGAAGTTTTCTTCTCAGTTTCCTAAATCCACCTCTTCTAACAAGCCACTCCCAGTGTAGCCTTATCCCTAGGGATCATTGCACTGCTTTCCATCAGGGCACTCTGCCCCTCTGGACTAAAGCTTGTTGTCCTTGACAGAGATGTGTTACAGTTCACCATGCTGTTTGTATTACTAATCAAGGAGACAAAAATTTGTGACATAAATTGCATCCTTTCACAGCACCATCTGAATTGGACCATCTCTTGATTGCCCATGGAAACAGAGGGGTGTGGTACCCTAGGACGCAGCTAAAACAGATTAATATGCAGGTTAGGTTTTAAGAACATGCTGGATTATAAGAACAAGGAAGGAGAAATCTAAGGGAGAAGGAATGTAAGGAAGAAGACATAAAGAAAGCCTGTGCTGGCCATGGGGGACAGAGAGAATGAAAGACAATTGTGTTGCCCAGCCATGTATTTCCCAACCATTTGTCAAGACAGATATCTTGGGGCACAATGTGGAAGTGGTGAGAAACCAACAAACAGAAGAAAGTGGCTCTGTGAAGTTCAGGGAGGGCTTGAAGGCGTGTGGCTTTGGTGAAAGGATATTTTGGTACTGACACTAGATCCATAGAGTCACGTTTGCCATCTCAGTGACCTTGCAGTGCGCTGTCTGCATTGCAAAAAAAGAAAATGTGCTTACATATTATTATTACAGCATTACTTCACAACTAACCAAATGTTAAAATGCTGTAGATCAACCACCATTTCCCTGCCAAGGGATACATTTTTTTTCTCTGTCTCTCACGGTCTCTTTTTCTGATATTTAATCACATTCATTTCTAAACAGACACAGAAGTTGTTGTGTGAGTCAGACCAGCGGTGCTCAGGCTTGCAAAGAAACCCAGGGGTTTTTAATGTTTTGTCAGTTGTAATCAATGAGAGCAAGTCTGATGCTTTTAAATTCCTGTCTGAGGTTTCCTTCCATTCACCTTGCAAAGCACTGGCATCAGACCTGCAGCATATAACTCTGCAGTGAGAAAGGAGCAAATGACTGGCCAGGTCACTGTGTTGCGTGCCATACTCATACACACATACCTGCATGCTTTCATACCCACACTGTTCTGAAAAGAGAAAAAAAAACAAACCCACAAACCACTGCTAGAGGAGAATGTGCCAACCTGCTACTCACCTGTGGAAATGAACTACCCAGATTAATTACCTGACAAAGGCTGGACTGCAGCTGTCAGCTCAGAACAAGAACAGTGTGTCAACGAGAAACAAAACTGGAGACATCCTGGAAGGGCTTTTTGTACACCGGGTTTTTTTCTTGGTTTTTTTTTCCTTTTCTTCTTTTTTTTCCTATTTTCTTCTGAGAATTTCCCCACTATTGCTATCACTTATTATTGCCTTACAGTCATACCAAGGTGCCCTGGAACATGCCTGTTTTGGGATAAACACTGCACAGACATGGAGCAAGATTTCTGCCAACCCCAAAGCCACACAATCATAACAGAACCAGGAATACCAGTGAAGTGGCTGCAGTGTTAGCCACATCACACAGGTGGTGGTTAAAATGACAATAGCTGCATGAGCTAGTGGTTGGAGCTTTTAAATCTTCCTGATTCCCTCAGAGGACTCAGAAGTGGTACCGAGAACGGGCAGTTCTTCTCCTGGTGTAGACACCTTCCGTGCTCATGTTGCTGAGTGTAGGATCCAGCTGCTCTCAAGGCTTGGCAAGGTGACACAGCCAGTGTGGCAAAGCCACAGTGCAAGCTGTGGCAGAGCTGCTTTTCTGCTTGTCCTCCCGTATTGCCTACATCTGAAGCTAGGTGCTATGCGGAGTGGAGGGGTGGGCAGGACAGAGCTGGGCCATAAACTGAAGTAAAACAGTACTTTGACCCTCACCTATATCAAAGAAGTCAGATGCATGACTTCTTGAAAGTGTTCCCGTTTTACAGACTAGAAATTGAGGCAGGGGCTGATGGCATGCCTGGCATCATCAGGCTGCAGGGGATCCAGGCGCAGGGGCAGAAACTCATCCCGCATCCCGGAGCCTTCACCCACCCCCTTCCCTGCCTGCCATTCAGACTCATAAATGCTTCTTTGTGCTAATTTGACCAAAAACAGCATAATGAGGTGTTGCAGCTTGAAGCCTCTATACAGACTCAGGAAGGGTCCTGATCCTGTAGATGAAATACTTGCAAGGCAGGCAAGGGTGACCAGGCCAGCAGTGAGAGTGTAAATCACTGCTCACCCCGGAGCCGCCTGAGCCACGACCCCATCCCTTACACCTCCAGTTGTTTGCAAAGCCATTCTCCACCCAGAGGGAATTTTTAGTCAGATGTGTGTAGAAATTCTCAGATTAATTTGATTTTTGAGAGGAGGCAGGGGCATTTAAGTGAGAGGGGTTTTTTTGTTTGTGTTTCTTTCTCCCCTCAGAGCTGCCTTTCATTGCACATTTACTAGTTCTGGAAGACAACACCCTGCTGACACTTAGAGAAGCATCAGTGAATTAAGTCTGTTGTACAGGCTGCAAAGCCATCTGGACTTTCTGCTGAAAAGGTTGGACATGGTTTTAGGCAAGATTTTATCACATCTGAAAAAAAAACTTCTGTACTCAGTACCTCTTCCAAGGTTGATGTCAGGGTGTTTTTTTTCTTCCTTTTGTCAGTTGCAAAGCAAAAAAAATGACAAACAGTTGGAAGGCAGTAAGGATGGAGATATAAATCTCTAGAGGAAGCTTTGTCAAAGGTAGTGGAGTATAAACAAAAAATAAATTAGTTTTGGTGTTATCAGAAACCGGACAGCCTTCGATTTGTATAATAGTTTGTCTGGGTTTCCAGACCACCTATATAACACTTCTGCAAGGTAAAGTACAGATTCACTTGACAGAAGAAGTGAAGAAAATGGTTAAACAACAATCACAGGAGGAGAAGGGAAGAAGAAAGACAGGAAGACAAAGGTGCAGTGGCACACAGCCTTGAAATCCTTCACTTTTTTGCTTTTATCATTTTCAGGAATTCCAAGCAGAACGTTTTACCTTGCTGTCCATATTAATCAGTTCTTGAGTCCAAGAATTTTGTGTATCCCTTGTGTTCTACACCCCCCTTGCCCAGGTTTTGGCAGGACAGTTTCATAGACTGAAAAGGGTAGCACAAGGCTTGTGTGCCAGCTCCTCCTGGCTGAGGATCCCTGTGAGCAGAGCAGGAGAAAGAAACATGCTGAAAGTAATTTACTGGAGTGCTCTTTAGGTGATGTGCAGCTTAACAAGTGAGCTAACAACCAGCGATTACCTTAGAAACACAGATTGGTGAGACAGTTTTATTTATTCTGAGAGCTGGGTATGAAGCTGGGTATTCCTCTTTTCTCTCTGAAATTGCTGTCTGAATTTCAGGAGATTTTTTCTTAACCCACAGCTGTAAAAAGGAGACCAGATGTGTAATGCCAGACCCCTTAGAGATACTTTGAGGTATCCTTCCTCAAGTACAGTGTGCTGGTAAAAGAAATGTATTCATATTTGTATTAGCCTTCTTCTTTTTTTCTGTAAAGGAAGAGTTGTACATTTTATTTCTTGTCTTTGACACTGACTTACCTGAGAAAAATATTGGAGCAGGTTGTCTCTGAATTTAATGATCAATTTATGGGAATAAATATATTTACATACCTTACATAAATTCTATAGGGTTTGGTCAATTTGTAGGTAAATTGCTTTGATATTTTTCTGTAAGTACATAAATAGAAATAGTAATTTTTAATTTAATTACTGGGTTTATCCATTTATTCCTTTCCTTCTTCACAAAAAGCTCTTATTTTACTGCCCACTGAGAATAAATCACTTAAAACAACTTTCCCATGATGAGGAATTTTTCTAAAAGATTTTACTTGCTGTAAGGAATCTGAGCTCTAACTGAAAGCTGTGACATTGCACTTAACTGCAGGCAGATATTTTACACCTCTCTCTCAGGAATGATCACAAGGGAAGGTCATCCTTTGGAGGACAGCCCACACAGCCCCTCCTGAGTCTCATGGCCTCGTGCTCCCGGCCCTGGGTTCTTGCTTACAGGCGAGTCTGCTGAGGCAACAGGTTTTGCCCTAGAGTATTGTCACAAGGTTTAAAAATGGCATTCTCAGGTTTTAGGTGTGAACATTTGGTTGGGAGTTTCTTGAGTGGAGATGGAGGGGAAGGTGATGGGACAGTGATATTTGGGGATTAGAACATGGGCTAAAAGTAATACTGATATTTTAGCTTCACATGCATGATCTTGGCAGGTCTTAAAAAAAACCACTGTTAATTTCAGCAGTGTTATGTTAATTACTTGTGTTTACCCAGTAAGGGACAGCAAATCAGGGAAGGGCTCTGTTGCCAGGCACACACCAGTCCCAAATGGCTCTGTGGGTGCCTGAGTGGCAGTTGGGATTCAGGTGAAATCATGGTTCTTCCTCTCCTAGCACAAAGCCACAGCGGATGATGAGAACTATCCCTGCTAATTATGCATTTGAGAAGAAGCCCAGAGAAGAGTGAGGGAACAAGAAATGTCGTTTCCCTTACCACAACTCTCAGCCAAGGGGAAGGTTATTAGCAAGGTTACAGCCAGTTTCTAGAATCATTACAGCAAATGACAGCAAGATCTTTAACCACAGGAAAGGGAAAAATCCCATGTCTGTGTAGTAATTGCCACGCAAAGTATTATATGCCTTGCTCTGCAGTGATTCAGAAAGTTGAGTCGTGCCGTGCCTTGCTGGGATCAGCAGTTCAGAATAGATTAAATTTGTTTTGGACACTGGCTGCTCCCTGCTTTATCTAACAAAGCACATGTGTGACAGGAAAGGCGCTTAATAGCGCAGACCATTAATGAGAACCATAAACACACAGGCGAAGATTTTCAAAGTGATGCTCAAGGGATTTGAGCAAGCACTGTTCTCTCCCTGCTTTGAGCATTTACCTAAGAGCTGCTAACTGGTTAGGCTTTGGGAAGAGAGTGGACCTTGAACAGCCTAGAGAATTGTGTGTGACAAGGGCTTTTCTACCATCAGTTTCCAAAAGATATTCATTTTAATGCACCTCAGCAAGATAAAGCAAGGAAACTGAAAACTGAAAAGACATTTCTCAGATAAAGGATTGATTTTATTAAAGAGAGGCGACTCATATGAATCTAAAACCTAGTTTTTTATAGAGACCATAAAAGTATTTTTACAGAGTTAGCCATTCCTAGACACTGGTGGCTTTATAGACCTTTTATCTAGTTAAAGAAAACCCACTGGTGCTAATTTAATATCTGTAGTGTACAACAGCTTGACACCTGAGGCTTGTCCTAAAGCAGGCACAAGGCTGCAAAGTGAACACTACTTCATTTTTTGAATTATTCAGCACTTGCAGTCAACCTTATGTGTGCCTCTCTAGGAAGAAGGCTTTTGGATTAATGATCAGTAAAAGAAAAGAAAAAAGGCAAACAAACAACCACTCCTTTCTGGTGTTTGTTAGCAGGTGCAGTATCGACTTCAGGAATGATTCTGCAAAATTGGTGTGGACATTCTTCATTTGCAGAGCTGTATGCAGAAGGAGCAAAGCTGGCAGCCTAGCACGGCCTCCTTTAGGGAACAACTGTTCATGTCAGTGGAAAAGCTTGTTTCCTCTAAATTCATTGAAATGCTACCTATTGGTAGCATCTCTTTAGAGCGAGATGAATGCAGACAGCAATGAATCAACCTCAAATAGAGGGGCCCATACGTTAGCATCCTAACATTAGCACACTAATGTGAATTTAAAGATTCTAATTAAACCTATACGCAAAACGTTTTCCTGCTAAGTAGAAAACCTTGCTTTTTCGAGGAGCTGAGGCATTTGGATTTGACAGTGTTTCCTTTTTCAATAGTATGCTTATTTTATGTGTTCTATTTTCTTTCAGTCACTCCAGGGGTTTCTGAAACAAATAAAAAGATACATTATATTGTTTGATTGATTCCCTGTAGTCAAGGGATATATTGAGAAAACAGACCAATTTTTTTCACTGAGCTTGTAGAATAAATTTCATTTTCTTTATACTTCCTACTGTGGCTACACATTTCTTTTGAGATATTTAACACTGATTAATCTCATTTACAGGATCCCGTAGTAGTACTCAGGTACAAATTCAGAAACTTTTTCATTATGGAAGAACTTAGATCCCAGTTTTTTGTTTCCTGTCCCCCCCAAATGCCCTAATAAAACTTGGGGTGTATTTCCCCCATTTCAAACTTGGTATTTGTGTGTAAAAATTGAACATTTTAAGAAAAATCTCTGTAAACTTTGGCACAGCACCTCTTTACCAGTTATGGCTAAAAATTTCAGTGAAAATATTTAAAACTAATTTTATCAGGAGACTTTTGTGGTCCCCGGTAAAAAAGTTTCAGATGCAGTGGAGGACTTTCAGCTGGCATTTAGCCACTCAAGAAACATAACAAGTGAGAAACCTACTGCAGCCTTAAGCATTGCTGGAGCATATGCTGGATGTGTGAACAATTCATCAAAATCTGATTGCATGTTTTTTAGTAGACCTCCCGTTCATTAAAACAGGGCCAAGTCTAAAACCTAAAGAAGTCATTGGGAAACCTAATGCCAAGATTTACCAAAGATGGACCTTAACCAATCTTCCCATTCCACCTTTTTCTCATCTTAATTTCTCCATGCATGCTGGATCCTCCCAACTCCAACCCGGGCAGTGTTATCACTTTCATAAAGCCCTAGGTTTACTGTGAGGGTCTTTTTTCTACAAAAGAAAATTGGGTGAGAGAAGGAATTCTCTTTTTTAACTCCCATTCTTGGGTCCTTTGGGGCATTTTGTCATTCTTCTGTGTGCCACACAGGGACTATGTTCAAAGTCTGCCTCACACAGTAGCCAGCACAGTGCTGATATTTAGTAAATGATCACTAATGATAGAAGCAGCAGCATGGAGGCAAATATGTTTTGTGGGGCCTGGGAAATTAGCAGAGCAATCAGCCTCCAGCCGGGATGAGGGAGGAGAGGGAAGTAGACAGCAAATAATCACTCTGAGCCCAGGAGCCAATTGCACAGTCTGGACAAGCTGGCCAAGTCAGCTGAGGTCAGCTAAGCCACTGAGGAGCCTTCATGAATGCAGGGAGATAAATTCATAAATTTGGGACATATGATGATCACACAAATAAGGAATTCATTGAGGTAGCTCAGCATCATATGTAGCTAAAACATTTGTAATAGGACTATGAACAGATGGGGGAGTGTGCCAAAAGTGATTCTTTTGACTGAATCAATAGGGCCAGTTGATCTTCCTCATCAATCTTGGTAAGAAAACTGTGAGGATACCCAGTGTCAGAAGTGCGTTATTGGAGTTTTCATTAAAAGCTCAGTGTGGAAATGTGTACCCAGCTGCTGCCACATGCAGCCTGTGCAGCACACATCCCATCCCCCTGTAAGAAGCATGACTGAGAAGATGTCTCTGAATCAGGATGTACACAGGATATATCAGCACGTTCAGCTAAAATGAAACATATAGCCAGACAAAATAAAACCACGGCCATCTAAGATAAAACAAAGCCCATATATGCTGACCCTGAAGGGTAAGCCAGAACCAGACATAATGATCAATATTGTAGGAGTTATGATCAGAGAGAAATAATTACTGCACATCTCAAGGAAAGAACCCTGATGAATTCCCTGGCAGTGCCTTGTTCGTTGAGTAATACTCTGCAAATGCCTGCACATGCTGAAGGAAGGCTGAGTTATGATGGGCTGTGAACTGCAGCCTCCAGTCTGGCTGCAGAAGTCCTTGCATGACTCTGCTTGGAGAGTCTCATCGCTGATAGTGCCATTTAACTCACAATTGCCCTGAAAGGTGGATAAAAATTGTCCCTTTTTACCTCTGGATAAGGGGGACTCATGGCAAAGCAAGTGGTTTACACCAAGGCCACCAGGAAGGAGGGCAAGGAATAAGCACAGCTTGCGGCCCCCTGCCTGTGACCAGCTGCCCTCCTTCCTTCCTTCCATGGGTCATCCTGCCTCTCCGTTCCCCTAGGTCCTTGTTCAGGCCTCTCCACTGTGCTGGGGGAGCACCTGGCACTAAATTGATGCCAGGAGACTGATGATGGAGGGCAGCCCACGACCCTCAGCTATTTCTCTTCTCAGGGCTGCATCTTGAAGATGATGTAGTACCTGGGAAGAGCCTGACTAATTCATTGGCTCGAGGGTACAATCACTTATCAATGAATCTCCAACTAACTACAGCAAACTTATTTACAAGCCTGGGGAAAATAAGTGTTGTGTAGTGATTTGCTATACAGCCTGACCAAGAGCAGCTCCTCAGCTGATTGATCTTCACTGTGCTGTGTTTTCCTCCCCTCCCATTTAGACAGTAAGAGTTCTCTGCAGGAAAAACAAACTCTCACTGTTCATGAGTGTGTGTTTCCCTCTCGGACAGTGAAGAGAACTAGGTGTGCATCTCCTTTTATCTGTGAAGAGAGTTGTGAACTTAATTCAACCTGATCTCCATTCATCGTGTTCAACATTCAGCCCCCAAATGTCAGTGAGATTCTGGAAATGAAGTACTAGACAGCAAAAACAGAGCCCTTAGTGATATCTGTATAGTAGAATATTTCTTCCCATCCATATGCAAATCTAACCTTTTTGATATTTCAACCCTATAAACCCTAAGACAGGATTTCAATAGAAAATGTTTACTAAAGGCTTTCTCCTTTATAATCTATTGATTTTAATATCCTTACTATTCTCGTTGAATGTCAGTTTTACCCTGAAGACTCCCATTGCAAACTTGAACACATTTAATTATTTATACCATTTGAAATATTAGTGCAGAGAAATCCCTAAAAGTTTTTGGTTCTGTAATGGTGTGATCTAAAGTTTGATTTTCCTTTGTGAATAACACAAGTAATTTGATATAGTAATCAAGGACAGATGAATACTTCAGACAACGCAGTGCAGTTTTAATAGTAACGACATCTATTTTTCATTTTTCCAGACTCCTTGTATGTATTAAAATACAGCTCATTAAGTACTGCAGGATCTCCCAGTGAACAATTTAGCATTATGTTTTCTTTCTTCTGCCAGCTGCCTGAGCAAGAAGCTTGTGTCCATCAGCGATAGTGGGCATTTAGTCGATGCTAAGTGGTTTGAGTGCAACCAAGGGCAGATCTGCCCCTGGGTGGGGGTCAAGCAGTCTTCTTTCCTTTATTTTAGCACTCACTGTATTCGCAAGACTGACATTTGTCTCTGACACAGTTATTTTTTGTACAGAAGAATATATGTGAGGACCTATGAAAAGATTTTGATGGCAGGCAAATCAAAGCAGAGGATTTTAAAAAAACTCAGCACCTTGGAGGTCAGTTCTTCCCCATAGTAGTGGTTTTTGCTCCCAACATCCACCCAAAGCCAGAGTGACTGAGTTCATCCTGCCTGGCCAGGGTATGGGCATACTTGAGCTCCCATCCCTGCCACTTGAGCCTTGTCTGGAACATCTAAGAGTCAGGAGTACTTCCACTGGCTTCAGTGGTGGTTCGTACCATACCCCAGTGTTCAAAGGGATTAAACCACTAAGCATAAGCCCCTCCTAGATTCACCACTTGAGCAACATTTGAGCATTTATTCTCCCATGTATACTGGAAAAAATTTTCAGAGTTCTGACTGTCCATATCTTTCTTTTTTTTCACCTCTGTCCCCCTGCCCCAAGCTGCAATTTCTCTGTCATTACATGATCAGAGCAATTGCATGCACATCTATTAATTGCACTGGATTTCTCTTTCACAAGGTAATTTTCTACTTTTATTTTTACCTCATCTTTGAAAATTTTCCCTTTTTCTTCTACCAACCTGATAGCTGTTCAGAAGCTGCCAAGATGTATTTGGCTCTTGTATTTACTCCAGATGGAGACTTTTATTTTCACTCGTATCTGGCAGTAGGAGCTGTGGTATCACCAAACACAACTTTTCTCTGAGATTGTTTTGATAGAAGAAAAGAACCGTTCCTTTTGCATATGGTTTATAAGTTACTTCTGATGGCAGATAATATGGTCTAGCCTGGATCCTAAAGTTCAACAAGACTCGCAATAGCCATAAATAGTTGGATTTTTCTGGTTTATATCCCCTCAGGAATAACCATCTGGATATGAATCCTTTAGTATTCTAGGAATATTGTTTAAAAGTAAAGCTAGAAAATATCTGGAATGAAATCTGTGGTTCTAAACTGAGCAGGGGTAAATGTAGCGGCTCTTGTCTCCACCATATCTGTCCTGTGTGCATTAGATATGTTTGTAACCAGTTCAGGTTTCGTAGAAGCATTGAGAACCAATGGTTCTAAAGGGTTCCTAATAGGCAGAAAGGCTGTCACTGATTTCATTTCACAGAACTAGGTCAAGCCAAAGAGCTGCTCTGGTGTGTGCTAGAGGGAAAGCAGGGTGCTGCACGGATGGGTAGGGGTGAGGAACCCAGTGCCATACCCAGCTCTGCCACTGGGCCAACTTACAGGGCCAGAGTATTCCAGGCTCTGAAATTAATGCTGCACTGCAAGGATCAATCTTCAGGGTATGAAATCTCTTACGGGGCTGAGCCATGCACCTCTTCCTTACTTTTCTCCGTCTGAAAGAAGAAACTACTCCTTTTCCTCCTTTCCATTTTACTTTGGAGTATCCATTTGAAAATTTAGGGCAATATGATATCCTGGAAATGACCTCTCAGATTAGACACTCTTCCTGGTTGTTTTTCCATCATCCTGCATGTATTCATCTGTTTTACTCCTTTGCTTCCATTAGTTTCACTGGCATCCTTTTAGGCAATGGATTCAAGACAAAAAAATGTTCGCCTGGCTTATTCTAGCTAAGAGGCTTCATATTTAGTGGATTTGCTGTTCTTTAATGTCCCAGGTCACTCCTTGAGATCAGCAAATGCCGAATTTCTTATCGTCCTTAAATGTTATCTGAAGTCATGTCGTTATTTTGCCTTTAGTGAGTCTCTTTGCTCTCTGGCTTTGGAACCTACTGCCAAATGAAGTAAAGAAAGCTCTGACTATGGGGAATTTCTAAATCCAAAGTTAAAAGTTATTTGTTCTGTTTAGCATTTTTTAAATTATTCTTTTAGGAATTGTATGTGCCTCTGAGCTAATTAACTCTTAATGAGTGCAAAATGCCCTGGGATGCAGATTTGGAGGGTACACTAGAAATGCAGGCATGGATTGGACTGCAGTACTGCAGCAGATGAAATTTATGATTTGATTCTTTTTTTAAATGATGGTGCAGATATTTTTATTGAGATACTCTTTTTCCCCCCCTCTGTCTTTCTAGTCTAAATAAAGCTGATCAGATTTTCAGTCCACCATATGGGGCCCAGTTATATCAGTTCTGCAAATCCACTTTCATTTTCTGTTATGGATGAAGTCACTCTTCAGCAGGGAAAACAAGTTGAGAAACAAACTTTCATATTATGAAAGACAGGCAGTGTTCCAGCACTGAGCACTTAACCAGAGCATCAGGAAATCAGAACACCTGGCTGTGCCCGGCTCTGTGCTATTCCCCTGGACCAGTCCCTCACCCTTTTAGTGCCTTCACTCATTCATCTGTAAAGCGACTATAATTGCGTTTATATCGCAAGGGTGCCTTGATGCTTGACAAATGAGAATTGACCCAAAATTCATCCTTCAGAAGCACTGTATGAGCAGTACCTCACTCACATGGTAATTGTGGACAATTAGATTAGAAGAGGTATAAAAGCAGTGAAAGTGAAATTCCATTTAGGAACTGTCAAACTGTTCTTGATAATTTTTCTTAGTTTTCATCTAATTCTAGTGTGGAATTTTGCATGCATCTCCCAGAAAGGCTTTATATGACTCTTTTCTTTTTCTGCAACAAGACAGCATATTTTATTCCGTGTTATATTAAACTGTGTTTTGGGCAAATGGTTTGTTCCCAGAACAGTACTTTGGAAAGCTAGGTTTAGCAAAACAAAGAAAAATTATTGTGTCAAAGAAATCCTATCCTCTATGTATTTGAGCAAATTGCAGTCACTTACAAGGATTGTACACAGGAAAAAATATTCCGGGTTTTATGAAAAGGGGTTTGCCTAATTGTTGTTATGTTTTATTTAATTACACTTTTTTATACTAGCAATAATAATGTTTTAAAATTAAGCTGAATTTCCACAACAAACTGTAGAAACATATGGTGTACAGCCTGCAGAGGCACTTAATGGCAGCAGCATTACTGATATTTGTGAGTTAGAACCTGCTTTCCTCTGAAGAATAGCTGTGTATTCTCTTAATTTAAAATACTGTTTTTCACCAACATATTTTCATCACCATTAACAGTTTGGGGAGGAAAAGCATGAATATGATCTTCTTAAATACATTTCCTTATTTCCACGTGGCTATGGATATTTCAGGATGAGGGAAGTTCTGTATCAGACTCAGCCTCTCTTCCATGTGTGCCATGAACACATTTAATGAAACCATGTGAATTAAAGGGGGCCTGTTTTACCAGGACCTCCCCCAGCTAGCATATCCCAACACCAGAAGAAAAAATGGAATTTTTGTTTGGTTGAGCCACTTTTCCTAGCAAAGGCACAATGACTAGGGGCTAACCAGATTTCAAAATGCCAGGAGGTCTCTGTCAGCACCCCAGAGTAAGCTCCAGCTCCCAGGAACTGCTTCCAGAAGGATTTGTAGTTACAGCTTGGTTCCCTACAAGAAATCATATGGCTGAAAAAAAAAAATCCTTTGGATGTTACATTTTATGTTCAGACTTGCAAAGCACTTTAAGAACAAGTCATGCTCACAAAGAGTGTTCCACTGACTTATCTCTAATGTATGCTTGAGAGGCTCAGTGAAAAACAAAGTGCAGAGATTAAGTAAATGAAAAGATACCAAACATTGCAGCAGGGAATCATCCCAAGTCATGGTGTTCTCAGGAGCACCAGAGCTGGTTTGGGTTTATGCTCATCCATGCATAGTCTGCAGAATTCACTTTTTAGACCTTTTTAACTTGCTCTGTTTTAGTGACCAGCTTCCCAAGGCTCTCCCTGGTGATAGGACTCACTCATACCTGAGGGTTCAGACCACACACTCTCCAGTGCCCAGTCCGTGGGAAAATTTGACCTTCCAAAAAAAGGTCAAATGCTTTGACCATCAGGTGCCATGCTCAGGAGGAGACATGGCAGACCAGTCCCTCCCAGACTACTGCACACCCATCAATTGCAAGCAACATCTTTGGTAGGATTTGCAAGCAGAGATTCCCTGTTGTCCCAGTGGCTGTCAAAGTAGATGCAGGACAGATCTTGGTGCTCCTCTGAGAGATTCCTGAGCTGATCGCTTTGCCTTAGTAGCTGTGAATCATTAAAAGCTCACTTTGAATGCAGAAATAGGTGGTTTTTACCAATAAATCCAGGCCTCAGCTCTCAGTCTTCTGTGGGCTAATGGAAATTTTCAGTGGGCTCAGAGAAATAAGTAGTTTTGTAGGACACGTGCACCTCTTTAGCTTACTATAATAAAGTGCTTTAAGTTCCTGTGAACTGGTCCTGGACCAATGTCTTAAGAGACAGGAAAAAAGTTCACCCTTGAAATCTTCTCGCTTTACCCCCAGTCCTAGTCAATATGGATCTCTTAGCTTTCATGCAGTTAGTTTTGCCATTTCTGAGGATGATGTAGGAAGTCAAAGGAGGGATACTCATTTTATCTTTGCTCAGATAGATGGTGTTTAATTCTAAAGTGGACCTCTTAGCAGCTGACATCAGGTGACTAATCAGCAGAAACGCCCAGGTTCCTCAATCAAAGAAGTGAAAAAATTCTTTCTGTCTCTTTCAGGATTTTGCTGACTCCGTATACCAAATGGTTGCACAGAAGTTCCAGGAACTGACAGACAATTTCACTTCCATGCATGCACGCCACAAAACTCTTGCAGGCATTGTGATGACCAAAGGTAAGATATCCTCTCATTTATTTTCCTCTGGCATTTTTCATGACTAAGTAATACATTATTTACCTGCTTCACAATACTGAAGGATGACTTTACTCCCACACAGAAAAATAAATAGTAATGCAGTGAAAAGAAGCATTAAATATTTACACCTCAAGTAAGTTCACACAAAAAATATTGGCAACAGAGTTGAAGATTTATTCGTAAATATGTCACTGCATTTCTTTGTTTAAAGGACAAAATGCAGACCTCTCTGATTTTTCATTTCTTTACAGATGAGGGAGAGAGTTAGTTATCAATAAAAGTAGTATAATTTATTAAATACTTTCTTGGGTCTGGAAACACAAGTTCTTGTTGTACAAGGCTACCATAAACTTTGTTTTAGACTGGCAACAGAAGCAAATGTCCTTTCCAATCAAAAGAAACAAACCCAGAGCATGTGTAATTTTAGTTCTGCTCTTCTCTAGCCATGGGAAATACTTATATTTACCAGCAGGGCCAAAATTTGGTATTCAGTCCTGTTAAGACTTAACTGATTGACACATACTATGTGGAAATCTTTAGTGCTTTGATGAAACTGGTCCATAGATGGTCTTTCTTTCTTTGCAAGAACCCCTCAGTTGGGGCACCTCAGTATTTATGAGGATGTCAGCAGTGGAGATGCTGCCATAAACTTCATTCTCACTCTGACACATGGAGCAGTGGGTCCAGTACAGAAATGAGAGGATAAGCTCAGAGGGGAAAGGCATATATAATTCATCCAGGCTTGTCTTACTCCTTCCTTTCAACAATTGCATTAGCTAGATTCAATAGGGACAGTTGTGAATTTTGCAAGACAGCAGGATGGAGACAGAATTTTCTGATGGAACTTTTCCAACCACAGAGCCTAAATGCAGATAAGATTTCTATGTGAGCATCTCCTTTCTGATGTGAAAAGAATACGTAATCATATTCAGTATGAAGGAAAATAAAAAGGAAGTGTGATTGACTTTGGGATGTGAAAGATGCACACTAGACCCAGCATACCAGCTGCCTTGTCATTGTCAGATTTCTTGACTGTGGCTCTCATCAGATTTTAACAAAGTGCTGTAGTTTATTTAGAGGAACTCTTTTCAAGCAGTAGCACAAGGAAGAACGTTTAAATATACTTTTTATGAGAAACTACCTACAGGAGCCAAGAACTGTTGTTTTAACCACATTTAGGGGGAGAGGACGGGAAGTTACACTTACTGTAAGAATTGTAAGAAATGCCTGTAGGAATTTCATCCCATTCTACTTTGCCAAGGAACTACTCCTGCATTCTTTAGCCCAGGTCTAGACCAGCTTTATAAAGCATGACTGAATCACTGCAGCCTTACTTCTACATGTCCAAAGAAGCAGATTGAAGCCCCACACGATATGAGAACAGCCACCGGAAGGAAATCATAATTCCCAAAGTCGTGGCTGCTGAGTGCATGCAGTGCTAGGGGAAGGAGAGGGTGCTTCCAGAGTTTCTTAGCCTTTCTGGGCAGTTGGGGCTGTCTGTGTCTCTTCTTCAGGGAAGGATTGAAAGTGTCCTTATGCTGTTTGTTTCTTTTAATGGGTCCCGTGCCCTTAGTGGGATTTTGCAAATTTGTGTTTCATATTTTATCTTAGTCAGCATTAAGACAAAGTAGAATTTTACTTATGTTCACAAGCTATTTCCCTCAAGACTTTTCAATTCTGAATTCCCTCTCATGAATTTATTCAATCTGTCAACCGTCCAATTTGTCAATATCTTACTGGTTTTGTGGAACCCAGAACAGAAACTTGCAGATATAAGGTGATTCACAGAAGATGCAAAGCTAGAAACAGTCTTATCTTAGTACATCCTCCAGGAAGATTTGAGTTCTTTCCAGCACTAGAATCTCAGCCAACCAAGGCAAGATGAATCATCTGCCATTTCTGTCATTATTTTCTGTATTAGAGTTGTAGATTTGTGGTCTCATCTTCACCATCATTCCCAGAAGTAGCAAGGACCTCAACACACGCTTTTCAAAGATGGCATAGGCAGGTTTTCCACATCAAGCACTCAAATGAGTACCGATTCCATATGTTTTTAACAAAAAAATTGGCAGAAGCCATCTTAAATCTCTGCAAACAATTTACTAATGACATCAACAAAAACAAATCTGCAAATGTCTTGTTGCATTCAGTACCATAAGTGACAAAAACTGATTTGTTTTTACCTTCGTTTCAATTTAATGTCATCCTGACTAGAAGCAGATTTATCTGTGCTTGTACAGTTTTCAGGCAAAGCTGGTAAAAAGCACAATGTGATTCTGTGATAACTGCTGTTAAGATAATGCAAGATCTCTACGGACAAAAAAGAAGTGTGCTAAATTGGTTTTCTTTTTCTGAACTCTGACATTTTTTTCTGTCATTTCAATTTCCCAGGGAAACCAAAGAGAGTTACATTTGGGCACTGTAATTGACTTATGCCGGAGCACCCGGGGCAAATTCCAATGTATAAGAAAGAAAAAAAATGTGGAAAATTATGTTACTGATGGACTGAGAATGTTCTGCAGTAATACACTTCTAGTCAGTGAAACAGGCAGTCCAAAGCATTTAGAAATGCTTTGCTCTGAATTGTGATGACAATTAAAATCTCCATGCATTTTTGTGAAAGTAAGTTTTCAAAACATTTGATTAGCAGACAGCAAGATAATCTTGAAAATATTACTAAAGCCTAAGCAGGAGCAATTTACCACACTAGATACCAGCTGATGCGATTTTATCTGATGTAATATAATATTGAATACAATAATAACTAAAATCTTGCATAACTGATCTTGAACTAAATGTTTCAAAAGATTGAAGAGTTTAAGTCAATTATTTAATAGTTATAACATATAATGTTATAATGTGTTTGAAATCTGCCAGTCCTCTAACATATTCTAATTTTGTTGAAACACACTCAGAGAGGATTGTTCTATCAAGAATTGTTCGATTTACTCTAAGAAAATTTGTTTAATAAGTAAGACAGTGCCTTCAAATCTTCCACATACAGCAAGCTATAATCCAGAGAGTATCTTCAAGTGGAACAGTAAGTACACTTGTTATTGTAGCATAATATTTACATGAGGACCTAAGTTTTACTGCACATTGACTATCCACAGTAGAGCTGCTGATTTCTCTGAAGACATGATGAATTCACATGTGGTAAATTAAGAACATCAGTTCACCTGTGGAAAAGACATTCTGGATAACACCATGTCAAACACAAACCATCAGCTCAGAACAGGCATGTGATGCAAGGGCTTAACTTCCCTCATCATGTTTTGCATTTGTGGCTAAAACGCTGTTGATAACACCAATATTTTGGCTATTGCTGGACTATGTTTGCAAAGTGTCAAGACTTTATCTCTCTCTCCTATCCCCATCCCTGACAAGTAAGCTGAAGGTGAGCAAGAGGCTGAGAGGGGACATGGCCAGGACAAGTGTCCTCAGCCCATGGAAGGAGTATTTCTTGCCACAGGACACTGTGCTCAGCAGTAAAAATTTGGGGAGAGTAGAAGGGGGAGAAAATTGGGTTTATGGCGTTTGTCTTGCAAAGCAACCATGAACTATCATTATATCAATCCATTAGTGTTGCCTTCCTTCTGTTTCTTCCCAGTCCCACAGGAGAGTGGAATGAGCAAGAGGCTGTGTGGGTGTTTGGCTCTTGGCCAGGATCAACCAATATTTCATTTCAACAGCAGCTGTTTCTTAATGTTTCTTGTTGTCAGGGAAAGATGACCCACCAGCTCCCCATCCTTCTGTCTCTCAGGGGCAGTTTGGATGTCTTATTTTGACTCACTGGTCTGCTGTATCTTCCTACTGAAAAGTTTTCAGGGAGTAGTAGCTTTTAATATTATTGTTGTTGTTATGTCAGTTGATACACTGGAAAAAATGAAGGGCAAGCAAGCTATTATTTTCTAACAGAAGGCAACAAATGCAAAACCACAGCACTCTCACTTACCTCCAGGCCCGATGCACAGAGTCACAGATTATGGGGTGACAGGAGGAACCCCTGTGGTCCCATCATGGGTCACCAGGCAGGGCAGCCACCTTTACCAGCACACAGGGCATTGAGGGGAGAGTGTGGCAGTGCTGCCTGTCCCCTGGAGCTGGGAGATAGGAAATCCCAGGACAGGGAAGAGGGCAGTGGGAGGTGTGAGCCACACACTGAATGCTGTGATCTAGAGGCTGGTGGCATTCACACTGTTTATTTGCACCACAGAGAGAGTCTGGCCTTTGCTCTACCTGGAATCACCAGGCACAGTAAAGAATTCCTGTCACTCAGTAAAGAGATGATCTATTATTGCTGAGGTCCTCTTTGCAAAAAAACCTCCCATAATCATTAGGGACAAAATGAAACTGCTATTTAAACACAATTTTCCCATTTGTGTTTGACAAATCTTAGCAGTTTAAATACTGATAGGAACTTTTTGTCATGCTTTCTGTTAAAAATGAAGCATTAAGAAAGTTCAGTCCTTTTCACGGCTGTGTAACATTCATAGAAAAAGGTTATGAGTTGATTTCTCGCTTCAATTTTCTCTCTTCTATATTATTTTTTTTTAAGGCTGACAATCATTTTGATGTTAAAAGCAAATTAGGAGGTCTTCTCAGTTATCTTGTATGAAATAAAGATGAACTGGACAAAAGAGCCCTAAATAGCAATTTCATGCTGTGATAAAAGATGGGAAATTATCATCTGTATCTCATGGAATGGATCTTAATCATTGCTAAGTGGAATAACAGAAAAAAGTAAAGTTGACAATACATCTCTGTGGATCTTTACAGTCACATTAAGATTCACAAAGTCTGACGTTTAAGTACAATCAGAAATACTGATGTCCAATTGATTTCTAATCCTTAGTATAAGTAGGAAAGTTGCAAAGCAGTAGAACACAGTAGAACATTAGGCCCTATGTAGAGTATGAATCTGCTCCATCCCATGCTGCCCTCAAGTAGCCAAACCAGTTAGAGAAAATGTGAATGATTTACAGATTAGTGTCCGGAGCAGATTCCTTCAAGAAGAGAGGCACAGGAGTAGTTTAGGCTCTCAGATCCCATTTGCATAGTTAGATGGATGCTAAAAGCCTGGTCCCAGTGCGATTCAGTGTTTCAATGACATTTGAAACTTCTGAAATCAAAATTGGGTGCCCAAACTGCTGACATCCTTTTGATGTCATAAGTTTCTTCACCTACTGCTGCCTGATGCTCTTAAGGACATGGCACAAAGTCATTTGACATTCTTGTAAACATTATTGACTTCTTTCATATGCCAAGGTTGACAAATCACCAGTAGATGACATTTTTTCTCAAAATACTTTAAAATAGGTAAATAGATATGTAGTTAGGAACCATATATGTCACACTTTCTCAGAAATCTGTTTTCCTCTGCTTATAAACCCTAAACCAATAATCTTCAGATTCTCTCTAAATAATTTTGAATGCCATAAGACTATCCCTTTTCCACAGCTGCAACTCTATTCCTGGATTTTGTAATGGGCACCTATAATGGGCATAATCTCATATTCCTGCAGCTCAAGAGACTTAGGTTTCCAAATTCCAGCTCAAAGGACATTTGAGGTTTTGCAGTTAAAACTCTGGCTCCACCAGAGCCATCACTTCTGTTAAAATGTGGGTTTAGGCACTGCAAGTACTCCCCCTACAAGAGCAACATTGGGTGTTTCTTCATCATTCCTGTTAAATCAGTGCTAAGGAGCAGAAAGTAGTTGAATATAGATTACTTAGAAAATATGAGATGGGATACAATCCTGTAGCCTTGCACAGGGTAGGAAAAAACCAGGTTCAGGGACAACTCTACAGGGCAGATTGTATATTTTGCATGAAAAAAAGCCAGGGAGAAATGTGTGCACCAGCTGGAAGTACAGAACCAGAGCTTCACTTTTGCAGGTGAGCACCCCAGCCTGCACATACACAGCCTCTCGTTGCTGTTATTGTCTAACCTGATTCCATCCTCTTAGCTGTATGGTTCAGAAAGAAGGGGAGAAAACACTCTTATCGTCAGTTTTAGGCACTTCCCCAGGAAAATGACCCAAGTGGGAAGGGAACTGAGTCCCTCATTTTTCACCAGCTGAAGAAGCTGTAGGTGAAGTACTGTTGGCTTCTAGGCAGGGTCAGCTCCCCACCATGCCCACTGCTTACTCTGGTTCCCATCTCTTCTCAGACACTGAGCCTTTTTACCTCCCTGAGCATTTACTGTCTCTGGATTTAGTTTTCCATTTCTGCTGTTCAAAGTATTTTTCTGACTGAAACACCTCTCAAAACCTGGATGCAGACAAGGCCCTGGCTCTGTGTCACATATAATTGTATTGGGCACAAGGATGGGTATAATAATTAGCATAAAACATGGAAATTAAAAATAGGCACTTCTGTTTCCTAAGTGTGTCAAGCAAGGAGTTGGCAAGGTCAGACTTTCATTCTGCTCTGTGATAAGGCAAACTGGAAGTTGTCCCAATGTCAATACCAAGAGTGCATCTCATCGTAAAAAAAGAAATTTCTTTGGTGAATTAAGGCTTGGAAACCATTGCTTTCACTTTACCGACCTAGTAAAACACAAAGGAAGATGTTTTCAGATGCAAGTACACCCAAGTTTTTTAAAAAAAAAAAAAAAATCACACATAAAATTAAGTTCCTCCTGCACTTATCTGCCAAAATTCATATTCAGGGTTTCATTCTTTCTCACTGCAATTAAGAATCTTACTAGCATCTGAGACTGTCAATTTACTTAATGCTCAGGTATCAGTGGCACAGCATTTATTAGAGAAACACAGATATCTGCAGTCAGGACATGGCAGGAAAGTGCAGTTCGGTCCTGCTTTAAAATTAAGAATTATGTGCAAGGTCTCTTCCTGAGAAGAAACACAGTATTCAAAATCATATGAAAGGAAAGAATCCTCAAATAACTTTGATTCTGCCACTATCAATTCAGACTTTAAAAAAAATCCTCAAGGATATGGCATGGGGGTGAAGCATGCAGGGGGCTGGGCTGACTTCTCCTCCTCCCTCTCTGGATTTCCAAAGCCCACATCGAGGAAAGGAAGGGAAGGTAAAGGGCACTGATGCACACAAGCACAGCCCTGTCTCCTTCCACACTCCTCAGAAGCAAAGCTGATGGGATTTAATCCTTTTGGTCCACTGAGGGGAGGAAAGAAATGGACCATAGAAATTAGAACTGGGAGAGACCACTAAGCCGTCCAGTCCATTTCCCTGCAAGCACAAGATTGTTCCCAAGTGCTCTTTCCAGTCTAGATTTAAATTAATCAATTAGCAATGGGGCTTTCAACACTACCTTGGGAGACCATTCTAGCCTAATGGATCTCATTGTTAATAATTTTCACAAGTTATTCAGCCTGACTTTTATTTTCTTTGATGTCATCTCAGGACCTCAGTTCTGCTGCTCGAAATTTAATTCCCACCTCTCTCCTTAGGGTTTGTACCTTTCAGGTACTCAGAAACACACACACCATGTTCGTAGTCTGCATACTCAATTTTTGTACAGTTTCCTGCTGGGTCACTCTTCTCTGCAGCCCCCCGCAGTCTTGCCTCTGTTTTCTGACTTTCCATCCACTTTGGCAGCCTCCTCACCATTCTTTTCCACACTGGAAATCCAGCTTTTGAATGACGTTTAATGGAAAGACCTGCACAAGAATATCTTGCAAAATGGCTTAGCACAGGAATCCTTTCTCAGGCATCCCATGATGTGATCAAACAGAACAAAACGGGCTTGTGTCAGAAAGGGATTTTTCTTTCAGACAAACTGAATATGGAATTTGCTTACAAGAGCACACCCCCACCCCTCCCCACCCCCCAGGGTTTGTGCAAAATTTACTATGCCTGGCTGTGAAAGGAGAGCCATGGCCACTCTGAGACAATACGCTGGCTCTTGCTTCCAGCACAGAAGGGTCAGAAAAAGCACAGTAGAGAGGACTGTGACTCTGTCCCTGCTCCTTCACTGATGAAGATGAAGAGCTCTGCAAAGAATAGCTGTCCGTAGGCAGCGCAGTCAGAGCCAGGATTACTCCACACATTAATAAGGGAAGAAAATATCAGGCTCTCAGAGGCCCCCTCTACACTGTCTCTTTCCACAGAAATACAGTATATTCAGTTACACGTAATCCACAGTTTGATGTCAGGAAAAGAAATCCCTGTGCAACTCCAGTATTTCAAAGACTGTGTTCCACTTATACCCCTAAATATCTGTAACCTCACTGCTAGCCACTTCTTTATTCTTTATTATTTCTTAGCTGTGTATTTGCCTTTTGTTCAGACTTCTGCTATTCCATTTCCTAAGCCCTTAACATACTTCTTTCTTCACAGATTTTAGTCAGGTACTTCATATCGGCTGCTCCTATCCACCTCAGGGCTGTTCTTTGGGACACCCAGTGTGATCTCGGGGTTACAGCCAGGGTGCTCACTGAAGTCCCCGTTCCTGTTTGTCACTGAAATTACCACAGCTGGTACCACAGGGACAATAGAAAATGGAGAGAAAAAACTAAGCTGCAGCAGTCTTTATGGCTGGCAGATAAATGCATACTGTGAACAGATATATGCATACTGTTAATCATCCCTGCTGTACACACTTCTTCTCTTATGGCTACTTTTTTTTTTCTTTTTTTTTTTTTAATCGTGAGTGTGATTTTGTTCTCCCTGCAGAGCTGGGGACAGCAGAGCTCTCTGTGGCAGGAGTGCATATCCTACATCAAAACTGAAGAGCGAGGTACACCACACCACACACCAGCCCCTCAGTCCTCAGCTCCCTCCTTGCACATACATCTTGATTTCACTCCTCTTGAAACCTCAGAATAGAGGGGGTTGTAGATGCTTCACCAAGTTGTGGGGGAAATGGACTGATGGGCCTGGGTAAACACATCCCTCATGTCTAACCATAGACCTACCCCCAACTGTGAGCACTAACATACAGAGACAATGGTTCAATTTCCAGAGAAATGGGTCCTTTTCTCGTTTTTTTTTTGAGGGAGAAGAGCTCTTTGCTTCTTTGGCAGAAGTCTTTTCCATGGCCCATTGCCCACTCCCAGGGTGGCAAGCAGCAGCCTGGCAGCACAGTGCCCACAGGGCTCTGCACGGGCTCAAGGATCTGCCTGGGGACAGTGGGGTGCAGGACTATGCCCACAGCACGTCCCTGCAGGCAGCTTTTCCAGCATCACTGCCCTTTCATGTCTTGACTGTCTCTTATTACAAAATTAAAGCCATTCTAAGAATGTGATAGGGCTGCCAGGGAAGAAGATAAGAGAAAATAATGCAGGACTTGTCACTGCTATGTAACATCAAGAAATTTTCCTTCCCTAAACAAACCTGAAATGGAAACCTGAACTTATTCAGCTATGAGTAGAGGGTATTAAAAAAAAAAAACAACCCTCCTCTGTGATCAGAGCTCAATTAAGCTGCCTTGAAAATTATTCCAAATACACTTTTTTGCAGATAACAATAGACAATCCTTTTGACTGATTTGTTTAAAAAGGTAAAGAAAGAGCATAAAATTATTGCTTATCAGAGAGAGAAGCAGCACCATTTAAAATAACATGAAATTGTATCCCATGAATTATTCACAAGGGCTGATGTTACACTATCATTATTTCTGGCTTTCTTTTTTACTGCATTGCATTTTGTGTAAGTTGTCTCCTACCCAATAAAAGAGGTGTGGGTTTTGTTAATTAATCAAACCTGATTTTTCTGATTATTTTTTTCTAATTTAAAATGAATATATTTGGAGCAGTGAGTTGTCTTCACGATGTCAAGCTGAAAAAGAAGATAGATTTCACTACTGCTAGCAGGGTCTAAAACATGCAGTGCAATAGTCACTTGCATACTGACTGGTGCTGCTCTACGTGTTGTGCCAGCTGCTGAGAAACCAAAGTGTGATCCCAGTTGTGTTCTGGCATTAGCAGTTGTAAACTCCATCCTGTTCTATGTGAATTAGGCTCACTGAATTTCTCAGTTCTCTGAAATACAGCCAGTGTCATTCAGTTTTCTGATTGCAAGTACCGCTCTACACCTCTTTCAATTACCTTGTGATTTTGGTTTTCCTTTTCCAACATATAAATATGTAGGGCTACAAATTCATTATTATGGAAGGTCCTAATGATCATAGCCCACTAGAAGGGTAACTATTTTAAAATCAGTGGAAGCATTGACTAGACTAGCCAAAACTCACTTGTTTTATTGGTAGAGCTGTGTCTCCAAGCAGATGGGTTTAGGCATTTTGTGTTTATGGCCACAACTGACTTAAAAGCCCAGCTCATGCCCATAGTCCGTAAGATGTCAGACAGTTCTCTATATCCAGCTTATCTGCTGAGCAAACCTTCATATTTTTTCTTGCTTACTTTCTCTTCTTTCAGGATCTTTCTGAATCATTTCTATTGCAAGCTCTGTGGCTGCAGGCCTGGTGTTTTGGGAGGTCACATAGGGAAGACAGCCCTGTTTGCTTTCTGTGTATGATAGTTCAGCTCAAGGCAATATGACCGTCCTTGAATACACTGATACAATTTTCCTTAATTGTTGTGGGGGAAAAAAAGCTGAAAAAAATTACCTCAAAAAGTTTAAACATAAGGGGGGAAAAATGTAAAGGCCCTAGACTTTTTCTGCTTGCCCTCTTATGATTTGGGGAGTTTTTTGGGGAGATCAGTATTTCTCTACTTGGAAGAGAAATCTTACTAAAAGCATCTCTCTACAGTGTAGAAAGCTGTACTTCTGCTGGCTTCTATAGGTCTTCAGAGTTCATTAAGAGAAGCTGGCAATACTGAGGTGTAATGCAGACTATCAGAAAGCAAATATCTAAACTAGGCCCGATGAATCACCTCCTAGGAAATTCCTCTCCTTTGACTTTAAAGAGAGTCTACAGCAATTAGCTCAGCTACGGACATCTAAACTCTAGTTATCCAGAACAGCTGAAATGAATCTCCCTGCTAATGTCAGCAAACTGGAAATGGCTTATAATAAAACCCAGTATCTTTTCAACAGCTCAGCTATGACGTGAAAGTCTGCACTATCAGAGACAGACAAAAAATGAACATTACGGGGCTCGATGTTCCCCCTGCCTGGCTGTGAGAGGAGTCCCTGCCTCTAGACCCAGGATGGGCTCAGGCTTTCAGCAGAGCACCAGAAAGGCTTGTTACCTCAATGGATCATTAGACTGAATCTGTGATCAAAGGCAATGTGCCATTTATGTGTACATTTTTATTTTATAATGCAACTAATTAATTGACAGAATTTGTCAAGATAAAACGTAGTGAATTCCCTCCCTGCCCTTTCATCTGTTCTCAACAACAGGGTGTTAACCAGGACCCAGCCACTATGCTGACACAGCTTCCCAATTTCCTTTCCCCTGCTCCATTTCCTTTTCAAATTGAAAACTATTAGAAGTCTTTAGGCAAATAATAGAAACGTAATGCAGGTGCCTGTTATAAATTGTTCACTAGTTACTTTTAACCTAATGTCTCCTCAAACATTACTTTGCAGAAGGCAGCGAGGGCAGGATATGCCTCACGAACTCTGACAATCAGGGGGTCAGGAGTTAAGGTCATAATAATGTAGCCCATTTCTCCTTATTTGTCAAATAACCTGCATGCAGTTTTATCCCTGGATCTTTCACCCGAGATTGACGAGCAATCTCTGTCCAGGGTCATATCCTGCTGTAAAACCCAAAGCAGGGTAGGTGCCATGAGGCTGGTGGTGCCAGTTACTGTTGATGTAGGATTCTGCCACTCACAAAGCCATAGCTTTCCTAGGCACGGCTTGAGGATGTGCACAGTCTGGATCTGCTGCGTGTCTGAGGTTAAATTAATCAGTGTTCATGAGGGAGCTCGACTTTCATAAATGGAAATGACTTGGGAAATTTGAAGTATTCTGCAAGAAAAATAAAATAGGAAGTAAACATTAATAACAAGAGTTAGTAATTACTGGTTTTAATGCAAAATAGACAAATGCACAGAAGTGCCTATTAATTCTGAATCACTGAAGCAAATATCTAGGCTCCAGAGTTGGAAATGCTGCCTAAAATGCCACTGTGATTAGTCAAAGCTAAAATTTGCCTTCATCAACTAGGCATCACATGTCTTGTTCTCAGAGAAAAATTCCTCCCATGTTCACTGGAAATAATATCAAACATTACACAGGGGATAAACCTCCAACTCTGTGTATGTACCAAACAAGGCATGCAGGAGGACAATCTGTTAGCATGTATGCTTCTGAACACAGCAGGCAACTGTCAGGTTGTTGGAAGTATTTCTCATCATGCTGGGTGCCCTCACAGGCAGCATTGAACAGTGCTATGTTGGTCACAGATCACTTTCTCCATTTGGCTCCCCAGTGAGGTGTAAATATTTCAGAGCTAATGCATAAGTCATGTACACCTAGGTTTCCAAGTGCCACAGCAGTGAGACATAACTCCTGGGTATTTCTGAGCATAGAGGAGCATGGATTATTTTCTGATACTGCAAATGGAAAATACATGGAGATCTTTAATGTTTAACACTCACAATGGTTCTGCAAATTCTTGGAAGCCATTGCCTCCCAGCCCCAGGCAACATCTAAGTGATGTTCTGCAAACACATGCACCTTGCCAGGACTGGCAAACACCGCAGGCTGTGTCCACACGGGACTGCCTACCGGGGCCCCATATCACTGCAAGCCAACATATGGAGTTAATTCACCCAAACATGAACACCCCAAGCACACTGGCTATTGCTGTGCATGTGGACATTGTGACAGCAAACAGCAATCAGAGGGATTCGTATTATTGCTGCATCTAATAGGTGCTGGGTGCCTTTCTGTTTCATTTGTGAATAAATCCAGGCCTTACAGAAAACCCTGAGTGCATTCATCAGCTTACCCTCATATGAGAGGAGAAAAAGAGTTAAGTTTATTTATGGACAAAATATTTGAAAAAATTAAAGACATCACAATGTGTACTGGGCTGATTGGGGGGGTGAGGAAGGTGTAGCTCCCAGAGAGCAGGGGAGCAGGAGGGCTTACCCAGGTGGTTTGCTCTGTATTTGCAGAGCCTGGTGCTTTGACTGTGAGGTGAAGGGGGAGAGGAGGAGGCACACCAGGGGCATGCTGATGTAAGGAGAAGGAAGGAGTCGATCTCAGTGCCCCGAGAAAGAGTATTGATGGAGGTCCTTAGCAGCAGACAGAGAGGCTCATGGGTTTCTCTAGGAGGGAATTGCCTCTTGGTGTACCTCTGCTGTGCTGAGGTAAATAAGACTCTATCTACAGTGGTAAATAAATAGAACAAAAAAATAGCTGATTCTTTTCATGGACCTTCCAACCAGGGAAAATATTATATACTGTTGAGGAAAATATACATCACTTTTTGAGATGCTGAGTGGGACTCAAACACCTCGGTGGCAGGCAGCGGCCCATGAAATGTTTGATGTTAGTCCATGTGAAAGACATAGTTAACTAGATGGACATGTCAGGATCTAAGATACCTATTACTTTTCTCATGAAAGCAGTGACCCTAAAGCAAAGCAACTTTAATGTACAGACTATAAACACTTTTCTTTGTAGGGAAGGAGTAATTTTTCCACCTCAACTTTTTACCTAGTAATAAAACTGGAATAAACACAAAGGCTTTTTCTCCTCTCCAGTTCTCCCATGTGTTCCCATCTTCACTTCTTGGGTTTTCAAGATTTCCAGTTCTTTTTTTTTTCCCCAATGAATACTCCAAACCACTTTTTTAGGGCCACATCTATAGTAACAAATAGAGATTAAACCCTCAGCACAGGCATACAGTGATGTGTACTTTGTCACTAGGACCTGTAACAACTTCTGTATGAGACTCTCACAACCGGGGCTCAGATGTGATTAACTGAATCTTTCACAATACTCACACTTCTCCTGCAAATGTCACAATGCTGCAATGCCACATTACTACTAAACCTTTGGGATTACTGATGTAGCTTTTGTATTGATATAGGCATGAAATAATTTTGGTATCATTTGCAATTATATACATTAAGCATGGGAACTGTGCTACAGCATGTCATCCACTGCTAGTCCCAGAGCTTTGTGGAGATTGTGAAGTGCTGTTGATGGTGTTTACTAACTGGGAAATCATTGGCAGCACCAATCCTTAATGTTTAAGGTATTATTTCGTTCTCCATTCAGCTCTTTTGTCATTTAATACCAAGAGATTTTATAAGGGAACATGGCCCCAGACATGCCAAGCCAAAAAAATCTCCGCAACTTTTCAGTTTTTCTGCTATTCAATAGACATCATAAGAAGAAAAAAATGCTTTTGCTGACTCTATAAAATTATTCCTAAAGCTTTTCTGAAGCTAAAGTAATACCATAGAAACAGCATCACCACAGCCCACAGGAAGGTTGTTTCCATTCCTTCTACGGGTATTTGCAGTCTCAGGCCTGTCTTCATCACTGACTTGCCACTCTTTGAGGTCTTGATTCAGTTGCCCAAACATAGGCATGTGTTTTCACTGAGCCTCTTTATGGATTTCCATGTGAGATGCATGGGGAGTGTGCAGAACCTCCTGGACTTCCCAGACAGCTGCCAGACGTTAGGCAGAAGATCAAGGGCATCTCAGGTGACACTGCCTGGGCACAGCCACACCAATACCAACAGTCTGAGCTGCTGTGCTGTGCTGTACAGGTGTTTGCCTACACACAGCCATTGTGTCAAACACAGCCCAACACTCAGAGGCTACTTTGTCACTTCTAGAGGAAGCACCTATCGGGCAAAAAAAGTTCTTTTTCCCAAGAGCTGCTTCCTTGTTCTTTGGTATTCAGAGAGATGAATCCTGAGATGCGTTTTTCAAAAGATAATTTAATTTTGGGCTCAGTTCATTCTACTTTGAAATTGTCCACAGAGCTGAATGAGCTATGTTTTAGAGTGAAACCCAGGTCCTGCTGAAGTCTGTAAGCATTTTGCAACTGACTCCAAATCAATTAGGATTTATTCCTAGAAAGTGTCTATCTGGATCAAGTAAGGAACATCTTTCAATTGCTATCACCATTATGTGGAGAGGCAACAGATGAACAAAGCTGGTCTCAGTGATAAATGCTCCATCCCTGATGCCACACTGAAAAAGGCACTGATGTAGCTGCTCTTGGAGAAAGTAAAAGGAAACTGGACTGAAAGTCAAATCTGTTGGGGTTTTTTCTTCATGATTTTTGAAGAGCAGCCCCAGAAGCGTTACTTGCATTTTATTTAGTACTTAGAGTGCAACAGCAATGAAACCTAACATTACAGGGAGTGTGTTCCCACCAGAAAATGTCTTCAACAGCTCATAAAAACCTGGCGATTTATCAGCACTGCAGGAGATCTTTATTACCTCCCTACAGCATATGCTCTCCTATGATGTAGCTATTGATTTAACAAGTAAACTTCGTGGCAAGCTTTTATCTTGGAATTAGCAGCAAGACTGAAATAGAGCCCTTATTATTCTAATAACACAGAGATGTGAGATTCCTGCATATTCCAAAGGCCATCTCATCACCTTAACAAGCATCCCATTAGGGCTGTCTGGCTGCCACATCAAAGCATGTGCTGTAAGGACTTTAACAATCATCATATCATACTCACCCCCAGCAATTTCACAACCTTCTTGTTTTTCTTCCTACAGGTTTGGACATCAGGCAAGCTCAGGTTATTGTGCTGTCATCGGGTACCAAATGTATAAATGGGGAGTACATAAATGACCAAGGGCTTGCGGTCAATGACTGCCATGCAGAAATTGTGGCAAGAAGGGCATTTGTTCACTTCCTCTACTCACAGCTGGAGCTACACTTAAGGTAATTTAATTCTGTTGGTTTTGGGGGGCTGTTACACGGCCTTCAGTGGAACAGATCCATCTTCCGGACAACTGAACTATTTGTCTCTTTATGTCATTTTTTCTGAGCCTTTAGGTGATGAAGGAACAATACACTGCACAAAAAAAAAAAGAGAGTTAGGTAGTCTAAAGTGTTGGGTCATGAGCTGCTTTAGTTCAGCTGATTCTCTTTCAGTAGCGATTAGATATGACTCATAAAGCTGGGCTTTATGAAGCCTGATGATTTTGTACAAATCTTTACGTGCAGGCTTATTAGCATCATTCACTGACCAGAGACTTGAGGGGAGTCATTTTGCTTAATGCAGACATTTTCCTATCTTCCTTGCTGCTGCTGAAAGATCTCAAAGAAGTGATTTATTGATCATTAATGTCTTCATTGACTCACTAGAGAACCAATGAGTGTTAACAGCACAGTAAACTTTGTGCCAAAGTGTAAGATGCTATCATTCACTCCTTCTTTATGATGTTTTAAAATGTTATAGCATGTAGAATCGTTACAGTGGAATTATTGTTCCTGTCTTCAGCCAAATCCACCTTGTTACCATTTAAATGGTTCATGGGTCATACACTGCCTGGAAGATGGTAATGAGTGGGGTACCTCAGAATGCTGTCTTGTCTCTGATCATGTCTATCGACAATCTGGAAGAGGTTATGTAGTGCTTGGTTATAAGCTTTGCAGATGACACCAAAATGTGGGGAGGACCAGCCACTGTGCTTGAGAGCTGGTCTGTCATCCCAGCAGGCTGGAGGGCTGGACCAGCAGGAACTTTGACAGAAAACTTAGCAAGGACAAATTCTGAGTCCCGCACCAAGGAGGAGAGAATGAACTTCCTCCTTTCCACCAAGAAGGAAAGAAACACAGGCTGGGGAGCAGCTCTGCTGAAAAGGGACAGGGTTTGTAGGCAGACAAGAAGAAGGACATTAGCTAGTGGTATTCCTGACAGCAGAGAGGGCCAGCAGGATCCTAGGAAGTATGAAGAGTCTGTCAAGGGATATGAGCATCCACCACTAATCAGCACTCATTAAACCACATCTACAATACTATCTGCAATTTTGGGTGCCCCAAAGGAAAGACATCAGCTGTCTGACACAGGCTCAGCAGAGGCCACCCAGGTTCTCAGGGGCCAGAGCACTTGGGCTGTGTGGAAGGGCTGATGGATCTGGACCTGGTCAGCCTGGAGGTGGGATGGCAGAGCCAGCAAAACATGTCACCAACACAGTGGAGCATCTTTACTAAGGTGTACAGAGGGAAAGTGACAGACAAGAGGCACACACTGAAAAAAGAGAAGCTCAGTCTGAGTAGAAGGACTAATATTCCCCATGGGAATAGGCTAGCAATGGGACAGGTCACCCAGCAGGGTTAGGTAGTCTCCCTCCTGCCTTGGACATTTTCAAAATCTGAGTGCATAGAGTCTTGAGCAATCTGGCAAACTACTTTAAGAAGGAGGTTGGGATAGAGATTTAAGGTCCTTACCAGCCTAAATTATCCTATGATGTGAAAACTGAGCAGAAGTGAAGCTCAGGTAGCATTTATTATATGGAAGGAACCAAGGAATGAAGGAAGCAAGGAGAGAGAAAAACCAAAAAACCTTTCTCCGTAGGTCATTCTTCTGCCCTCCATTCTTGTGCGCATATTCATGTGGCTTTTTCTGAAGGCCGTTAACCTCAGTGCAAAAACTTCCTTTGACTTCAGAAGGTTTTGCATCAGATCACAGACACAAGGGTTAATCTAAGCAGGATTGTGTGTTCTTGTAAGCACCTGTGATACTGTTGCACCTAAGCAACAATAACAGGAATAATGGCTGTTTTCACTTCAGGCTCCAGTTGAAGACAAGAGAGTATATTGAGTACATGGGTTTGGCTAACAAAGGGGGACAAGAGCATTGAAGGGTTTAATCAAAAACAATATTCTCTCTCTTTCATTCTGAATTGCTTTCAAGTTTACATTAAATTATTATGTTTTCAGCAGTGTAGCAGCCCTAGTACTTGCTTCATGCTATGGTCTCTTGGGAAACAAGTGCTAACACTGTATCTTAAGCTATTGTATTGATCCACCTCCCTAACATGTTCAGTCATATTATTATTTTATTTGGATCAATGTTAACAGCCTTTTGTTAAGAGAATCCTCAGTGCAGCACGAGCTCTGTTCACAATAACTTCAAATCACTCTCTGTTCAGCCAAGACCAGGCACCACCGCTTGCCTGACCAGCACACACCATAAAAATCTCAACCAAAATTGTCAAGGCTAAGCACCCTTGAAAGACAGAGCTGGAGATATTGTCAAATCAGATGTTGCTTCCTTAAAGTCCATGGGGAAGCAAAACTGTGTGTTATGATATATTCTTCAATTCTAATATTTATTGCTACACACAGTTTTCTGCCATCATTGGGATCTTTGTCATATGGTGACAAAATGGGGGGGAGGGGGGGTCAAAATGAAATAAAAAATTCATTTTCTGCACATTGAAAACACATTTACTCCTTTTTCTCTGGAAAAAAGAGACACCTATTCAAAGAGAAAAGACAGGATGCTGCCACATAGCTAGAAGGACTGAGTTTTTAGAACAGACATGTCAACTCAGCTCCACTGGGACTACCTGCACACCATCTCCTTAGGCTTGGGGGAAACACAAAGCTATTGTGATGCATTTGCATTAACCTTGCCCAAATTAAATTCCTCTCCCAGGCCAGGAAACTGTTGTACAAAGTCATAAATGAACTGAAACCAAAAAGATGGTTCTCTAACTCAAAAACAGAATTAAAGCATCATTCTTGACTGAAAGAGCTTAGATTTTCCATTGTTTACTATAGAACAGGCAGGTTTGTTCTGTGGAGAGTACGTCCCATTTTCCACATACCTTCCTCCCACCAAGCCTACCTCCTGAGCCTGGTCTCTGCAGCTGGATTTCAGACTTCAGGAACTTCCAGTGAAAGAAACATTGTTCTGTATTATCCTGTCTTTGAAAAGGAACCTCTTTTCCAGAATTTACAAAGACTACCATTGATCTCAGTGGAAGCAAAACACATACTCGGCTGACCATAGCATGAAGGCTTCTAAGAGGAAGGGCAAGCAGGTTGGAAAAAGCAAGGGCCAGGATGTAAAACTAATGGCCAGGAGACAGGGATTCACGGAATTGAATTTACTTCTTGACAGTCAAGTGTTACCCCGATCCCCAAGGCTCCTTCAATCACCAGTAGAGGGAGATGGGCATCTCTGAGGTGGAACTCCGCAGACCTGTTCAAGAATCTGTTGGGGGTGAGATGAATTGCCATGTACTGAGGCAATTTTTTTTCCATTTCTCTAAAGAGAGAATACAGCAACTTCCTCACATATTTAAGCTGCAGAACAATTCCATCCACAAGGCAATGTTGCAGCAATATGCAAATTACTTTTTTTCCCCTTCTCTTCTTATTGCTAAGTGTTAGAGGTGTGACTTTCCTGACTTTTCTTGGGGAAGAGTTCCAGAATGGGAATTTTATCCTTTCTAAGAAGCAAGAGTGACAAATACTTCAAAAGGAAACTTACTTTCAACAATTCATTGTCTCGAGCTTGAGTTAAATAAAAACTAAAAGCACAGCTAAAACCTGTCAGCTTCTAACCAGTCTGATTAAAAGCCTTAGCCCTCCCAGATTTCATTTTTATGACAACCATAATCCTCCAGTTCTCAAGACTTTCACGAAAGAGATGAGAAGTAAGACGTAAATTTTCTGAGGTACAAAAGAAGGACAAGAAAGACCTTTTGAGAAGCTTTTTCTAAGAATCACCATCAAAAAGCACACGAATACCATAGTTTGATTCTCTTGCAATGGTGGTAGGAAAATTGACATAATTTTCAGTGGTATTATTTATACCAACTGGCCAATAGGGAAGAAAAGGAAATACAACTCTTCTTTTTTTAAGAAAAATAAAATTAATAGACTATCCTTAAAATAAATCAGCACCATAATATAAACAAAATAAATTTTACCAGAAGGTAAGCTCTTTCAGCAAGTCAGATGCAAAACACTGTTTATTTTATACATAAAAAGAAAGAAATAATCTTAATCCAGTCCAGTTAAGTTATTTTTTCCAGGAAAACCAGCTGCTTGTTACACATCTACTAAGCCTGCTGTTAGTTTCTCTAGCATGCTGTCTTGTAGGGTGTGGTACTAGAAACTTCCTGTACATATATTTACATGCTAAAAACAGCTCCTCTGCTTGTCAGACTTGGTTTCACCAAAATGCTTCATATATATTAAACCATAAGTCCTTCAGTATCTTCTTGAAGTCAGCTCAAAACATAGGCATGTGTTATGCTGAATAACAAACTTAATCATAGGATTAGAATTTAGCATGTTCTTAAACGTTCCTCTTGAATCAGACTCAAATCCCAACTCCCACAGAAAAAACACAGGCAAAGGTTTAGGGATGAATTCTGCTCCTTTAGCCACTGCCAGTATGCAGAAATGACACTTTAATGCCACCCCCTGAATGAATGGGATCTGTAGGCTCACTGTGGGCTCCTCTCTCCATTGCTTTGTGCAGGTTGTGCATGGCTTTGCACGGTTTACAAAAACACTGTAAAGGACTGCTACTGCAAAGTCATCTTTCCCCTCACAGTCCAAAACGCCTGACCCAGAGGCAAGGCACAAGAGTGCTGGTGCTGGAGTAGAGGTGACCTTGCAGAAGTGCCTCTCATGCTTCACCTGGACCATTTTTACAAGATTCCTGGGTCTCCCTGGGCTTTGAAATACCCCAAACATCCCATGCACAAGAATCTTTACTAAGCCATGGCAGATGGTGTTGCAACCCAAACTCTTTTCCAGCAACTCTTTTCCAGTTTTGTTATTAAGCCTATTCAGCCACAGTGCAGAAATGAACCTCATATTTGAGTTCAGCTCCTAAAAACCATCCCAAAGGAAGGTCAGGACCCTATGTGATATGAAGAACCTCAGCCTCCTGGAGGAAAGAGTCAAGTTGCCTTGCCCTCCAGCCCTGCCAACTATTTTTAGAACAGCTGTCTATCACCCAGCCTGGCAGCCACACTGGCCACAGACCCTTCTTGGTGCTCAGGAAGAGGTAAGAGAGCAAGGTTAATCAGTGAAAAACAACGACCAGTGAAAACAGGATGGAAGCTGAACTCCTGAAATCCAGCCCAAAGCATGACTGCTCCAACCCTACATAGCAACTGTCTCCAAGTACTGTAAGCTGCGCCCCCCCCCACTCTGGTGAGATTTAATGTAATAATAGCAGGCATTTGGACTGCACAGCTTTGTATTCTCCCAGCTGATTTTGCAGTGAATTATTTAAAACTACCTGCAATTGCTCCAAAGTCCAAGCAGCAGGACTTACAGAGATTTTATTATTTCAGAGGCTTGTATCAGGGCAATAATATAATTAGTGCAGTTGGGAAATTCCACCACAGCCAGCAGAAAATGAAGGAGCTGCATGTGGCGGCCCCATCTCAGCAGCCGGTGTGACTCCCTGTCCCTGACAGGCGAGCTAATGTGCCTGTAAATTCCTCCTGACAGAAAACGCATCCTGGCATCAAAAAATGACAAAACACCCAAACCATGGAAGAGTGACAGCCAAACAGCTTCAATAGCACAGAGGCTGCACTGGGAGAAAACAGGCAGAGGCAGCTTGGATGAAAGCCAAGGACTCACTCAAAGGCTGGGTAAAAAGCACCCCTGTTTGCACTATCAGGAGGCAGAGAGACAGGCAGAAATCTCCTTGGTTAATGGGCTGTCCTGTAGTGAATTAAACGGGTGGGATTCCAGCTTATTAACAGCATCCTGGGAAAATCATTACCTGCAGGTGCTGTTCTGTTCAGAGATACTCCTACAAAAAGACCCTTGAGTTTTTGAGGGAAGAACCAGACCATCGAAGGGAAAGGAGTCTCATCATAATTCCACCAATCACATTTTCACCTTCAAAATTATAATTGTGACCATCACCCAAATACACATATTAGAGGCAGCTGTCTTGTCAGAGAAATCACCCATATCTTCCCAAATGTAACTCATTGGAGGAACTGCACAGCAGCAGAGCCTTAATGCTGTGCTATTGCTGCAAACGGCAGCACTGGGAGGGTTTGGCCTCCCGGGCAGCTGTTGCTAATGGAATATGTGCACTGCATCCCCATCTAGCTGCTGAACCACTGCAAAGATGAAAGCTTCATCTCGATAAGTATCTTTCTCAACTCAGCTGAGAAAAGTCCACACAAGTTTTATCCACACTTCTTAAGATGGCTTCTGATTTCCAAAAATGCCAAGTGACCAAGAGGACCCTGCTGGCCTAGGTGGAGCACTTGTAGGTGGCTCTGGTTGCATGGGGGAAAAGAGCAACACTTGGGGAGCAGGGAGGGCTGGCAGCAGTCATAAAATTTGGGTGCTTCATTAGAGGCCCTTTTCAGTGGAGCATATGAATACACATCTCAGCTGTGGTGATTGATGTTAATGGCATTCAAACATATGCCTCAGCATTGTGATCAGCAGAGCTGATGTGTCCACATGAGAGCCCAAGAGAACTTTTCCTTTTTTCATGCACCAGAACCACTTTAAAATCAGAGTTTTTATGCATCTGTGCATGTAGGGAAGGAGAGTTACCCTCCAAAAATCCACATTTTATCATTAGAATGTATCTTCAGTAAGCAAGCCGAAAGCCCTTTGGCAGTTTCGACCTCTTTCACACATTTCTTCACTCGGAGAAGCTTATTGTTTTTCTCTTGTTGTCACTAGGCAAAATATATGATGCCAGGAGCTAATAAAAACAAACAAACAAGCAGAGGGAGAAAAGGAGAGAGAGAGAGCACAGAAATGTTTCTGATTTGGCATGTAACAAATGACCTGGAACCTCTTTTGTGATCATAGCAAACGGCGAGAAGACTGGGAGCGATCAATCTTTGTGCGATTAAAAGAAGGAGGCTACGGGCTGCGGGAGAACATCCTGTTCCATCTGTACGTGAGCACCTCACCCTGCGGAGACGCGCGCCTCAACTCCCCCTACGAAATCACAACCGACTGTAAGAAAAAAGCTTCCCTCTCCTTTTCCTCATTTGTGTGCCTTTTGTCTTTTGTTGTTGGTTTTTTTTAAGATCCTTCTTGCTCTCTTTCTTTGCTGGCAGAAAGTGTTTCACTTGAGAGCAAAAACACTACAGGCTTTAGAGAGTGTGTGTGTCTGTGCAACTGGTGCTTGGTCCCGTGTGCTGGGGGAAGGTGTGCAGGGAAAATCAGAGCTGGGCAGGGCAGCTCCGCACTCCTGGGGCTCCGTGGCTCTGCTGAGGAATGCATCCCTTAAAGCCTGCATTTCCTGCTGGATACATACAAGCCTAAAAGTAAATAAGTGTTTTGGAAAGCATCCCCATGATCACAGAGATCCTTGAAGCCACGGCTAGAGGCTGGACCAGAGGATCACGGTTCTAACTGAAGATGCATAGACTCTACTCAGGAGTCACACAGTACATATGGGTTGAAGGGTTGCATTTACACTAAACCAGGCTGCAACAGCTGGAGTCTGAAGAAGAGCACTGCTATGACATGATATGACATGATATGATATGATACAGCACATCTATAGTGTTGATTGTTCATCAGACTCTCTCCAAATACCACCTGCACTTGCAGCAAATAATGGTAAGACCCTTGTGGAAAGGATCCTTCCCAAGCCGTCCTGCCTATGTCAAATATACTGCATGGTCACTGCATGGCAGATGGGTTAGTTGGAGTCCACCAGGTCAGCCCTAGAGTCCCTGGAACCATACCTATGGCATTCAAGCAAACACATGATTTTCCAGGAATTTCTTCTCTAGAGGTGATCCTGCAAATGAGATAAACAAATTGGGTCTTGAGCCAGTGTGTGCCACCCACAGACCTGCAGAGCTTGTTGTCCATGACGACAAATCCCATCTGCACCACATGACCCAGCACCCTCACCTTGTCACTCCCCAAACATGCATGTCCCTGTCCTTGCCCTGCCGTGGCCAAGGCACATCCTTGTGGCTTTCCCACTGCACCAGCTTTGTCCCTGCCTGGCCACATGGAATGCCTCCAGCAAGGGATGGGGGACTCCAGAGATCTGTAGCTCATTATCACGTGCCTGTCACCCCATGATCCAATGCACAATGCTCTTACCTCTGCCCCAGGTACTGCTCCTCATACATGCATTTTACAGTGCTGCAAAGCCCATAGTGCTGGCTGCCAAATGTACACATAATGAGAAATAGTCCTTGCCCTGACTACCTTGAATGTGAAGCAGGCAAGACAAAAGAATGGATGGAGGAGGAAGCATAGACATGGGAATGTAAAATTAATCACCCAAGGTCACACAACGACCTCACTTCCTCGCAGGCAAATCCATCAGACGGTAGTTTCACTCCTTTGTGATTTCTTATTTGTATAAGTTATTTATTAACGATTAGGTATTATTCTGCCCAGAATGGAATTTTTTTTCATATGTGAAAGAGCAGCTTGCTGGGGCGAGAAAGCAGAATGCACCTATTCAGGAAGGAAATGCAGCCCTCACTTGACATGACTTCTACATTCTGTCAGCGGGGTTTATCTAATGAACAAAAGCAAGTAAATGCTTAAAACGCAAAATCACATTGACAAATTCCTGACGAGTTAACAAAATGAAAATATATCGCATCATTTTAAATCAAAATTAAAAATAAAAAAGCCACGGCTTATGAATATCAAAAACAATAGTGATCTTTGTCCTCCCACTTTATAGGTGTATCAAGAGGTATCTAAAAAGGCTTTATGTTTGGTTAAAGGCGCTCATTTTTTGTAGAAGCCAGGCTTCCTGGGGCACCCCTTAGTTGACATCACAATTGGAAGCAACAAAGTCTGTAATTATTTTTAAAATGTGGTCCATTCTCAAGAGCAACCAGAGGCTGTCCAGGCTGGGTTCTGCTCTTCTTTGCATGAGGAAATCAGTGCTTTGGGCAGCTGACAGCCAGTGTTGCCTGTTTATATGCAGCTGAACTCAGCCCTGCAGGATTTCTTCAAAGACCAGATAAATCTCCCAGCTAATGCTTCTTTAGATAACAAGATATACGAGGAGTTCTGTTTAAAATTATATAATCACACAGTACCTGACACAGGCAGTAAACAGTAAACTTGTAGATAATCATGAAAATAATTTTCCTGTTGGCTATTACATCAGTTATTGTCCCAATCGGAAGCTGAGGCAGAAAGGTTTGTGTGGCTTAGCCAAGGTTACACAGTGATTCAGTAGCAGGACCTGAAGAGATGCTACACCTGGCTTGTAATTCACTCTTTCAAACATATTCCTCTACCTTTGTCCTGTGCTCTTAAAATAATTTAGCCCTGTGTAGAAAGCCACGTTGCCAAAACTGTCCTTCAGTGAGATAAGCATTTCCTTTTAGGCTCACATTATCGCAGAGACATCTGGGAAGATAAGTATTTTATAATGTTTATCATTCAGATCTTCTCTTTCCTCTTTTTTTTCCCTAAAGAAATAACCTTTCTTTCATCCAGTAATGACAAGAAACTCCAGATGAATGCTGTTTCATTTCTTAAACAACAAAGAAACCTCTCCTAGAGCTAGCACAAGCCATCAAACATTACTGATTATTCTCTAAAGATGCATTAACATTTAAAAACAGTGTCTCACCATGTGGTTCCTGGTTTTGAGAAGGCATATGATAAGCCTTTATCAATATAGGGAGTGAGTAAAATCCACTTCTCAAATCTCCTTCCAAAAATTTCCTATTATCCACTGTGTCTTTCCAGCACCCTCAGGGAGGCCTCAAATTTCCTTCTTATGAGCTTTGTTCTGGTACGGGAGGAGGTAAGCTAGCATGCTTTTGAAACCCAGTTTACTTCTTACTGGATAGAGCAGAGTACCAAGTTTGTGACAGGTGTAAAAGTCTGTCAGCTGCAATGCAGAGGAGATGTGCAGGGAGCCCACACCCTTGCCAGCTTCGTGCAGGAAAGGAAGAGATTAGGGACAAAGAGATAAAATCTCACTTTAATTTGCGGAGATGCCCTTCTTGAATCAGAGGTAAGCTGACTTGTTTGTTGTTACATCCTTAGGCAGCTCTAAAAGAGAGACAAAACCCGGTTGGACCAGGCTGTTTTGAGCATGGAGGGGTTTTCTAACTCTTTTTTGATGGGTCAGGAGGTTGGAAGAGCTTACAGGAAGTGAAGTCAGAGCTTTGGAAGAAGGTACAATCTGTGAGAGTAGGAGAAGAGGCTGAGGGGAGAGGGGCAAGAGCAGCTGAAAGCAGGAAAGGAGACCAGCCAGGGTCAGTGGTGTTGCAGGAGTATGAGACTGGGAAATGCCAGAGGGGTTTCAGATTCTTTTTATGGGTTTGTCCTGGCTCATTCTCTCCAGTCAGTCTCCTTCCCAAGACCCTTTTCATCATTTTCCAAGGTCAGCCCCAAGGTTGTAGCACAGCTATATGGTGAAAAGGCAACATGTTCCTAGTGTCCTCACAACCCTAATTGCTCCTTTACAGACTCAGCTTCTTCCCCTGCTTCAGCTCAGTGCTGCAGGTCAGGGAGCCTGGGACATCTCCCCTTATGGTGCCTTCTCCCTTTGTGTACATCTTAAGCAAGGTATGCCTGGATTTCTGACCTCTCCTAAGGGTGGTATCACAGCATCAATTAACGTGGGTTTCCTGAAGGGTCTAAGGGGCTGCTGGTTCCCATTATGGCACACATGCTCCAGCTCAGGAGGTGGAGCCCTGAGGACAGCTCACCGTGTAGTATTTGTTGCGTATTTTGCACTTTCTCCTAAATCTAGGGCAAACCACAGAATAATCAAGCCCTTGATTTGCTAGAGCACCATCCTAGCTGATTTAGTGCTTCTTGACTCATTGGCTTTTTTTTTTTTTTAAGTCTCTTGAAAAGCAAAATGAATTGCTTGAAAATTCGAGCTTAAAAAATCCTCTACTTTCCCACTCCTCCTTCACTGGCAGTATTTTACCTCATTGTCCATCTTTTTTTCTAGAGATGTGCTCTCTCTTTTTCACTACATGGATTGCCAAAGACACAAACAGAATCTGCCCCAGGGCTTGTCTCAGTTCTTCTCCCCTGGGCTGCTTTTTTATCTCTTGCTAACATTCTGTATTGCCTTGTGCCATTGACTCCTTGATAGCCCAGCTCCTGTTTTATCCCACACTTCCTTTAGGTCTGAAACACACCATTGCATCTGCTCCACATGGGGTTTTTCTCCTGCTTGTCTATTAACCTACAGCTGTGCTGAAGCTCTCATGCACACACATTTGACAGAGCTCTCATCTAAGCAGGACCCGCTTGCAACCACGTGAGCCAGATCATTGCCTTGGTAGGTGATGTGATCAGGAGATGTGCGCTGCAGTTTTCAGAGAGTTGGGGAACTGAAGAGTACCCAGAGAGACACATTTGTGTTCTCTACTTCAAGTGTGCTTTCACTGTGCAGACCTGTGCTTTCCCTGCTTGTGATTCTGGCTGCTGGATTTTACATTCCATTCTCAGAAAAAAATGCTCTGTTAACCCCCAAATCCAGGGCTGATGTGAAGGGGTGCCCTGCTCCTGAACACTCCGTGTTCAGATGGGGCTGACCCAGGTTGCATCATCCCCAGACGTGATCCCTGAAAGTCATATCCTGAGCAGACTGGCTGGAGAAGGCCAGATTCACACAGAGACCCTCCAAGGAGTCTGTCCATCTCCAAGACACGGACCCAGATGATCTCCTAAAATTGTCATGAGAGTCTCAGCCCCAGAGCTCAGCATTCAGTGTCCGGCAGGGAGCTATCAGGATGGAAATACAATGAGGATGCTTATGGCAGTAACTAGGCTAGAATCAATCCCCAAACCACTGGGTTTGGTGAACATTTCTGGGTGTGCAAGGGCAAGAAATCTCTGCATTCCTTTTGCCAATCCCGTGTTTTGTGTAAATGGACAAATTCTGTTCTTGTGAGTAGATGATAAAAGGGGAAAGCACTTCAAGAAGAACCATCTAAGCAACTCAGTGATCTGAAAAGAAATTAGATATCTGGAACTATAAGAAAATTCAGGTTCTAACAAAGTGATGAACTTTCCCATTACAAAATTTGAGCATAACCGTAGGTCATCCCTTGGACTTGGACACCATTTTTTGTTCCCATTGCACAAGTGCTCCCAGGTATCTCATCTCTCCGTCGTGGCTGCTGGCCTGTTGCAGCTTGGGAAACCATCTTGGAAATTCGTAGCTATTTGGTGCATGGTGCAGCTTCCTCCTAGGCTGTAAAGTTGATTTTATGTTGATGAATGGCCCATCTGTGGAACTGGGATGAAGTTGCATTATTTTCCTATTTTTCATATGACTGAGCAGAACAATACCTTGGGGGATCTCAGAACAAAATTATCATAGAGAACCATGCCCAGAAGTAACACGAAACTAAAAAAATGCATACACTACTGTAGGCTGTAGTGCTGAATACTGCCTCAGGAGAAGTAGTCCTAGCTGTGGATGAATTATTGTGGTCAGCCCAGACTGCTTTGTCATATAAAGGGTGCTGCAGAAGTTGCAGATACAGCAAGAGGCTCTTGCATTACTTCTCAGGCTAGGGAATTAGTATTAAAGAAGGTGGAAGGAAATTTTCCTTTCACTTCATTAAGATTGAACTGGGTCTTATCCAAAAGATTTGGGTTCAGATATGAGCAGAGCACCTTTTGTCATCCTCCTTTGAGGTCAAGGTCTGTGGAAGCAGTGGCCCCTTCTGCTTGTGCCACTGACCCAGCCTCAATTTACCAAAGCAAACACAGAGGAAATGCAGCTACTTTCTGCAGCTAACTAGACCCTGGTCTGTCAAGGAGCTTGTGTCCCTGCTCAGGACTATTAGCAGGCATTAGGTTTATATGTAATTGCCCTGTTTTCTAACTCAGTCTCCCCAGGCTGCTGAAATGTTGTTTCAGTATGACTGCTTTCAGTCAGGTTAGTTTGGTAGGGAAAGCATGGTCACAGGACAGTTCCCTCTGGTTAATTCTCTCCATCACCTACACACTGCACCCACGGCTGGGAGCAGAGGTGAAGTGTGCTCCTGGCCAGGATGGGCAAAGATGACAACAGAGCCCAGCACAGGTGTAGTGGTCCTCTGTCCCCACAAGCACTGCAGGCCTGAGCAGGGGTCTGATTTAGCTCAGGGCTTTCCAGGTGTGGAGGTGGTGCTGCATGTAGACAGTTCAAAGATTTCTTCCCAGCATCTAAAATAAATCCATGCTGGCACTCTGGGGGAGCTTTCTTCTACTGAGGAAGGTGGGCAAAGGGATTTCAGGAGAAGAAAGTGTGGCTGAGAGGGATCAGTGGGACCCTGGGACAGGAGGGCCACAGTGAGTATGGGAAAGTTTGAGGGAGAGTGAGTCTGTGATGTTCAGCTGTGTTGGGGAGTGGGCGAGAGATAGTGACATAAAGCCTGTGAGGGGTGGGGGGACTCTTCAAGATGAGTGAAGCCCCTCTGCTTCTTCCAATGCACAACACCCACACAGGACCTGCAGGCACTGGTTGGAGCCATCTCCAGTGCTGCAAGAAGCTTTTCCTCCTCCAGCCTCTCCTACTCACTCTCTGCTCGTCCAAGGCTGCAGGGAAGGGAGAGAATGGAAAAGGGGGAAAGACTCATGTCGGGGGTACCAGAATGGAGATGGTGACTGGCCCAAGCCCTTTGCTGTGAACCCTGAGCCCTTCTGATGCCATCTGAGGGAAAAGCTGCAGAAGCAGCAGCGTCTTGAGGCTCAGATGGACCCATTGCTCAGACAGAGCAGCAGTGCCAGAGGGTCTGCAAGTATGTGGTCCACATGTTCTGGAAATCCCATCACTTTTGGTAACCCAAAGAAGAGGTCTGATGCCTTACATGGCCTGTCATGCTAAACCTTTTGCTAATCCCAAAGGTCAGTTCTAGCCCCTAAACCTGCCGGAGAAACCGGTGGTGTCCAGGCTTAGGAGGGCCGTGAAAGCCCTCATGGTTTTGTTGTTGGCATTATCATGCTAGAGCCCAGAATGCACCTTGGAAAGAGGCTCTCGTTTCACTACACTGGAGTCCTGAAGCTTTCAGTGCAATTAATCAACCTGTAAAAGTTTGCTGTTGCTTTGTATTCCATTATTAATCTCCACCAGACTGGGTAGTTAGGTTCTTAGTAGAGTTTTGCTAAAGCTGACTGGTGAATAACAACTTCACTTCATGGACAGTTTCAGGTCTCAAAGTACTGACTGGCTGGAAAGAAATCAAAACCTGTCAGGCAAAATTTAAAAGAAAATAACTGTGTGAAAGTGGGATTGCATCTTATATTTCTCACATCTCCTGGTCATCAGTAACAAGGGGTAGAAAAACCCTATTTCATTTCCTCCCATGCCTAGTTCAAGGTAAACTTTTTCATTCAAGGCCACTTAGAATCAATAAGAACTTGAATCTGTGTCCCCCAAGTCCTGGATCAGTGAATTCCCTATCAACTGAGCTAGACAGCTCCCTTTCTTAACTCTCTGTTTTAAAACTTTGTCAGAACTGACACATCATGAGAAAACTCTTTGCCTTTGACAATGCATTGAAAATGTCCCAATTCCTTCTCCCTGTGATATTCTTGGCTGCTTTTGCTTATTTGAGTTTTGTTGTTTCAGGGGGAGTTTAAAGTAGAAAATAAGATTTTTAGAAGTATATGTCAGTGCAGTGTGTGTCTATCCAGGAAAAGAGAAAGAATATGCTGAAAACTATGGATTGCTCAGAGCCAGCATTGGCCACAGCTTTGAAAAGCTTTCATGTAAAGCAAAATGTGTTTGCTAGGATTCAGGAAAACAGGTTTCCACAGCTATAATCAGATTCTAATTTTAACAGAATGCTTGAATCGCCGAAGGGCATTGCACTGTATTTATTGATTCTGCTTTGTTATGTGTTTTGCTGCTTTGTAAAACACTGCATTTGGATGCAATGTTCAGATGTGATAAAAAGGCTGCATTAATCAGCAAAAGACCATGCCTGAGAAGTTTTCAGAATAGCAGTAGAAAATTTCACCAAGAAAAGCTCCTTGTCCCCAGATTTGCCCAGCCCAAGGAATAGTGGTGTCTGAGGATCTCCAAAGCCCTCTGCAGCAGGGAAGAGACCACGTGCTTCTGGACATTCCCCCATTCCACCCTGATATCCCATAGCCTACTATAGATATGCACCTAAATAAGGCACAGGGTTTTTTTGATGGAAAATATCAAACCATAGTTGGGAAAAATCTGTGTGGGTGAAAACTACACCCACTCAGATCTAATTTAGTCTAATTTACCCTTCCACCGAGTGGTAATCACAGGTAAAACTCATGAAGCTTCTCAGGCAGTTCCAGGTCCAGTTAAGATTTCTGTGGGACTTCTGGAAGTCCTTAGACTTCTGGGGAGTTTCTTAGAGTCTTAGGAGAGAAATCTGAAGACATCTGTACAAGTAACAAACAATTTGATTTTAACCATGATCCTGCAAGCTGCCTTCTCTAGCCAGTCTTGGACAACTCACCTTACTCTGGTAATTTCTATTTCTATACCTGTAAAATGGGATTAAAGTGGATTGGGTATCCGACAATCACAGCTCTGAGAAAGGGTAATTAATGCTGAGTGTAGAATATTAAAATTGAAAACACTGCTTATTCTATGCGCTATTATAAAATTATACAGAATAATTTAGCAGATTTTTAAGGCCAACAGGAACCATTTTCTGGTGATCAAGATTTAATTTCTTCAGCCAGAGACCATAGGATAGGACTCCAGAGCTCCAGAAGCTGAATTAGAATATATCTGGTGATGCATCAGGAACCATAGCCTCTCTAGACTCATACCAACCACATTGTGGCTGAAAATCTGTTGACCTTATTGACAGATTGCTCTTGTTTCTTTCTCATGGGGTTCACTTTCTGTTTTCATATTTTGCTGACTTCTTTCACAACATTTTCCTTAAATCATCCTTGAAGATTTCAATTTCCCAACAGCAACAAAATCCCAAAGCCACATGAATAACAGCATGTTTTGCTGATAAAAGAAAGAGGCTTATGATGAATAACACATTCTCTTTATGTTTGTGTAAACTTTTTGATTAAAACATGGCAGGGGAGAGAATTGTCACCAAACAGCCAATTCCAATGATGTTGATATCTTTTTCACACAAAGTATATTTAAAAGATAAAGCCTAGCTTTAAGAGAAAACACTTCTCATTAACAAAAAAAAATTAAAGATACAATGATGCATGGCTTAGGACATGGGTGAATAGCTGGTCACCCCCGGTCTCTGCTGGATGCAGCATCTCACTCTCCACAAGCACCTTCCAGCCACTAGCTTTGATCAGCTGCTGACCTGGGAACCAGCAGCATCTCTCCACACTGTCAAAGATGAGCTGAGCATTGCTGGAGAGCAGCTAGTGGCCCTCTCTGCCTGGTGACAAGCCTGATGGATGCTTCAGAGGCCAAAGTCTTCTCCTCACAGGGTTCAGAGCACCAATGCAGCCCTGTGCCAGATCTCCAGACATTGCTCTGTGGGAGCAGCTGCGCTTTCGAAGCCACAGCGGGACGTGTCTGATTTTAGAGGAGAAGAGCAATTAGTAATTAAAAATAATAATCTTGAAGTGTTTGAGTTGTACTTTCCTTGATTGCCACATGCACAGAATCTTAATCCCACTGATAAATCTTGTGCTTTTGGCTTCAACATACTAATGCTGTTCTACTCCGGAGCAGGCTGGAGTCCACAGCCTGGGTTTGTACGTGGCACAAAGGATCTCCCTGACACCTGACCCAGTACTGCTCATTCCTCCTTGCCTGGAACAGTCATTTATAACTCTTAGAGGAAGCTGTGCATGACTTTGCTGCCAACAAATTGTTTTAAAGTGATTTTAAACCAGTTGCTCACATTTTGATCCCAGGCATTCCTCGAAGACAGACATTAGAGAAAAACTGTTTTAGGCTTTGAGCTGTTTCTCTCAGATATTTTTTTTCCTCTCAGGGTATTAAAGCCTGCTGAGATTCCAGGCTTACTTAGAAGTTAGTCTGATGGTAAAATGGGTTTCACGTGTTAAAGTGCCATTCTCTGCTTTAGATAGGTTCAATAAAGGTATTTTGGCATCTCTCCCTAGGATGAGCTTTCAATACATTTCATATTAACCTACAAAAATAATAAAAATTCATTGTTAAAGTGCTGTGTTATCTGAACAGATTAAATTTTTCCCTCAGTAATCACTGAGGAGGAAAATATGGAGGCATTTTGATGGATCAAAATGAAAAGTTTTCATTAAAACACTCACTGATAAACTTTAATATTCTGGAATACCATTCTTACACCCTTCCTACAGCTACTGTCTCTAACACCAAAATTCAATCCAAAAATAATAATTTAATTAATAGGTACTTAAAGCAGATAAGGAAAAATAATCCAGTCATTTCCTTTTCGTTCTTGTGGATTCAAACTTCAAGTTTTTCTCTTCACTGCTTCTTCTGGATCAAATGCCACATATTAATAACCTACAGATGGGCAAATTGACTTTGCTTTCACACCTTGTCAGTACATCACTAGAAACTATTGTCAGATGAAAAATTATGGAAGAAGTAGAAAGAGTGAAAATTGTAATTTGAAGGTTAATGAAAATAAGAAAGAATAATATGCCAAAGGTAACATTATTTATCAGGTGATGGATTTTGTCAGGTTAGGGACTACTGTCCAAAGACAGCATTTCAGCCAGGAAAGATGGAGGGAGGAGGGAAAAGGTAAAGAAATTCAATCTCCAATGTTAATTTCTGTTCCAAAAATTAAAGGTGTCCCAGGTTTTTTAACATTGTCAGATAAAGTATATATTCAGCATTTATATTTGTGTATAGGGCTTAATGATGTGGTCCAACCCATAGATCTGAACAGAATGCTGCTACAATGTGGTGGGTGCCACATGGCTCTGGGAGCAAGCAGATCTCTCCTAGGACTGCATTCAGATGCAACAGCCGTCATGGCCTGTATTTAGAAGTCATATCTTGACTTTTAGGGATTCATCTCAACATGCTTTTATCCTGTTTAACCTGTACAAGACAGGGGCTTGTTCTTCCTCCTGGGAAGGACACATCCCTGCAGTCACTGCAGGGGCAGTTCTGTAGGACCTTCTTTTTGTAAATCCAGACTTCTTTCAGAACACTCCTAAAGTGTCTTATTTTCCAAAGCTGGCCCATGGCATTTCTGCCTGGCTCTCTGCTGGTCACCAAAGCACAGTGCAGTGGGGATTTATCTGACCAGCCACCTTACCCAGCAGAGGAGACACATCCAAAGCGTTCACTGTGCTGCGATTCTCATTTCAACACTTCCAGAAATAGTAATATTGTACATTTAGTCAGCGTCTGGTTGAGGGAAGTGCATCTCTAATAACTGTCAAAAACCAAAGGCAGTCAGATGTTAACATTCCTCTTTCCACCCTTTTGTCTCAAACTGCTCTAAGGAAGCTTTATATACCATGCTGAGGAGCGGAGGATCCAGCTCTGAAAAAAATGCAAGATAGGCTGTTTTATTTCATCTTCCTGAAGAGAGAACAGCCTCCATTGAAGCAGGGAAACAGAAAATGAACCTCCGAGGCAGTCATGCAAAATTTCAGACACAGCCTTATTTGTGTGATTCTGTTTAATCACCGTCCATTTCCTCTTCACTCTTTAACTAAATAATAAATATGGAGTGTCTTTTTTCATTACTATGTGAGCTAGAACTGGTCCTGGAGCAAATACAAAAATAAGGGGTGAGGCTTGAAATCAGAGGGTTTCATTGATTTTAAATACAAGGCACCTGTCTGTGTACATTTCTAATCCAGTAATTAATCCAGCACCTTTTTATCTTAGGAACTCTCAGGAGTAATTTCCACATCTGAGTGTAGCACACATCATAAATCCACTCCAAATGATTTTTAAATTTGTCCTTTCCAATTCCGGTTTGAATTGACATTTTGTTCTGGTTGAAGTGGCATCCACAGACGCCTTCTCCCCTGCAATTAGTTGAGATTAAGCAGTTGGAGAACCAGCACAGCAAAGATCAGAAATGCTTATAGTCAGTGTCAAACTTCAAGTACTGAACAGCAGAACAGCAGTAGGCTGTAGTTTGTGACTTTAAGATGCATAAATAAATATATTTCTGAGACTGCATTAAAATGATCCGTAGCAGGCTGTGCCAGAAAGTGGACCACATTTTTTACTGCTGACAAGCAGCTTATGTGCTGGAATCTGTCTGCAGCTTCAGTGCAAAACTCACAGAGCCTCATCCTTTCCTTTGTTTATATCTTCCTGTGCTACTTAATGAAATGCTAAAAAATAACGCAGTGTGTTCCAGTTGCTGATTTGGATTTATTTAATCATTGGCAATCTGAAAGCATTCAGAGCTTTGGATTATTAGTATTTTATATAAATGCCACGGATGATCTTTTGGAGCATATGTCCCAACTACTCCAGCAGTGTGAGCAGCCTGAGACAGGCAGCACAGCACGAGGTTTGAGTCACACCCTAGTCATTGAATTTAATAGCAGCTGAGCAGCTAAAACCCCTTATCAGAGCCATGGGAGTGTGTCCTGGGGTGAGTGTACACTGGCCACAGATACCTGAATCCTATCAGCCGATGCCGGCTGCTCGGCTGCACCGTGGGCAGGGCGCAGGGACAGGGAGCAAAGCTGGACACAAAGCTGGGTCAATATGAGCACTCGGAGCCTGAGACTATCAGTGCACTTGCACACACTTCCTAAGTGCTTTCAGAAACTTTATTGTTCAGTTTCTGGTACTTGCAGTCCAGGGTTGAGATGCTGTGAGAACAACCAGATGTGGATTACTTTGGCCTTTGTGCTTTCTTCGGTCCTGAGAAGATCAGCTAGACAAATGACAAATTAAATAAACAGACCCCCCAAACTCACAGAAGTCATTCGGATCCCTCTCCCCAAAAATCGTTGGTCTATGTTTTAAATTCCCCAGCTGTTCAACAGCTGTTTGCAATCCTGCTGCTTTTTTTTTCCCCTGAATTCAATCCTTATCTCTGTCAGCATATTGTGGGATGCTTTGCCCCTCACTGAGGTAACATTTATGTAGTGAAATCAAAGCCATGTAAATGATGGGCTGCTCGTCTTACACTGCAGTCACTAAAATTCCCTAGCAGTTACATGTCTCTTTGCATGTATGGGCAATGTGGGTGGATCAACACACTGACTTGCCTGAAAAAGAGAATCTAGGAGATTAAGGCACTTAGAGGGGAGGCTCAGAGCAGGAGCTGAGAAAGAGAGGAGAATCTAGAGAGATGGGAAATGGGAAAAGTGTAACAAGAGAAAATATTTTTCTTAAACATTGGAGAAGGAAACAGCAAAAAATCATTTTATCCTGAGGAATTTCCAACAGGTGGACTCCTGTGGTAGATTTTTCCTGGAAGGATAGCATCTCTTATTCATAAATAGTTGTTGAGCAGTACCTTGAAATTAATTTGCATAAGAGGGAAACATCGTTATCTTCATTATAGCTGTGGGAAAGCTTAGGAAAAGAGAACTGATTTGCTTAAAGTCATACTTTCCACCAGCTGAAACAGCAATAGCCTCTTGAGTCACCCTTCACTGCTTCCCTGGCAGAGATTTCACTCTGCCGTGCCATCAGTTCTCAGTGTGTGCAGACAAAGGCAGAGTGGTTTTGGTAGACATTTCTCACTGCTGTTCAGCTAGATGTGTTTGCTAAGCAGAAGTGATCACTTTCTACTTTTGTTGTTGAAATTTCATGGTACCTTTCCCATGACTCTGTGGTTTGATAATAAAAAATGCTGCTCACCACTGTTTCATGGTTTTAAAAAATGTTTCCTCTCAGAGTCCCAAGAAGAATATGGACCAGTTCCCAGATAGCTAATACTGTCCAAAGATCATCCTCTGAATGATACTGCACTTAGCATCCCAGACAAGAGGGATGTACAAGGGATCAGCACACACAGTCATGGAAATGGTTTCCTGACAGTGTTGGCACAACCAGTATATTTGAGAGCAGAGGGATCGGAGACATTTCTGAGACTCTGGCATTTTTGCTTATTGAATTTTTTTATTTCTCCATTGGCTGTTCCCGGTTTCTCCCACAACTCAAGTTTGAAAAGCCACAATACTCCAAGTCTGGTGGTTACTGCAGTGTCTCGATTTGTGAGGTGCTGACAACTGGGCACAAAGTCCCCCCACATCCCCTGATGCGGGGACGTGGGTGCTGGTGGGGATGGCAGTGCGACAACCACTCCTCCCCAAACTCAGATCCTGTAGCAGCAATACTGTAACAGTATTTGCAAACAGTATTTTGGATATGATGGAGACTGAGTTTGGGTGGAAACCAGTTCTGGTCATGGCCAAGCAATCCATGTGATACCTAGTCCAGCCCTCTGCTGGCACACACGCACCCATCTTAAATTCTGAAAAAGCAGGAATGGAGAGAAGAGGCAGTGATTGCTGGGGGCCCAGCCACCCATGTGCTGGCAGGTCACAGCTGACTTTGCTGTTCTACATGTGTTTGCTGCCTCTGCGAATCCCAATAGACTGAAGCGATTATTCCACTCCCTTTTTGCAAACCACCCATTGGCAGTATTGAGTCAATCCATTGCTTCCACCAGCACTGGGGATCACTCACAGAGCCAGCTGCTCACAGCCAGAGGTGCCATCAGCCCCACAACCTCTGACACACTCATGTTACTCAGCGGCAGAAGCACAGGCAGCCCCATAGCCCACTGAGGACTGAGGAGCATCACCTTCACAAGTAGAAGCCTTCTGGTCCAGAAGAGGAGCTGGCATGGAAAAATACACAGGGCAGTTGAAAATATAGGCAAAAGCCTCATGTCTGTAAATGCAGCACTCCTTTTCCTTGAATGCAGAGGCCATCATTTACTGTCTTTTGTTATTTTCCTTTGGGCTGGAGGGAAACTGTGGGAGGTCTGATTCAGGAAGAAGGTGACCTCCAATGAAAGCCTCTGAGGATGAGGCAGTGAGCAGATCCAGAGGATTTCCTTGCTGCTCCTTCCTGTTCTTTTACAACCAAAATACCCAAGGGTAAAGTAACAGTGTAAAGAGCGTAAGAGTGATTTTGATAATGAACTGCAGTTTTTTCTCTTTTCATAAAAATGAAGGTGAAGAGCTTTTGAAATGTCATTATCTTCTATATTTACTGCATATCTGCAGGACTCAGTTCATCATAGCACAGGACAAGTGCTTTAGCTGCTTGCCCTGTGCCACCCCAGCAGCAGCTGCCTTGCACTCAAATATATAATACCACGGACATGATAAAAGATCCTGGTATGACACAAGGCAGGAGAGTACTGCACTTCAGGGAGACTGTAGAAGGAATTTCAGCCAGCAATGAACAACTAGCAAGTTTTGATTTGCCTTTGATCCAGAGTATAAACCTTTCGCTTTTGAGAATTTTCAGTGAAATTTTGTGATAACAAATTAAAACCTCAGTTCTGAAATTATTTAGGAAGTGCCACTGAATATCGCAGTAGAGTATTGGACTGGTTTGCATCATGCAGCTGAGTCTTTGATGATACTCATTGAACCAAGCTTTTTAAAATATTAATCCATCACAATTCAATCCTAAAATGAAAAGTTGTACTGGTTCTTAAAAAAACAGAGCACCTCTCTTCTTTTTAAACATATAAGGGAAATAGAAGAGGAACATGAGCTCAGTGTGTGCTTTTTGTAAGATTTGATTGATGTGAAAAGACAGCCATGCAAGGAGCACCTTCTTTTCTGCACTGCACTGCTTTCTTGGGCTGTTACCTCGTCTAATTTTGCATCCAATTTAAAGGACCTCCACAGGTGGTTCTGCAAATGCAAGCTATGGCATCAACACAGCCTCTCAGAAAACATTCAATTATTGTCATTCTTGTGTTTATTTCGCCCAGTGAACAGCAGCAAGCACATAGTGAGGAAATACCGTGGGCATCTTCGGACAAAGATCGAGTCTGGAGAAGGGACCATTCCTGTCCGGTGTCACAACGCAGCGCAGACGTGGGACGGCGTCTTGCTGGGAGAGCAGCTCATCACCATGTCCTGCACAGACAAAATCGCCAGGTACGTGATGCATTCACATGGCAAAAGTCTTTGCATGTGGAAGTTGGATGCCACAGAGGATTATAGTGACCGGTAGGATGCAGCCAGCAGGTGCTGACAAGCCCTGTGGAAACAAAGAGCTCCTTTGTATGCAAAAGCAGACCATGTAAATAGGAGGGAATGTAAATAGGACATTTTCCCAAATTCTCTGTGGGTCGTTAGTTGCTTATTACAGTGTGACAAAAATATAAACTGTCTTTGCAGCTTTTTTTTGCCAGCAGAATTTCACTGTGGAAATAAACTACATCCACTCTGCTGTTCTTGGATCATTTACCCCAAAACTTGCAAACCAACTATCATACAGATAAACTTAGCTCATCTGCACCCAATTGAATAAAGTGCCCTAAAAGCCACCAGGAATATTTCTACTTTTTTGAATGTCATAAAGAACTCTCATGTCACAACCCCCCTCCATGGGTTTCTGCTGTCTTTTAAATACAACATATATTTATGTAGAATAATTTCCATATAATAAATATTTCATAATTATTCCCTGGTGACAAATAAAATGTAAACATATTCACCAGTCTCAGTTTAGGGTGTTAACTAATAGCAAGTGGTGGCTAACACAAACCAAAATCAAAGTGTGTGTGCTTGGTTGCACAGGTATTGCACTATTAGTATGTATCTATATTTAACTTCATAACTATTTTTATATATGTGTAATGTACATTATCTGTAGGTGCAGCTCTGCATATAAAATACATCACATTATAGCTATGAAAACATAAATGCTATGATCAAGTTCTCTGCTGGAACATCATGCCTAAGAGCTCAGTTAAATTACATCAGTCAAAAATTTGGCCCAATTATTAAAGGCCAACATAGACAGAATCTTTCCAAAAAAATCATTAAAAATTTGTTTAATCCAAATGCATAAATTCTGCTCTTAGCTTTAACTGGATGACCTACCAAAGCTAAATTAGTCTGTCAGCTTAGCAAAGCCTGCCATTTTGTCACAAAAATGTAGAAGTGAACCAGTAGATGGAAATACTACCAGACTCACAAAATCCACCCTCTGCTAAGTGTAATCATCACAACTGTTGTGCTTGCATGAAGGATAAAGAACAACTTCTGCTGTAATGTTTTCATTTATTCATAAGGAGGTAACAGAAAACCCAAACTGTATTCGGTGGATCTCGTGCACTCTGTGTAGTTGCAGTTGGGTTTTCAAAATTCAGACTCATATGGACTCAAAAAACTAAACAAATTTCATTTCAAGAACAGAAATATTGCACTCTCTGTGGTTTTGAATGTCATTAGCCAGTGAATTAAATATCAGCTTTGCAAACACTATTACATTTCCTGTTGATGGGGATGTTGACAGTACTGCACAGTCTCGGGAGTTGGGTTTTCTCCAAGCACATCTGCTAAGCACTTTCAGTGAATCCTTTCATTGTTGACACACATCTAAACAGCATTGAAGTCTGTGAAGAAAAAAAGAATCTACCACAAAGTTTTTCCATGATAAAAAAAAATTTTGGTGTTCTCATCATTGACAGTATTATTTGAATATTGTATGAAAAACTGCAATTTTTATTATTTATTTGCGATGTAATTCAAATGAGCTTGAGATTTTCATAGATTAAAAAAAAATCAGTAATCATTATTCCCTGCTTTCAACAGCAAATGTTTACTGTCACCAGTAGGATTCAGTTATAAAAGAGGCTGAGAAAAGGGGATATGACATCTGCATTATACTTTATCCCAGATTTCAGTTTACCACATTAAAAGCCATCTATGATATTTTTTTTATCATTATTATCCTCACACGTGAGGGGGAGAAATCAAAGGTTTCTTCACCTGTCCTCTGTTTCAGTACATGTAGGACTGTTTTCTGCCTCCTTCCCCTCTGATTACAGAAAGTAGAGTCAGGAAAGGAGTTCAGTGGAAAAGGAGATTGCTGTGTAGGGCCCTTTCCCACTCCTGCCCCACTGAACAAATCAGTGGGTGGTGTTGGTGCCACGTTTCAGACTCCAAATATTTGCCCTACCACATAGGTAGCTGACTCTTTAAATGTCTGCAGGATGCAGGAATCTGGTTGGACATTATCTGGGCTTGTCTTGCAGTGAGAAGAAAAGAGATCTCTGAAGCTGAAATTCATGTTTGTATAAGCAAGATTTGACAAAAAAATCTGGCTTGTATGCTTTGGATTTTATTGCTTGTAAAAGTCCCTCAGGAGCACTGTGCTATTAGAGAATGTTTCCTCTTGAGAATCTAGCCAGTAGCTGCTAAAATATACATCATTTTGCATTATTTGCAAAGGGCATTGCTATCAGAATATCAAAGACCCAAGAACGCACGGAGTTACTGAGAAAAGCAAATCATATTCTATAAATCATGTATCTAAGGATTTATGTTCTTTCTTGCTCACAGGAAGGCTATAAGCAGAGAGTGGTTTAATCAGATTTATTTGTTATTCAAAGACATTTAGCCATTTTTATTACTATCACCCCAAGTTTGAGAGAATTTGATGCTTGGTATGCATTATTTGGGCTCTGTGGCTTTGTTGAGATCTCAGGATAAACACCCTGGTATCATACCTGTTCCCTCACTGAATTAAAGCACAAGCTCTTCTGGTATGAATAGTCATTTTATTTGGTTCAGGCAGAGAATTTCGAGGTGAAATTCTGCAGCTTCATTGTAAAGGAGGTCACACTAGGTCTTGGCTGTTCCTTCTGGCTTTAAAACCTATGCATTTATATGTGTAAATTCAAAGTTCAGGGGCTGTGAATCCCCAAATAACCCACCCTAAGAGGGTGTCAGCTTTTACCCTCACAGCTCCTGTGGGCCTCACAGTGCAGCTGGAGTGACTTCAGGCTCTCAGTGCCATAGGATTTAGGATTAAACCACATTTTGTAGCCCACAGTTTATTAGTTACACTAACACCTTTTGACCTTCATTCTCCTCTGTAATATATATTTGCAAAAAAGCAGCAATAACATGGGAAAAATAATTTCAAAAATAATCATCTGTTTGGGGAAAAATAGATGTCATTTAACATTTTCTTGATGCTAATCATAACCTGTATTAAAACCTTTATGTCGACAGAGACATTACAGCCCTAAGAGAATTTTGGCTTTTTCTGACAGCAAAATTCATACAATGGGCCAAATTAAGCCTCTTTTCATCTCCTTGTCTCACACTAAGGCTGGACGCAGCTCATACCTTGCTTATTACAAGGTCAGTGCAAGGTTAATGCTGCTGCTAATGGAAGTCTCTGCAGCCACTGTTTGGGAGCAGACAGATGTTTGAAGGAGAATTATATTGTGCAGATGTTTGAAGAAGAATTGTCGTGTGCACACACACACACACAGAGGCTTGCACACACACTCACAAACACACTTAAGGGAAAAAGAAACAAGGATATCTCTAGAGCTCAGCTCTTCTTTGAGGATCTAAACACAGCAACCAAACATTAGGGAGGCTCAGCACTACATTCTGTCTCTGACCCTCAGAAATGTTCAGGATTGATATGTGCTCAGCTGATATGTTCCGGCTGCAGGGGGGGATTTGCAGCACCCGCTTGGTGCCCCAGGGCCTCACTGTCTCTCTGTGTCCCCTTCGGTGGCACGGTCTCCAGCTGCACAAAGCCAGCCCAGCACTGAGCCTCGCCTCCCACAGAGTGTGTGTGTACGTGCCAGATTTGCAGGTAACAGTTCACACATTCACATGATTGCTTATATAAGATCAGAATTTCCAAATGTCTCTGCTTCTTATTCCTACAACAGAAGAAACGTGAGAGTCTGGACAAAATATCAAAGATCTATGCACTTCTCTTAAGTCCATCACCCCTCTGGACAGACTTATAAGGGAAATTCAGAGTCTCACAGAGTAGAGAAACCGCTTTCCCTTTGATACAGTTTGTCCTCTAACTCATGGAAACACTGTCTGAGCTTCAGGCCAGTCTCCTTCCACCATGGCTCATCCTCTAGGCCCACCATAACTCAGATTTAGCAATACACACACCTCCCTTCTGTATAAAGTTTCCTGTTCCATGCTCTGAGCTCATCAAGTTTGTCTGTCTCATCACCAGCACCTGGGTTCCTTCTTCTTCCATGCAGAAAACTAGAGAAATTATTTCTCCCGGTGTGAAGCATTCCAAAAGAGCAGGGTGTTCTGCAGGGTGTAGCTGCACAGAAAGGTTTGGTGCTTGCCATTGCCAGTGGTTTGGTAGAGAATGGCAGTGGTTCTGGGAGCACAGGGAGGAGGCCACCACAGGACCCCACAGCACAGCAGACCCATGTTATGAACATGCATTCCCAGGTCCCATGTCACCCCCTCACCTGTAATACCATGTGTGCAAATTATTTTGAGGATCTTGGTGCGAGCATTCAACACTAAGGCTTATTCCAAAATTAGTTCTTATCTGGGTGTCCCAGGAGAGAGTTCTGCATTGCTCTACTCTTCCCCAAACCCTCTTGCTTGGTAGACCTCAGCCAGGGGACTGGACACGTCACACTTTGGCCAGGGCAGAGCACTTTGTTGCTCACTAGATGTCAAGCTGATGTGGTTACTTTGGAGAAATGCCAGCCTTCTGTACAGTAAATTTGCATCTACACACACAAGGATTGTATAAATTTATTTGTAAATGTACAAGCAATGTCACTTGTCCTCTTTCAGAAGTCCCCTTGCAGGATGCAGGCTGAGGAACGTACTTCGCATTGTGCAGGATTTGCAGGGAACAATCCTCACAAACACTGTCTTTTAAACAGCACCTCAAAGCCAGAATTCAGTGTTTGTTTTATAAGTTCTGGCCTTAAAATTGTTTTCTTACTACCACTTCTCAAAAGGTCACCTTTAAAAGACTGTGTATTTTCTTGCCACCAGGTTAATGGTCACCCACTTCCTCAAACTTCCTCACAAAAAAAGTGACATTAAGCCCAGAAGTAAAATAAGATCTTGAATATCTAAATTATACCTCACCTACAAAACAACGCAAATGAAAACAAAGACCTCCAAACTTTGCATTAGCATGAGCAGTCTACCCGTGTCTCATGGCTAAGATTTGTGGATTATTCGGGCCCACAAACTAGAGAACAAGAAGGATCTCTGTTGAGAATCTTTACTGAGAATATGTTCAGGGTATTGCAAGGTAATGTACCCTTCAGGCACTGTTTCAGGATTTAGCAGTGGGAGTCTGAAGTAGCATTTTATAAGATGAGCTGAGCACATTAAGCTGTATTTAAATGTAGCATATAAAAATGCAAGACTAAAAGTCAGTGTTAGAAATTGGCATTCTTAGATCTATTTTAGTGTTAGCCTGTCGACCATAGCCATTGTTAACAGAAGGCTGAGCCTGACAAGGTAACTCTTAAGAAAAGCTACTTCAAAAGCTACATATTAATGCAAATGAAAATCAATTAACACAGCTAGATCTTCAATTAGAGATGATTTGCGCACATGGTTTGTAATTCTCTCTCTTAACCCCTTTCTGTGTGACTGAGAGTTCAATTTCAATCTTTCACCACAAGGTATGTTCCAGAAAACATATATAAGCCACCCACTGTTAAAATACAGATCAAAAACTAATGCACTAGTTCCAGTTTCCAAACCAATAATAGCTAAATGGTTGTATAAATAGGAACACCACAGGTGTCCTGCTGAGCCCATGCCACCCTGAATAGCAATTTATGTTGTGTGAAGCATAGCTGGAAATATTGGTAATAGAAACTGTGGTACAGGAGGTTAACAACACACCAAGTGGATAAGACTTAAAGCTCTTAATAAAAAAAAAAAGTCTTTTACAAAAAGCCTTATCAAAATAAGACTTGAAATTCATCAGCAGTGCTTTTTAATGGGCAAGGTTTCCAAAGGTCATGAGGAGACAGTTCAGTCCCTGAGCATCCACGGCAGGTGGACACAGTTCCCTGAGATGTTTTGAAGCATCAGGCGAATTTCTCCGTATCTCAGTTACAAAGGGGTTCAAGTGTCGGCCTTCAGGTCTAACCATGTCCAGATCAATTCTAGAAACACCAGCAAAGGGGTGTCACACCACGTCTCAGCAATGGGCAAGGAGCCTTGTACTGACCTGAGCAAGGCTGCAGCCCTCTGCATCCCCCTGGGTTTGCCCCCAAACCCTTTCCTCAGTATTTCCATCATCCCTTTTTCTGTTGGTCCCAGGGAGGGGCCATAGACAACTCGTGTGATGAGGTGATGCTCCAGCATGTGGAGGCTGTGATGTGGCTGTGACGTGGGGACACATTTCCCTGCACACCTCGCTGGTGCTTCTGAGCTCTCAGGAGCATGGGAACTTGGGGGGCTCTGCAGCGGGGTCGTGCCCTGCCCTCTGCTTCTCCAGGACTGGGGGAGCACAGCATTTAATTAAAGAAAGGCTGCCTGCTCTGGGATGCCTCCCAGCTTGTCACTGGCATTTCCATGACTGACAAACAGGCAAAAATATATTTGTTCAAGGATTATCTATATTGAAAACTGGACGCAGGATTTTGTCTTTGTAAACAGTGCAGTAATATCTGCTGTTTGAACAAAAGGAAGGGTATACTTTCCTTCCATTTAAAGCCCCAAAAGCTCCCGTATTTGAGTGAAAAGGGGAGACATTCTGTTTTATTGATCTTGCCTGCTGAAGATTTGGGGATTTTTAAATAAGATCTGTTACTAAGGGAGCAGTGGGTTGATTTTCACTTTATTGGAAGGGTTATTACAGAGCGCATAGCATATGAGTTATTAGAGAGATGCGTGTCCTTGAAAACAGCCCTTAAAATCTTGCACAATTAGGAAAATTCAGAATGATCCAGCGTATTTCCTCATAGCGAGAAAAGTCACTTTGATATATTGAGAAGCCAAAATGTAACACTGCATTGCTTTGAATAATAATTTTATTTTGAAAAGCCACGTTTGAAGAGAGCACTTTGTTACAGATGGGAACACAGCTACTTTCGTGGACCTAAATTAGGCTACAGAGAAATAGCTCCTTCAAAATTAACACCCTTATTGATAGCTTCAGTGTTGCTCAGATGGATCTTTCCCTACCATCTACCTACAAATGATTCCATAGATGTTCATATATCGAAGGACCAAGTCAGTACATTAGCCATGTGTGTTGGTCAAGGGATGAACAATACATGGGATAAAAGACCTTGCCCAAATATTTGTCAGTAAAATCTATTGTTTCTGCGCAATACTGAACTGGCTGCCCTCCAAGGTAGGCCTGTTCATCCACAGAGCAGCAGCAGAATGAGAAACTGAAAATTTCCCCCACCATTAATGTGCTTTTCCTGTGCTCTGAAGGACAGCAGCAGTGCAAGGGTCTGGTTTTGGCCAGCTCAGTACAGGACCCCTCCTTTCCTAGGACTTGCACTGAGTTAGGGGGGCTCACACATGTGCTCGGGGTGGCTTTCCAGAGAGAAACAACTGCCTAAACACTCCAACAAACCAGGGCTGGATTTGAAAGCAAAGCTCCTTCTTTGCTTCTTCATCCCATTTCTCTGACTGGATGCTGCTACACCAATGCTGAACTAGGAAATAGCCACTGTACAGGTGGCAGTGCCATCACCCTCATCCCTTTTCACACCACATGGGGGACACCAGCTCAAACAGACCTGGCAGATGGTCCCCACCGAGTATTGCCTTCTTGGTGCCAGCACCTTGCCTGATTTCTCAGTCCTTGCTACCTTAGCATGCTGTCTGGTCCTGGGACAGTCTCTTTTTGCACCACTTTCTACACATCAGGCAGGCCTTGCTCTTGTGCCCGTATTCTTTGATAGGTTTCTTCTCCCTTGTTTTTTTGTTTTTTTTTTAGTCTGGTTGTTCTGTCCATTTTGTCTTGGAGTCAAACTTATACTGGGGAGTCAAAACCTACCATGGCAGATAAAGAGACTTCATCACCCCCTACACCTGCCTGTGCCTTCTTTTGGAATGGGAAAACAGGGTTCTCTCCAGGGACAACTATTGCATCCAGAAGCCAGAAACTCTTACAGACTTCAGCACATCTTACTGCCTTTCTGCCCCAATTCCCCAGGGTGAAAAATGGGACTTTACCTTACAGCAGCCCTGCAAGGATTAATTCATGTTTATGGAATGCTTTCAATACATAGAGGGGGACCTGATCATGCTTATATTGTGATTTCCAATCATGTAATTCCGTTGACAGTTGAATCCCTTTTTACACTAGGGTGAAGATGTCCAGAATTAGGCAGAGAAGCATCTCTAAAGAAAAGGCAGATCCTGTATGATGAATTTAAATTATACAATCATTACCTTGTAATGTATGACCTGAACACAATCTCTTCTTTTGGTAAATAAAACTCAGATGATTTCTTGTGATGTGCATATTGCTGAAATCCCAATATTGTTGAACATATGTTGTTTTTCTGTTTAGCTGCTTTTCTTCTCTCCTTCAATCAAATATGTAAGTCTTTTTTAAGGAAATTTTAAATTCTGAAAACAGCACTGATATCTTACAAGTTTCCATCTGGACAAAGATATCTGTCTAATTTTTTTTGCTTACCTTAGGTGCTGGTTGGAGGCATATACTGTTAGCTGAATTCAGCTCTGTTTCTTAAGCTTGCATTATTAATTTTGCATTATGAGAAGTTATTTACTCAAAGAGGCAGCTAGTTCTTTCCTTTAAAAGTGAAGTTATTTGCAGAAGTGACCACGCTTTTTTCCCCCCAAATGAAGTTATGCAAATCTGATCGACTTAAGTAAATGTTTCATAAAACCAATGACTGTTTAAATTGTGGGACTAAATTGTTTGTATATAAATATTACCTTTTATATTTCATTTGAGTTTTATGTAGATGAACACATTACTTTAATGGCCTGCATTTACAGAGGGAGACAGGGAGAGTCTGACTCTGAAATCCTCAGCAGCCAGATGGCTGCCTTTTCTTGCATGAGATTAAAAGATGTTTCTCATTCACAGCCCTGCTTCGGAGGCAAATTAATACAGCCAGCTAAATTGCTTGCGGTTTTGGAATAAAATTTAAAGAGAACTTTTAAAAGCAATTGGTGTCACAGGTTCCTAGAGCAGATTGCTCTCCAGGTACAGCATGCTGGTTTTAAACATTCAGTAACTAATGGAAAGTATTCCGTGTTAATTGACTGCTTCAGGAAAGGGAAATATAATGACTCCTTATTAATCATGAAAAGAGACATACAGTACGGAGGCACTGCAATAATTGCACTAACGGTTGAGAAATGTTAATTAATGAAAAGAACAATGATGTAAGAAATTAGCACCATAATGCTTGCTGCTGATGGAAATTCTGCTTTAAACACATTATTTAGCATGGCAGCCACTGGATGATGCCTTAAATAGCAGGCACCTCATACCCTTTCCTTCAGTCAGCTACCGAGTTCCAAACATTGCCGGTGTTTTGGGTTTTAATGAGCCAAAATATGCTCTCCAAACTACATTTTCTGAAGCGTTTTCAGTTTGAACTCCTGAACTCAAAACTATTCAGACAGATTGACAGTGTTCAACTTACAAAAAAATATTATCCAAGTGTAAGAGAGCCTGTTAGCGTTTGCATGGTGAGAAACAACTGCTTAGATGAGCTGAGCTAAATAGGTTTGCCAAGAAGATAACTGCATCATGACTTCTTTCCCCTTTTTAATTTTTCCACTTATTAACCAATTAGCTGTCCCCTGAAGAATTTAGAGGCAATCATGCTGTCATATTTGTGCCTAGCTTGATGTAAAAATTCATAGGCTATTAAAATGCAGAACTGTTCTGGCAGCTACTCCAACACCAGTAGAATGGAGGTCTCAGTCGTCAACAGGTGGAAGGTCCCAAGGTTCCCACCATTGCTCTGCTGCACCTTTAAGACAGCGAACAGGTGAGATGTTCCCATCATTCTGAGCACTTCAGAGCAGGTCTAACTATAGGTTACAAATAAATTTCCTAAAACCTAAGTCCTCTCTATTTTTTCCTATTCAGGACCAGGATTTAATTCTCATGGGTGTCTTCATATCTTCATGGTCATTTGTGCAAAGAAATGTCAACCTGTGAGACATTCAAAGATTTTGTGGGGATTTTGGCCACTTAAGTCATGTGTTAGCTTGGCTGTATGACATGGGGATGGTACTTACGTATGACAAGCAGCAAATAAAGGTAGAATAACAAAAGCTCTCATTCTAGCTCTACCATTGCAATGGAAAAACTACAGATGCAGGGAAAAATAAAATTCTGCTAGAGACATGCTAAATGAACGTCTATCAAACACAAAATGCTTTTAGAAAGAGCGACTCTTGATAAGAAGCCTCTGTTTGCAGCAATACAAGACAGAAACACGTCCCTTAAGTGAATGACACCACAGTAACCTAAAGTCGTCCTAGAGGGAATCAGCCCACAGGTGTATAATAATTCAGCAGTGCTTCCTGTATCATAGGAGAGGGACAGGAATAGTTTCATCCCTCATCCCTCTAACCCATGTGCTGGCATTTGCTGATTTTCCCAGGGTAGCTCTATTGTGGCCATTCCTCCATGCATGTATCTTATTGCTCCTGATTTTTTTTCAGGTGGAACATCCTTGGGCTCCAAGGCGCTCTCCTCAGCTCCTTCATCGAACCCATGTACTTGCACAGCATCATTGTGGGAAGCCTCTACCACACTGGTCACCTTTCCCGGGTAATGAGCCATAGGATAGAAGACATTGGTCAGCTGCCAGCTTCGTACCGGCGCAATCAGCTGCTTCTCAGTGGTAAGCAAACACCTGCCTGCAAGACAAAAAATCCCCCCTCCCGTCGCCAACGGTGCTGCTCACCAATAGGAATGCTTTTTGTTTGCAAGTAAACCATTAACTCATGCGTTCTTTTTTTTCCCTGAAGAATACGAATTTGGAGAATGAAGAAACTGGTTTGTTTAAATCGAGTCCTTTTTCATATGCAGCGGCCATAAAAAGGGATTATTAGTGGATGCAAGCTGACTAGGAAAACAACCACTGTACGCTGGACACACAGAGTAGGAAAAAAAAAAAGTATGACTAAGTAAAACATTTCTAAATACCAGAAGGAAGTTTTCAGGAAATTTTAGGTTTAACTATCTTCAGGTCCTCATGAGGCATGTGAATGCTAAGGGACACCAGTTCTTCACCGGATTAGATCCTTATTTTAATCTTTGTTAATAGTTCTTTGGGAGGTTTCCCTGAGACATCAGTATGATGTCAGTGTCACAGAGCTGGAGATCAGGATGCTTTAGTGGAGTACCCCATTGCCTTTCAAAGTCCTCTAAGTTCCTCAGTCAGGAGAGTGCTGCTTTATGCCTTATCTATTTCATAGGCCTTTTTTTTTTTTTTTTTAGTATGTCCTTGTGACAAAATTTGTTTGGCTGAGGCAGAAGTGATAGTTTAGCCACTGGGGAAATTCTCAGGTTCTGTGTGGTTTAGTGCATGTGGCAAGTGTAATGTGCGTGTATGTGTTATGAGGTGAATGGGTCAAAAGGCTTATCCTTTTCTGAACAGCTTATCTCCATTTTTTAACTCTTCAGTGCAGCTGGGCAAAGACTGCAATGCAAGTGAGCAGAAAGCTGTGATCCACACTTCCCCTTCACTCTTTGTCCCACCTGTCCCTCCTGCCCTGGTCCAGAATGGGCATGGCTCAGCCCCCTCTTCCTTCCCACGTGACATTTTGGTAGGGAGGAAAGAACTCACAGCTGGCCAGGAAATATCTCCCCATTTCCCAAATCTGGCTGTTATTTTGACAACACAGCCCTGGCTGCCAGAAGCCTCTGCATCTCCCACTGGGAAAGCAGATCTCATCCTGTGCCAGCCCTAACACACTCTAAGTGCAGCCATACATTAAGATCAAAGGCACACACAATTTCACTGTGTCTGCAGGACGTACAGGGAAACCCACTTCAACTGTTGAAGGACTGAAAACACAAAAGGGGATTTTATAAGTTTTCACCACAGAACATCAATTGCTTTGTTGGGTTGGCTGTGCAGAGTAAAAGCAGTGGGTCATACTTGGCCAGAGTGTGTGTGTATGTATGCCCAAGAGTCGTTGCCAGAGATTTCAAGGGAATAAGAAATGCATCAGAGGGGGCCTTGTGTCACTTTAAATGTCTGCATGTTTCAGGGCTGTCCTCCTTCTTCCCAGAGGCTTCTGTTTGGAAAATCATTTGCTTCGCTTTTTGGTTGTGTTTGTGGGTTTTCCTCATCCCAGGAGAAGCAGTGGGAGGAATCTGTCTCTCTCTGTCTGCATTGTTTTTGTCTCTAACACCGTTATTTGTCATCTTCCATCCCCCCATGAATCCCAGGGAGCCAATGCTGATTAAAACTTACATTGCTGAGGCTTATGCTGCAATTCTTTTTCCTGGGAAACTGTGCCAGCAGCATATCCAGTGACTAAGGAGATGGGCACCTAGAAAAAGCTTCTCCAAATGCATCAGAGACTAGACCTACACAATCTCAGCCAGGCAGCTCCGCCTCCCACGCTTGTCTTGGACATCAGATCAGCCAAAGACTGCAGGAGCCCTTAAATTATAAGGGTGTCAATTATTTTACCACTTGATCATAGCAGTACAAACATTCCAATGGAGAGGAGACTCATGGTGTGTGATGAGGTATCCTGAGATTAACTCCTTGGCTCCACTGGAAAATAATCAGTGAGGTTTTCTGCTCAGTTTTCTACCAGTGCCAGCCAGATGGAACTCCACTCTTTCACTGAGATTACTCTTGGGTGTAATTTTTAGGAGAAAGAAAAGCCTTTTTTATATCCTGTTCTCTTAAGATTGAGGCTGTTCTAAAGGGTATCCTGAAGGGTTAGGAGGTTTTGCTGGGGGAGAGGGGAGAGTGAGAACAGGTTTTGGTTCACATCCCACAATACTCAAATTCATATTATTTGTGCAAAGATTTTTCTTTTTCTTTCAAATTCTACTGTCTTCTGTTGTACTCTTTGTTGTGTGGGTTTTAAGAAGGATGTTTCACATAGGGGAGAGAAGGTAACCTAGATTATTTGAGTGTTACTTTCTAAATAAATCAAAACAATTATTTGTCAAAAGAAAAATATGGAAGAATTTATTTTAAATTATAAAAAAAACAACAGAGAATATATCCATGCTCTATATTTGTCTGTTATGACTCTCATGGTTTTTTCTCTAAAACCTCTTCTTTTGCATTCAGAAAATGATGTGAAAATATCTTCTGTTTACCTGAATACATGTACTTGTATGTGATAGCTTGGAAGAGAAAGCATGAAAGCCAAAGGAGCCCAGAGGAGTTTCCAGGCACTGGAACAAGCTTGGGTACTCTCACAGCCCCCATCTGATGGGCACCCACAACCTGCTCTCCCCTCTGTGAAGCCTTTCCTTCTCTTCCTCTAGTCAGGGATTTCACAACATTTTCATTTATTTAGTGTCCTGTGGCAACTTTGCATGGCAGGGTGTTCACTATCATGCTTTTTGGCACTCAAATCCTCTAAGCTTTTGGGTGCTATCTTGACAGAGAGTGGTGCATGGTGTCAAACAGCTGATTTTGATCTGTTTGCATCTTGTTCTGTGTAGAGACGCTCGAGCAGCGCTGCAGAGCTATCTGATTTTCAAGCTCTCAGTTTAAATCCTGTTGCCTAGGTGAACTGGAGTTTTAGATGCAGACTGATCTGTTATCTCTGGGGGGAAAAAAATTGAAAGAGGTATTAATATGACATGAATGTGTTTACAAATCCTGGGCGAGGTTATGACTTAGCTGTAATTCTCTTCTACACATGGTAGCAAGTTCAGTCGCAGTGACTGAGATGATTTCTGCAGTTCCAGCTTTGTCACCAATGCAGAGTGAGTTTGCCATATAATTTTTTCCCTTCAATGGCCTCCTTTCTCTCCCTGTGCTTGCTGAGTTCCATTTGGCTCTAGCAGCTGCCTCCCAGGGCAGAGGGGACAGGGGAGAGAGGGGGCTTGTCTCTCAGTGGCACTGCTTCCCATGATGTTGAGAGGCTCCAGGCAAGGTGCAGCAGCTGCCTGAAGAAGCAGCATCCCGGCCAGACAGACCCTGCACAGCCCTCCACTTCTTCTGTGGTGTCTCTCAGGAGCTTTCCAAGCTCAGCACATTCAGTGATGGATGCTGCATTCCCACCAGCTCCCATCTCCTCCCATTCTGCCTCAGACCAGCAAATGCTCATGGCGTGCATCTCTTTCGAAAATGAGATCCTGGGCAACAAGGAGCACTTTGGAAAGGAGGGGCTTTGATCTCTTTTCTTTAATCTCCTCCTCTCTGAGCAGCCCATATCAGTACTTCTCACTCTCTGCAAAGGGTCTTTGAAACCCTCTCAGCAGAAAATGCAAAGGACCTTTCTCTGCTGCCCTCCACCCAGCAGCAATGAAAGCACTGCAAACCATGAGCTGTCACTGGAGCTGCTGCAGGCAGGAGCTGCCATTTGGAAACAGAGACCCAGTCCTGGCAGTGGCCTGTGCTGGGAAGGCTGTGCCAGGCAGCTCCTGCCTACCAGCACAGTCCCCACCTGCTGCTCACCACAGTGGCTTTTGCTGTCCAGGTTTGCAGGCTAGTGGCCCATACAGCAAATTAGCAGAGAGGGACACAACAACTGGATCCAGACACATCATCCAAGGTCCATGTTTTCAAAAATATTCAAACTGCTTCAGGTCACTCTGTCTTTTCCAGCCTTGGAAGCTGTTGATTCTTTGCTGCAAAAGCACTAATGAGCAGGGCAAGGCAGAGCTCACTTGTTTGCATTTGTCCTGTGCTGGAAAATAAGCCAACCATTTTCTTTATTCCTCTTATTTTCTTGCAAAGACTAATCCTTCCTGTATTTCAGGTGCAAGAAATGAAAAAGTGACAGGAGTCATGGAAAGGTTGAGCTACACTAAATGGTTAAAAAGAGACAGGAATTTACCTGATTAAAAATAACTCATGTACACAACCACACCTGACCTTGTAGCCCTGGTCTGCATCTAGAGCCAAGGGTGATCCCATCCATGAAGGCAGTGGCTCAATATGTGGCCCAGATGTCCAAAATTTGCCATGTGAGTGACAGAAAGGTCATGCAGTCATCCCAGGTGACTGTAAACATCATTATTGCAACTGCCTAAAATTACATACGATGCATTCCACTTAAAGATGTCCAAAATATCACCATTAGGACACTAACTAGCTGTTGAATAAATTGGTGCTCCAGTACAGGGTTGGAATCTCGCAGGCAGACACATAGTGGGGACCAAGAGTGTTCTGTGTAGGACTGTGATGTCTACAAGGTCATTATTAGCTTGGATCTAATAATCTCTCTGTGATGATGAAGGGTATTGTTTTGTATTTTCTTATCCCCTGGGATCTAGACATCCCCTCACAGCAAAGGCCCCTGGAGTTAATAGCAGATAAATGTGCTGGACTGTGGGAAGGTCACCAGAAGGAACTCGTGGCCAAAGCACTGTACTGCTTAGTTCCTTTTAAAAACCTGTTATCCCATTAAAGCCTTTCTGAAAGATTTCACTCAGCCACCGTCACACTGCTGTCAGCAGCTCACACTGCAATCCAAAGGCTTTCCTTAGGCTGATAGAAGGTTTGCCTGCAAGGTGGAAAAATTCTATAGGGATTGCTAAGTTACGTCTCTCCAAGGTGCTTGGTCTGGTGATGTTTAACCAATGGTGACAAGAGCACGTGCAGTGCACGGTGCCAGCGGGTTCTCTGAGGGTGTCTCCTGTGCCACAACACCCCACCACGTGTGAGCAGCCTCCAAATGAGCACTGGAGCTTACTTGTGTCCCTCTCTCCTCAGGGGTGAGCCACGCTGACGCTCGGCAGCCCGGAAAATCTCCCGGCTTCAGTGTGAACTGGATCGTGGGGAGCACCGACCTGGAGGTTATCAATGCCACCACGGGGAAGAGGACCTGTGGGGGTCCCTCACGGCTCTGCAAGCACATGTTCTTCAATCGCTGGGCAAAGCTGCATGGCAAGGTAGGTCTGGTGCACTGAGAGGCTTGGCAATAGTTGTCCTGCAGTCCATGGAGAGTGAGAGAAGATGAAGACAAGAAAAAAATTATTTTAAAATCCTCTTTCCTTTTAGGAGATGAGTGGAAACAAGCAAGACAGAGTGATGGTGGGAAAGTCTGGAGACAATTCCACCAAGAAAGTCATTAGGGAAGGCAAAGGAGCCTGCAGGGTGGGCAGGTTTGAAGACAAGCCCAAAGGGATTGTTCTGCTCTGCAGGACACCACAAGGGAAGGAGGCTGGTGGGACTCATCCCATCCCAGGCAGTGGCATGGTCTGTTCTAGCAGAGACCTTGAGCCTTGTGCGGAGCAGAAGAGACCAAAGTGGGCCTTGTGCCCAGGGCTTGGTCACAGTGTGGTGACAGAGGTCCCAGTCTATTTCCTGCACAGCAGGTGGGAAGTGAGGCAAGAAGCACTCCTGCTACCTCCAGAATGGAGGGGTCCTCACACGAACAAAACTGGGGCAAACTGCGGCTGGAAGAGCTGGACTTTATCTGGCTCACATCAGGGATGAGGTTGCAGTGAGCAGGAGAGAGTAACTTGTGGCTGAGCAGGGCACTTTGCCCTTGACAAAACGAGGGATTTGATAATGTCATCACCCTCCACCTCTGGGGAACAAAGAGAACAAAGAGGCAGCCAGAGAGAAGCCAGTGCTGCCAGGCCAGCTTGTGGCCCACTGACACCTGGGCTGGCAATGTCACCCTCCCTTGCTGACTGGGCCAGCACAGCTCCAGCCAGTACAGCCCCACAGAGTGCTGGCACACACGGAGAGGAGCAGCTCATTGCAGGCTGCAGGTTCACCTCCTTTAATCTGCCTCTCAGCATCTCTCCTGTTAGAGACAAGGAAGAGAGAGCTGTTTGCTTACCAGGCTGTCCCTTGAGGGTGCCTTTCCCTACAGGCTGCTATTCCCCACTGGACATTCACCCAACTGCTTGTTCTAAGGCATTTTTCAGATTTTGGTTTCTTTTGCATAACATCAAATCCTCACTTCTGGTTTGGCACTGTAGAGAGTTGGGCAGGTCAGAGGAGTTTGTTTCGTCCTTCTGCAGAGCAAAGGGTGCTCCCTCCTTCATGTCCTTCCAGGGGCACTGGACACATGACATTGCTCAAGGTAGCTCCTGGTGGGTACCTCCAGTGTTCCAACAGAGCACTCAGATTTCCCACACCAGCACAAACCCTGATGCCTGATTCCTGCCCTGTCCTGGATATGTTTCACAACATTCCCAACAATAACAGACTGCAGAGGGGAAATGGCAGAGTGTGGAAGGCAACCCTCCTTCTTCTGTCTCTGGGTATTACTTGGAAGCACTGAGCTGCTCCACTTCCCAGGGTAAACTTTCTCTAAAGGAGCACATTCTTCAAAGTTCTCCAGAAAGGATTTTTTTCAGTTTTGTCTGTAAAAATCATCTTAACTGAGAAGTAGCATTCTGCCTCTGTAGAACACATCAAGACTTGCTACTACCTATGCCCATTCCAAGGCAGAGCTGTTCACCCCTTTCCTCCTCACAGGGGCTCAAAACCATGTCACCAGCATTTATTGCTTCCCTGTTTTTTTGGTTGTTAAACCAAAGGCAAACACACAAAGCACAGTGATTGTTTGCTGCTTATGAAATGTAGACAGGAAGATTATATAGCTACTGAAGTCTCCTGTTTCTTTTGGCTCATAGGTTGGGTTTTTTATTATTTTTTTTTTCCTCTTCCCTGATTTTTGTTCTGCAGCTGAGCACACGAGTACCAAGCCATGGAGAGATGCCATCAGTGTACAGCGAGGCAAAGCTGGTGGCTCAGACATACCAGTCTGTTAAGCAGCAGCTGTTTAAAGCATTTCAGAAAGCTGGCCTGGGCACCTGGGTGAAGAAACCCCCAGAGCAAGATCAGTTCCTACTAACTGTGTAAATCACTCCACACCTTTTCTACACGACTGGATCAAATCAGCTGGAAAGAAGGCAAGGCAGGACGTATGAGCGGAGAGAATTGAAGCAGTTTGAAATTTAATAGCAACCTCCATGGGAATATTTGCTTTTAATTCTGTATTGGAAATACATAAGTAGAAATGTGTCTGATGCACTGAACTCAACTTTAGAAAACTGCTTTTTCATGATCCCTTCCCAAGAATGTACCTGCCCAAATTATAATGCCACCCCCACCAAGATTCTGCTTTTTATTGTTTATTGCTGTTGGTTATTACTGATTTGAGGTGTTAGTGGGCCACCTGTTTGATCCAAAATAGAGCTTTTTTTTCCCTCACACAATCAGTGCAAAATTCATCACTGAATAATGGAAAATAGTGAGCAGAGATGGAAGTACCGCAAGTACACACAGCATGACAGCAGGTGTCAGAGCATCCATAATCATCCACAAAAAAAGGTTCCTAACCTCTATGCAAAAATCATCCTGTAAGCTGTCTAAATCTGTGACAAAAAATTTGGACCTCAAAGAAATGCAGCATTTTTAAACTGATTTTTCCGCTGCTGGCTCTGAGCACAAAGCCAGGCATCAAGATGCCCTTGGTTTTCACACTTATTCCCTCTGACACCTTGGACAAACCACTTCACAACAAATCTTCAACTCTAGTCACAGTTTGCATGCTGCAAATTTTACTTGTCTGGGCCCAGTTCATCTCACATGCCTTTTAGACAGCAGCCAGGATGCAGATCCTTGTCAAGGGGGCAGTTCACCCCTGTGCTGCCTGCAGAGGTGCACAGCTCCGCAGGGTCTGCCAGTGAGGACTGGTGTGACCATGCTCCTGGCTCTGGATCTTCGGGAAGCTACCTAAAATCAGGCAGGCTGCAGACAGGAACCAGAGCTTCAGATCTCCAATCTTCTGATAACCCACAGCTCAGAATCAAGTGGGTGTGAGCTCAGGATGAGCTCTGAACAATCACTGGGTTGGGCACCCACAAGTAAGACATCCCCAAAGAAGAGACCACATTTGATACTTGGCTCTCCCCTGCCTCACTTTCTCCACCTGTCAAATGGGGATAATAATAAATGCTTCACATCTAAGGAACTTGGCAGGATCAAAATGCTCTGGTCATATGCAACAGTGTAAGCCAGATTTTGTCACTCTTGCAGTGAGTTTTACCTCTCCACACAGTCCAACTGACATAAGCACAGCAGATGCAACCAGAGGTTTGGGTGAGGTCTTAATGCATGAGCTTTCAGATTCTAGCTCTGTGTAAATGCCAAGTGTTATTATTCTTATTCATGCTCATCTGCAGCCTGAAAAGCAGATGGGGTTTTTCACTTAGGAGACAAGTATCACCCAACATTTAAGTATTTTCTTCGTAACTGGGCTGGGTCTGATACAATCTCATCTTTGAACCATCCCAAAGTTCATCAGAATGCAGAAGATACAGTCATGGGAGAACTGAGCTTTGATAGTTCCACTGCAAAACCAACCTTCAAACGCCCTGTACATTTCTCTAAGTTTCTGGGTTTTTAGATGACAGGATTTGCGGGTATATAACTACTGTTTTCTTTTTATTCCTGTGATTCTCTTTAAATCTGTATATAACATGCTGCTACTGATTTGTGATAATTGTCTTGGTATTTTCTCAGAACTGTCAAGCTGAGTTACTTTTCAAACAACACAAGGCTCATATTTTTCCATGTAATTTCCTTTACACGGGAAACTGTTCCTATCAATAAAGATAGATGCTCTTTGTATAGGGTTTATCATGTTTGGAGAGCCATATACAGTAAATACATTGTTTATTGATGCCCACAATAGAATAGCTACAGTATTTTGATGAGATTTTATTTTTAGATTATGAACTACAAGATGTATCTATAGTGTCTTGTATAAAAACAATTGTGATAAACTAGAATTTTTAAATTAGATAAAACAAAGCTCTCCCCTTCCAGAAACCTTTTCAACAAAATAATACATTCCATATTAAGTACCAAAAAATATTTAAAAAAATATCCTTAGAGTAGAAATAGCTTAAAAAAAAAAAAAAAAAAACTACCAAAAACCTGAGACTTTTCAATAATGGAAACACTTCGTGGTAACCACTTTGTCAATACTTTGACCACTTTGACAGCTCTTCTGTCAAATTAACATCTGAATACCTTTGGCACCTTCTGGAGCTTCCAGGTACCTGCACATGGTCCTGTCCTCTAACACAGCTGTCGCTCCAGGCCTCCAGTGTGATCTGGGCAGCAGATGTGCCCGAGGGGCAGCAGGCAGGGGCCAGCCCACGGCTGGAGATGTGGGAGAGGCTGCAGGGGACATTGGCAGTGGTGGCCCCAGGGGCTCTGGCTGCTCCCACCAAGGGAGAGAAACCACAGGTCAGCCAGAGAGGGGGACAAGGTTTCTCATGCAGAGATCCACAGGGCAGGGGGGAGCATGTCTTCTGCTTTTCCTCTCCAAGTTAGACCTTATCTAGCACACACGAGACCTCAATGGCTCTTCCTTACATCTCCCTGCCCTCATCCATCCTCCTCCAGCCATGGCATGACGTCAACCCAACTAATGCATAATAAATAGTTCCACCAGGCTGGTGTTGCAGCTACTGTGACAACAAAGCACCATGCCTGGTTATTTTTAAGGACATAGAAAAAAATGTGGCGGGATTGAATGACCCTTTGTTGCAAGAAATACATAAATGCAACCTGGATTCAGCTGCCAGAATGAGTTTAGTACTGGGGACCAAACTGAGTCCCCACTGCAAGTGGGCATCAGCTGGTCTCAATGGAGTTGCACCTGCTGGCACTAGGGTTGAATGTGACCTTAAATATCTACTTCTTCTCATTATGTGCAACAACAGCATGATGGGACCCCATCCCAGAAGCACACATGACCTACATACAGCATTTCCTGAAGCAAAGGAAAAACTGCTCAGTAGTAATTCTAGTGAAGATTCTGTACATAACACGCATGAGTGAATGGCAATACTGTACTAATGGATGTACATTTGTAATATTTGTAAAAAAAAAAAAGAAACAAAAAAGACGACAAAAGAAAATAAATCTGAATTTACATATGTGAATTTGCTGCTAAGTTCTGTAAATTGCACTTCAGTGATACCTGATAAGTGAATGTTTCTGTTAAGTGAATAAAATGCCAAGTAAAATTGTTCTTTCACTGTTTATTGACCATTTTTTACTATGACTTAGCAATCAATTGGAATGTGCTCCAGAATGCTAGTATGTATTTTACACACTCCTACTCTAGATCTACACATACCTTCTTATTTAGTTTGGATGTGATGCATTGTGGGAATCACACATTTGTATTGAGAGAGGGATGTGCCTGCTCGTGTAGATGAAGCCTTAAAGGGACACAGTGTTTTCCTGGAAGAAGAGTGAACTGGATACATCTCTTAATTTGATCCTTCCAGGTTACTCTCAAAGATCTTTCTTATTAAAAATTAATACATCCTTTCAAACCCGCACTGCATGGGACTTGCTGCACAAAGCTGTCTAAGGAAACTGAAGTGATGAACAAAAGGTCAGAACATCTCTGCAGATTTCTACTTCATTAATGGAGTGGCCTTGGCTTGTTCTTGCTTTGAACAACCAGTATTCAGCCACAGCAGACTAAACTCACACTGAGCCCAAACAACACCATCCCCAGAAATGTTTAACATGCATTGTTGTGTGAGCATCCCCTGGTGCTTCGAGATGATTTCTCTTGGCCAGTCCTTACAGAGATCACTGGTGTTACCAAAACATCCAAAGCTTTTCAGCAGCCACTGTGAAAACATGAATACACCAACAGCAAAAATTGTCAAGAAAGAGATTTCCCTATCGGTCTCCTTGTGAAGATTTGGTTCCAGATTAAATTGAGCCTGACAGCTCACAGGAAGCCCCATCAGCTCACTGGCCCCACAGCTCTTTCCTTGCTCATGTTAAAGAAGTCAGTGCCAGACCCTCACAGACCATCCCATGGGTTTCCTTCCCCAGAAGGGGCTATGCATAGCTCTATTTTCAAGCTAAGACTTTGCTGCAGTTGCATTTCCTCAGCTTGGATCTATGCTATTAGGTACTGGGGCAGGATAAAGAGAAGTGGGGAGAAGAAGGCATTGGCAGAGTGAAGTTGCTTGTGTGGGAAAAAAGTCACAGTGAGCTGACCCAATTCCATCACAGCCATGGTGCACTTTTGCCTTGAGCAAAAAAAGCCACAGATTCTGGGTATTTGTCAATCAAATGTATTTGTCAATCAAAGTGTATTTGCACTCACCAGTTTTCGTGCTTTAACTGGATATAGGTAAAGCAAACCCCGTAATCTCTTCCTCACCACAGCCCCAGGCAGAGTGGTTACTTCCCTACCAGTAGAAATGGTCACAGCAGTGTAACACTGCCCTAAACAGACAGGAACACCAGTGGAAAGGCACTTTGTGCCCTTATCCACCCCTCAAGATGATGAGCTTATTATTTTTGTGTTAAAAAATGTGAACACCCAAGTTCTTCACCTGGCAAAAGTTGTGCACAACATCAGTGTTCTTGATGGGGGGACCTTGGAGGGGATGAGCTGAGACCAGCCCCAGTGCAGACACAGGGAATGTGGAGGGGAAGAGGCTCCTGCAGGGACTTCCCACAGCCTGGCAGTCCCTCAGCCCACTCCTGGGCAGTTTGGCCGTGGCTGAGAGCACATCAGGAGGCTCCCAGCCTGTTTTCTCCTCCAAAAGTAGCTCCCATTGCCTGACCGTGGCACACACCGTGATGCAAACTACAAAGCAGTCATTAGGGCAAACTGGATGGATGGATGCCATGTTTAATCTCATTAAGTTTAAAGGGTAAATACCTGAACTGCATTTAAAACTTGACAGTGTACGCCCCAGCATCACCAGGCACAGTTATTTCTTTTTCAACTGCATATTGGAAAAACAACAGAATAAAACATGAACAAGCTGATATACTGGCTAATAGAGGGCTTCATAGAAGCGCCTGTTTCTCAAATAAAATAAATAAGTCCTTCTGCTGCAGTTAAACCTTGACAGCCACGCTCGTGTGTTGAAGAATGAAACAGCAATCTAAGAGCTTTTTGAGCTTTTTGATTCATTACCATTGTGCCTATTGTCCAGCCCTGAGACCTGATTAGTTTGGCTGGTTTCAGCTTGATCATATGGGTAGACCAGTTTAGCTGAAAATATGAGTAAAGTCAGAGAAAATCTGAGCTTTTTTAAAGGGTAGTGACAGTCTTCTTGGATGCAAACAAAAAAAAAAAGAAAAATCCAAAAACTCAAAGCCTTACAAGCAAATGCACACACACAGACACATGGTTTCTTACTACTCCAAGGCCTCCTGAATAAATGACATGGCCTTGGAAAAGGGGAATTAATAATTACTGCCTTTTCAGCAATGAAATAGTTCTGCTCAAACGCTTTATTCAGCCTGGCTTTCCTGGTAATTAAATCCTCTATTAGAGAAGTTTATGTTCTATTTTATCAACTTCCTTTGCAATACAGAATTACTTCCACCAGACCATTAAAGTCTTGTTCTGCCACAGAAAGGAAAAGGTCCTGTTCATTCTCCTCTGGCCCTGAACAGATGCCTTTACAGCCTATAATGCCATGAAATGATCCAAGCCAAGAGGAGACAGCTCCTTCCTTTACACACAATGTTACCAAAAAATACCTCCTGCAAAGAAGAATAAAGATGTGAAGAATGGTGCACATTGTCAGGTTTGACCTGTTCTTCTGACAGACCAACTGCTGCCCTCCATCTCTTGGAACCTCAAAGTCATGCTCAGGTGTTATCACTGTGTTTGACATACCCTGAAGGAAATGGTTTAGGTGCAGTTCCCTTCCCTCCTAGCAGCACCAGCCCAGCTACACACAGCCCTACCTTCCATGGCACACTGTTTGCTACTAATTCCTTTTATTTCATTTTATCTTAACAAGTAAATTCAGTTTTTTACTCACTTAAGAGTGTTAAATCTGATACAACACATTTCTACTGTGGTTTCTAAAGTGAATTGTTTTTTCTAAAGCAAATGGTTTGTTCATGTCCTGGTCTCAGTGGTAAAGGGAAGTATTTTCAGGAATAACAACAGCATCCCCTTGACACGACAAGCTCCTAAAATCCTGACCATCACACAGAACAGTGGGACTTGGCTTCCTAAATCTCAGGTTTACAGTGGCAGATTATCAACTGATAAACCCTCAGGCTGCTGGCAAAAGGGACAGGCGAGAATTGTAACCCCCAGAAAGTTAAGCACTTGTGTGCAGAGGATGTGTCTCATGTTTATATCATTTCACAATATACAGAAAAAGCTGAATATTTGTCGTTAAAATTTAATAACCTTTCGGCATGAGGGAGAACAAAAAAGACTTGATAAGATAGCTGGTTTGCGGATGCTCACCTGGGAACAGAGCACACCTGGGTTCTTGTCTAGATTTTACCTGCAGAAGTGAGGAAGAGATGAACAAGTGAAGACCCCCAGACGAGGGAGCGCTTTCCCTCCAGGCAACGAGTTCACAGCACAGGAAACTCCTCCTTTGTTCCGGGATCATTTTCACCTTAACCACTTCATTCACGCAGAGGATAGGTGAATTCACCTTTGAATCCGTTTCCTAAACTCCCTACACAGAGAAAAGTGTCTCCATAAGATGATTTGTGCCATTTAAAACAGTGTCCAAGAGATGAGAACTCACTTTCTCAAGGGTCTCCCCTCTCTCCCCTGACGGGAGGGAATCCAGGCTCCTGCATTCAGAGGGCTGTGCATGGGGAGGCGACTCCAGTCAAAGCATCTGCAAGCCACAGAACCTTCTGTTTCTCCATTTTAAAAAACAGTGACTATTCCTTGTCAAAGAAAGATGTCTTTTGAGTATTAAAACTCTCACGGTTTAAGAAAAGGATACAGTACATATATATATATGTAACAGACTGACCTGCTTTTAGTGTTAGGTGTGAACATTTTCAAATTCTGGAAAAAAGCTGTTCCAGCCATAAGTTTTAGTGGCTGACTAAATTAACATATACTGCACCTATTTAGACGTTTGGTGAAGGAGTTTATTCTTGACATAGCTTTGCTGCCATTGAAAACATTGAAAGGGTCCTTACTGGCAACAAGAGTCAGGTAAATACCAAATTCATGTTTCAACTTGAGAGATAAGAGTTTTAAGTCCATGTGAATGTTTTCTTTGTGCCAAATCTTCGTTCCTAGCCCTGACACTTCTGTGCACACTGGAAAACCAAAATCATACATCACTGCCATCTGAGCCTGTGCATTAGAGTTTCCTTGTGGTGGCTCAGCATTTCCCAGATCTTTTTTCATCTGACCCAGTACCTCTTTGACCCTCTAACAAGTGAAAAAACATTTGAGGAACCTTTCTCATTATTAGAACATTTGCTGTACAAGTTCAGCTCTGTTTTCTGTGTGCAGCTTTCCTAAAATTTTCTTTTATCTTCTTTTGCAGTTACTTAAGGGTTGAGGCAGAGATCAGAAGTAGCTAAATTGTACATCTATTTGTCTCATCACCTGCTGGTCTTTCTTGAAGGACTGTGGCAAAAGTGAAGACTGAATCATTCTGAAAATAACCCCTTTTTTCACTCATGGAGGGATGAGGAGATAACTCTATCCCAAAAATGTCAGTGAAATGCAAAAGAAAAAAATTTGGCTCACTACACTATGGGATTGTTCATCTGCCACCTAAATGCAAAGGACTTCAAAGGACTTAGAGTAGTGCAACAGAGCATAATTCAGTTTATGAAGGGAATTGCGGGGTTAAGGTCAGAGGAAAAAGGTACATGAAAAGATTTCATCACTCCCTCTCCTCGTGCTTTCACAGAGCAACTCAATGATTTGCACCACTGGGCGCTGAATCAGCCTGCGAGTGTCTCCAGACGAGGCTGCCTGAAGATTACCCTGGGAAATGACATTAAACTGGTGAAGCATTTTAGTGCTTATGGGATTGGCCAGGGAGTGCCATGCTTTAGTCCTGCTGCTAATTGCTCCCCTCCTTTGTTGTTCTTCCCACAGTTTTCATGGGAATAAAGCTTTATTCAGTCACTGCAGGTAAGATTAGATAGACCTTCCTGGGAAGACAGAAAGGACAATTTAGTGTGGTTCCCCTTCCCCCATCACAGCAGTGCAGCACCCAGGACCAGGTCCATAAGATCAACTTAATTTTCCATAAACACGCTCAGTTTCCGCTGCTGAGTCTTTCTCCTTGCCAACTCTCATTACAAATTTACCTGGCAGAAAGATGCACAATGATGTCCCAAATCAACTGTTTTCAGAGCCGTGGTGCCACTGAGGTCAGGAGCTTTTGTGTTCTCCTGCTAGCACTGCCAAGTGCCTGCTGCTAATATGGATAAATGTAGAAAAGCACATGGAGAAACAGTAAAGCAAAGTAAAAATACAGCTTAAACAGAGCAGCTCTCTGCATCTTTTATAGGGAGGTTTGCAATAGTTCAACTGTTACTTTTATTACTGGTTTCATAGTTTGACACTCTTTCTACCCTCTAACCTGACTTTTTTGCTGCTGGAGGGGTCCTAAGCCACACAGGGACAGATTGCTGCAGAGATGCTGGGTGTAGAAATCACTTGGGTTGCCACAAGCTGCTTGTCTTGTGCCTGCAGCAGCTGTAGAACTGTGCAGGGTCCTTTCCCTTCACCCAGCCCTGCGTGCCAGCTCCTCACCCTGCAGCAGGAGCCCCCACCAGAGGTGATTAACGTGTAATTGCCATCAGTGATGAGATAGATCGTGCTTATGAGTCATAGTGGCCTTTAATATCTGCAAGCCAGAGAAAAAAAAACTGCATTAATTTATATTCATTAATATAAATTAACAGACTAGAGCCCTTCAGTCGTTCTCCCCAAGCACTGGCAGCAGCAGCCTGCGCCGGGGAAATGGCAGGAGCTGCCCAGGAAAAGCAAGCAAACAAACCAGCTGCCTCCAGCTTGGCAGGGCTGGCCTTTGGTTTGCTTTCCAAAGGGAAAAACCCTCATTGTATCCAAGGAGCTTCTGCCGCCCATGGGCTGGTAGCTTTGGCATATATGTATGTTTATATGTGCATATTTATATAGCTATATTTATATACACTTGCTTAAGGGCTCCGTTCTGTGTGCTGAAGCAGGACCTTGGTGCTCACTGGCCCATCAGCTGGCCAATGACCCCTCTCCCAGAAAGGGGAATACGAGGCTCTATGTCTGCTGTTTAAGCAGTAGCTTTACTGCCATTTAAGCCAGGACTGCCTCTGAAAAAAGTATTGTCCCCCTCAGATCCCTGACACTGGAGTCTAGGCAGGTGCCCAGTAATGCAGAGCAGGAAATCTGATCCTGCTGAACACTTGGTACCCTTTTGTTTCTCTTTTACCCGGGGATATGCTTTCAGTGTAGACGACATGGTGGAGGGGGCTGAAAGGGAGGCAAAGGGACCACTCTGTGCAGTGATGGTGACAGTGCAAACACAGGTCCCCTTGTCCCCTTCTATCTACACTCAGACCATCCACCCTCACCTCCCTAGGAGCACACATAACTGAAAAGCACTTACAAATAATGCTGGAATAACATACATGTTTATTGTCCCAAATAGACCCATTTTAGCTGTAGTACATCTAATGTATCCCCTGTCCTTACTAGAGTTGTGAACAGAACAGATGCTGATCCCTTCCTGATGGGAAACTGAGGTACAGAGGGCCAAGGTGGCCGCAGCAAAGTCCTGCAGGTGAGAAGTGCCTCTGACAGGCCAATCACCCCCTGGACCTTCCTCCTCCATAAGCCTTCCTGCACCACCAGTGTGGAACCTGGTGAGGAGAAAGCCTCTGCCCTGGTGAGCTACAGTTGGTGTGCAATGCTCCTGATCAGCTCAAGTACCAAAACTTCTTTAATTGCCCTCAGGAATCAATTGTCTGAGAAGGCTGGGGAATCCTGGTTTTGCAGCACTTTCAGACAAAAACTTATGAGGAGCACAATGTCTGACTCAGCCTGGTGGCAAGAACACATTGGATCATTGAACTGCTGGCCTCAGTTTCCTGAGCTAGAGCACTAAAGTACTTCTTTTCAATACAAATCTGGGAAAGAAAGAAAAGGATTGTAGAAAGCCAGAAAGGGTTTAAGATAAAGCATGTTAAAATACATTATGGAATATTTAAATTCAAAATCTATTAATTTGTCATTTTGTGTTATGTTATGTGATAACTATAGCACATAAGTAACAAGTATATTATCAACATGTACATACATACATGTATCTTACAATAGGCACAAATACTAACATACCATCTTTTTTGGCATATCAGAAAAAAAAACCTAAAACCTGACAAAGATAAAACTCCAGGGAGTTTCTTGGCACTATGTATCTAGAGGTACATAAGAACAAAAGCTAAGTCAGATGCGTTCCAGTCTCTCCCCAGTGGCAGTTCAGCACTTCAGTCCCCATCACACAGGCAAGCCATGGGGAAGCATCCACAGTGGTGGCAGCTGGACTTGACTCTCAATGGTTCCTCAACTCTTCTAGCTCAGGACTGATCTAAAATAAAGCTTCTGGGTGTACTTTGTTCCTACATCTGCTAACTGCACCACTGTGGGCCTGAGGGGCTGAGACAGCTTTCTCTGATCTCACAGAGAGATCAACAGCCCTACAGAGCAAGGATTTAGTCGTGAGAAGAGATAAGTTACAAAGAGGCACCTGTGCAGCTTTTCATAAATATTCTGGATTATGCTCTTAGTCATATGGTTTAGTTTTAGGTAGCCCTGCAAGTAGCAGGGAGCTGGACTTGATGATCCTTATGGGACCATTCCAGCTTGAGACCTTCTATGATTCTACAGTTCTCTGTCTCTCCCTGCCTGCCAGTAGCTATCTGACAACCTCTGTTTCAGGTGTATTTAGTACAACATGTATTTTCTCAAAACTTTCTATCCATCATCCATAATGTATAGCTGAAGTGTTTGGCTTCAGTACATTTACATGGTAATCAAATCATTAGCCTGGGGGAGGCATAACACATTAATGACTTTAGAAATGTTGGTTAAACTCCAGTCCTGATCAAAGAGACCAAAATTTATTGTCATTCCTCTAATAGCCATGTGGTAACCAAAATGAAATCAATTTGATGAAGATAATTAGGTTCCCATCTCCATCACCACACGCTTAGTACAATTAGGTGGAATGAGCCTTCCCTCCCAGCAATAAGATACTGTTAGCACAGACAAAAATACTCCAGCAGCACCAGCCAGGAAACACTTGCTGAAACAAATATTTTTCAAATTAGAAACTGCTGGTTCATCACGATCTGAATGCTCCTGGGTGTCCCCACGCCACACTCACAGGTCCAGGGCAGAGCTCAGAGGCAGACACAAGCAGAGGTCTGCCCTAGAGCGGAGGGCATCATTTTAGGACTGTGCCTGGGCTGTTAAATACACACAGTTGGGTCCTGGCTCTCCCTCAGGAGCCTACTCCTGTTCCTGTGGGGCTGAGGAGAGGGTGCCCAGCCCAGGGGCAGTGCTGGTCCCTCCCTGCTGAGCCAAGAACCAGCCACCCCAGTGAGTGGGGTTGGTGGCTTTTTTGGGATTCTGCTCGCAAGTCCAAGCCAAGTGCAGGAGAGTGCTGGAGCGAAGCTCTGCAGGCAGGGAGGTGGCTGCTCTCAGCAGGGATAAGGCTGGAAAGCTGGATCCTCTCCAGGCATTAACATCTCCCACCAGCTGGGATGTTTGCACACTCTACACCCTGTGTCTCCGTATGCCAAGCCCTGAGCACTATTATTTTTCTCACTGAGAGGCCTTTGTATCAGCTTGGTGCTGAGCAGGAAAAGGAAATTAAATTTTTGCTTCTTCCAGTGCTGAACTGACTGGGCTCAGCATTCCTCTTTGCATCAGCTTCATAGGCAGAATATATTAGTGCCCACGTTAATCAAATAATGGGAAACATGATTTGTTAGCACACTCATTAAAAAGCGGACAAAATGCATTTCTAGTTTCCTAAAAATAAAAGATCCTGTGTGAGAATATTCAGCAGTTACTCATTTAATTTATTCTGAATGTTTGAAAACTTCAATAATTGCATGGATTTCAGCAGGAATGACCCATATCTCTTCAGTGCAGACCTTCAGCTACACAATAACTGCTGTCAATACTTTGAAATAGAGGGAAAGATTAAGTGACTTAGGAACCCAAGACTGATTTTTGGTCAAAGCTGTTGAAAACTGCTCTCAAAGTTTCATTCCCCATATTTTAATGAACAAAATATTTTGTCTCCGATATTATCCTGCACTTGGAAATAAAAGTCTTTGCATTTCCTCAGATTTTAAAATTCTACAGACTACCCTTATCTTAAAAGCCAACTTTCCAACAGAAAAGTATTTATTACAACTTTCCTATGCAATTTCTCTCTTCAGATTTTCAAAACCACCCTTTACAGAGCCGTAGTCCTGTGCTGTGTATGACAATTGGAAGAGGTTTTGCAACAGCATCCATTGACATCATAGTGAGAGGATTTCATAGGTGCAGGAAAGAGAGGCCCAGAGGAGCTAGTTGCCCAAAAATTAAAGCTATTTAATGTCCTTTTCTCTCCTGGGTGTGTCCCTCTGATGCCTTTAGAGTATTCCTTAGGCACATTTTGGACAAAGGCAACCTATGCCTCCATGTCTGAAATACCCAGCAGAGCAGGTCTGGCTTCTGCAGAGAGAGGTTTTGCAGTCAAGCTTATGCAAACTGATGGGAGAGGAAGATGAGGGGAAAGGCAAACAGCAGCCCCAGGACAGACAGGACAGTGATCCACAGCAATCCCACCCAGTGACCGTGATGGAAATGGCCCCCACATCTCCCAGCCTGCAGGCTGGGACTGTGGGCAGAGCATCATATTGGTCCTTGTAGAACTGAATATTCTAGGTCCCTCTCCTGGCCTCACAAAGGACTATGGATTACCCCTCTCATGATGCATATATTGAACAAATTAACACAGGAAAATTCCATTGAAAGCTATGAAATATAAAGACGTTGTGAACATCTCAGGAAGGTCCTGCTGGTGGAGGCTGGGACAGTGCTGTTGAGAAACATCACTGCCTGCTTGTCCTGTTCCTACATTCTTCTCTAAGGGCATCCATTTTCTGTTGTCAGTAACAAACGGTGGGGTAATTGGAGGGGTCTTGGCCTAATAAAGACATTCTGTAATGTTTTTACATTAATCTTAAGGATCAGGACCAAAGCAGGTTTCCTCTTGGGCTTACTCTGACTTGTTTTGTGGTTCTCATAATATTTTATTAGACCTTGCTCGACCTTGAGGCTGTAGCTCTGAGGTTTTTCCAAGTGGAGCTACTGGTCTGTCTTGGAAGCAGAAAATAACCTCGACCAGAAGCTGAAGAGCACAGTTTATGCGCAGGGCTCTATGAAGATCTGCCATAAGTACCTCAGGAATGAAGGCTATAAAACAATTAGACCCCAAAAATATGATAGAAATCTCAAAGAAGAAACCACATGAATTATTCCTGCGCTTAATCACAGTCTCTGTTATTCTCAGAGGAAATACTGTGATGAATAAGCAGAGAAAATGATCAAAATCCTTGTGTAATGAGCCCTGTGTTAATTGCCCCACTGTCCAATGAAACACAAAAGGTACTAATGAAGCACGCAGTCTCATCATCCCCGACTGACTTTTGTTAAGCCTCTGCCTAAAGTTACGTGCCCAGGTGAAATTGTGGGATACAGAGAAGTCCAGCAAAGGGACTCATCTCTCACCTGGGAGTGCAGTGTCCTTCACTGGGGCCTGACTTAAAACTGGCCATGTCAGCCAAGCAGAACTGCGAGCACCCTGTGGGCCACTGGCCAGAAGGAAGTATGGAATAATCCTTAATTCTTTCCACATTAAAAGGTGGTGCATAATGCTCCCAGTCCCTCCCCAGCCATCACTCCCTTACATGCCACTGATGTTCAAGATTTCCCAGCAGCAGGAGAGAGAAAGGCAGATTTTTTTTCTCTGTAGTTGTTCTCTGTGGGACAAGCCATTATCACTGGAATTTTGGGGGAATTTTGCTGGTGTCACACCACGTACCCATCCCGCTGAATAAACGAGCTGTGACACAGACACACCCCTGTGATTCTCACCAGGGTTACCGTGACCAAAGACCGAGGCAGGTGAGAAGCATGTGCCTTCAGAGCAGCAGTTTGACAACAGAGTGGTGCTGGTGATGCAGAGCAGCTGCTATTTTTTCACCATGCAGCAGTGAGGGAAGGGAGGCGTCTGGAGTTTCTCTGGACCTGCATGGAGGTTACGTTGACCATCTGAACTGGAGCTCACTCTGACTGAGATCTCCTTAGTAAGCCAGTTGTTATTTTGACACAACATCTCTGACTCTCCAGCCAAATGCCCTAAAACACACCACAAAACCTTTGTACTTTTCCCTTATCGTGGATTCAAGCTGCAGTGAGAACTCATAGTGGGGAGGAGGACATGGAAGGCAGATATGTCCCCACCAGGTCATGGGATGGACAAACCAAATTCATCCCCACTGGAATCAGGTCTGGAGGAGTTGCCTTGAAAGACTCAGCCATCTGCTGTCAGCTGGAAATAGGCAGAAATATCAGTTATTCTTCCCCCTTCCTGTAAAACGTGCTGAGATCCCCAAATGAAAATGTACTTCAAGTGCAACGTATTTTTGCTTATAAAGTATTTAAGGCACATCAGTCTGGCTCACAGAACTCATTTCAGACAAATGAACAACCTTTGAAAACATTTTATGGGCATTATTTCCTCTCCAGCTGAACTTCATCTCTTGAATTTAGTCTTATGTTATGGTCTGATTATTCTCAAAAAGAATTAAATTGGAGGATGGAAGAAATGAAGGTATTCCCTGGAAATCCTTTCATTTTATTAAAGCCTCTGTTATTGCTTGTGTTGTGTTTGTCCAAACCACTTGTCAAGATTTCATTACCCCAATTTAAAACAGCAGCACTATGTCTAAATGTGGTTATGACTGAAAATGAAGGTACGCTGCAATATTCCCAGGGAGAGTAGAACACGGTGCTTTTCTGGGCTGAGCTTGGAGAAAATAGGTTATAGATAACACACACATTCATCCATCAAATATCACACTACAAAACAGTCCTAATGTGCTAAAAGAGATTTTACAGCCCTAAAACATTAGTGATTCAGACAGAAGTTACCCTTTTTAAGCCAGGAATGACCAACACTAATCAGTACAAAATTGATCAAATGCTTTGACCATTAAAGACCAAGAGTGAGCTTGGCCCTCCATGAGATCAATTAGCAGCAGCAACTTCTCCAAAAGAGCCTTTAAAGAAAGACACGGTACAAAATCAGTTCCAAAATGTGCTGGGCCAACAAGTCACACCAGCTGCCCATTGACACTGGGGCACAGACCAGCTGTGAAAATGGGATTTGGGCTGCAGGGGACTGAGAAAGAAGGGAACAGTCCTGTTCACTCAAGGCAGGAGAGGAGCAGGCACAAAACCAGAAACATTTAGGGACAGACAACAGGCTGTCTGTCCAGAGAAAGCCTTCAGGACCAGTGGTCTGCATCTTTCCCCCGTGTGACCACTTGCTTGAGATCCACAACAGGGAAGCTCAGACAGAGTCTGTCACCTTGGGATGGTGGCCATGGGCTGGGCAGAGCTGTGGTGGCCCTGCACCAGCTCCTGGACAACACACATGGAAAAGCCACAGTGGGAACTTCATCATGGTCTAGCTCTGTGCTCTAAGAGGGTGTCCTGCCATCATTCTCTGTATGAGATGCTGCACTAGAAGTTCTGAAACTCAAAAATTGGGGAAAGAACATTTTGGAGAAATTATTTGAAAAAATAATTCATTTATATCTATTAATTTAGCTATAGCAGGTGTCCAGTTTGAAATAGATTGCTGCACATTTTTTCAAATATACTCAGTATATTCATGCTTGATCTCTGCAGACCAAAGTCTACATTTCTTTAATAATTACATTCTTCAAGACAGGCATTTAAATTTGGCACACAAGTACACAAAGTTATACTACTGCTTGGGATGATGCATATTTCAGTGCTATTATTATTAATTTCTAACAACTATGTGTTCTTGGTATCAATCAAAAGCAAAATTCATGACTGCAATTCTACTGTGCCCATGCAGTTTGTAAAGTTTAATTCCCATTCCCCATAATTACGGAACTTGTTATCATTCTTTCTCTGTAGGAATGTATCATTTGTATTAACCATTTACTAGAACTGTGTATATATTTATTCCAGCTATTTGAAATTTACTGAAAATGTGTGTCAGCTCAAAAGAAACTACTGCAAAATTCTGAACAGTACACAATAACCAGAGCATAACCAAGTGCTCCATTCCCACCTAGTGACAAACACAAATACTTCTACATTTTGTTACAGCTTTTGTTACTGAAGTTACCTGGAGCCTGGTGTTGATTTCAATAGGAAGCATTCAAATCCCAAATAACCTTAATTCAGCACCATCCCTGGACACCAAACCCAGCCATCTCTGATCAGCCAGGGGGGTGCAGGACCAGGCTGTCCCCCTATTACACAGCCACCAGATGGGCTCCAGTGATCTCTGTGTTTGCAAACACAGTAGAGGGGGCAGAAGAGGTACAGCCACTTCTTTTATAATAGGCCAACAGTCAGAAATGAGCATTTAGAGACGGGCAGCCAAGGGAGGACAATACACCATGTGCCTCTGGCCACCCTTCCCTGACAGTGCTGTCTGGTTCCCACCTCCCTACACCCAGCAGCAAAGCTGGACTGTTTCAAACAGCATCATCCTTGTAAAACAAAAGGTCAAAGTACTGCTCACCCTCACCACAAAGTATTACCCATCCCCTCTTCTCTGCCTGAAACCTGAAAGGGGAATGGCTGGGTCCTGCTCAGCTCAGGCCTTTCTAGCACAAGCTGCATCTCCATTTAAACCCTCACCCACCTGGTGTCCAGGACAGACAGGAATGAAGGCTACATTCTAGAACAGCCCTTCACAGATCCCCCTTGGGAACCAGCCTTTGGAAATTAAAGTGTGACTTACTGAGGGCTGAACAGCTATTTACAAGGGATTGCTTATGAAATACTAACTTACATTTTTCTCTTTCTAGGATCTTGCAAGATTTGCCAGCTACAGGTGCGTATAATAGGCCTAATAATTGTATTCCAAGTTTTCTAAGATCTGTTTTCAGAGATCTGTAATCTGTAAAGAATATGGGATCTCTTGGGTTAATTGCATAGAGTGGCTTCCACATAGTATGGGACTAAGTTGTGATAAACACAGATCCAGCTCACAGAGAAGAAAGTAAGTATGTGAAGGTTGAAAAAAAAAGGAAACAATTATAGGTAGATAATTTACTTCTTTAACCTTTCTCTTATGCTAGAAAAACCACGATAGCCTGCTACACTTTGGAATTGCCACTTTTCTGAATTTTTTGCTATAAGGGGAAGAGACACAAGAATACAACAGGCTTTTTATTTAAACTTCAGTACTGTGCAAATGTCTCATAAAGCCCTCCCTTCCTCACTCGCTGAGAACAACATGCCGACTTAAAACTTTGCATATATATCTCTGGAGCGTATGTGGGAATTTATCCCCTGTGGCATTTGCCATCCACAAGCCGCACATTTGGTGCGAGCTGGGTGTAGGCACCTATTGCTATCACACCTCCTTTCCGGGGGGAGGGAGCTGAGATGAATTATCTGTTAGCACAGCACAGGCACAGCCCCTCACCGCCATGTGCTGTCATTCCTAGCGGGATCCCAGTGCCGGAGCAGAGGCATCCCGACAGCAGGGATGGCCTGGGGCACGCAGTGAAAGGCACAGGCAGCAGCACAGGCTGCTCCCGATTGCTCCATTGATTGCCGTGATCATGCAAAGCAGCGATCGAAGCGAGCTGCGGGCACGGCAGCGATGGAGGTGAAGGGGACTGCTGGTTACGCTCAGCTGCTGCTCCTCTCGCTGCTGGCTGAATGTTTAGGAGTTTATCCTGTTTAGGGAATTACGGAGCAAGAACTTGGCAGAGCAGACAGCGTGAGACAAAATTGGTCCATAAGTTTACAGGGCAAGGCTTAATGAACTCTTGGAGTCCGCAGAGGGTACCAGTGCCTTAGGTGTTAAACATGTTTATTTATTGCTCCACCAGTTCTCTGTTAGAGTTTATACATGTTTTGGCCAAACAAAGCAAGGTTTTTGAGGATTTTTTGGGCTTCTTGTAATTCAGCAGAGGGCTTATATCGGGAAATTGATCAGATACCAAAGGCAGTATTGGAAATATTACTGTATCTGAAGAAATCTTCTCATAAAGTGCATGATGCCTTTCGCCTATGCATTGCTTTTACAGGCAGTTTGGGCTATCCAAATATATCTGTCAGGTTACTTCCTTACTGAAAGGAAAAATAACCAATTTTTGACTGTATTGAAAAAGATGTTTTGGTTGACTTCAAACTTGTTTTATTTGGGAATATTTTTGCTGCTTAGGTAAAACAGTCAAAAGCTGCTTAATTACTTCGAAAAAAACACATGTTACTTCAAAGCAATGCAGTTTTCCAGGGGTAGAAATTAATTGATGTATTTGCAAACTATGTTGGTCAACCCTAACCACAACAGGTAGTTTTGAGTGGCAAAGTATTTCTCAAGGAAATATTACCTAAAAACACAGTAAAGACAAAGACTTCACACTGTTCTTGAAGGAAACCCTAAATGAATAATGAGAAACACCTTGGAGCTGCTTTCACCCATGGGCTTGTGACAGTAACCTCCCACCTGACAATTAAAAAACTTCCTGGAAAACCTAGGTCAGGTACTGCTGTGTATTTTGTATCACCACCATGCTTAGGTAGAGGCTACATACAGGCTGCTTTACGTATTTAGTTCCTGCAGTAAAGTGCTCAATTCAAGTCTGTGGCAGCCAAAAAGAGCCAGCAGAGGCATTGGAGTTACCATCCCCCAAAAGGAGCTTTGGGGTTGTAGCAGCTGCCTCCAGCTGATTCCTGGTGTCCATCTGAGCACACCTGGCTTTCCTGGTGGAGGGATCTCACTCTCTTGAGGGAATTTGAATTTTTTACATGATTCGTTCCCCCTGGAGAGAGGATTGCCCCTAGGAAAGCCCTCAGTAAACCCCATCCCACCAGACAGGGGGAGTTGGCATGGGGCCAGGGCTGTCTCTGGCCATCCACTGCTGAGCTCAGGCTTCTGCATTTTGGCATCTCAGGGTAGCTGCAGGCATCACCTGAGCTCTCTGGCAGGGATTGCTGATCATTTTGCTGGGCAGGACTGGCACTGCCACTGTGACCCAACAATGGTGAGCAGGGGCTGAGCAGGGATCTCCAAGTCTGACCCTTCCCTGGGTTTGCAGCACGGCCCCGAGCAGTGCAGCGTCTGTTCCAGACTGGTGTCAGCTTGGGGTAAATAAAGACCAACCCCTCTGTTTCCACCTGCCAAATAAAACCATATTTCAGTGACTCCAAAACAAGAGTTGTGTTCTATGAGCAACAAAAATGTAGGAGATTTTCATTAAACAATTTACCTGATTAGCTAAAACACTTTGTTATCTTTAAAAACTTGAGAGAATAATCTTACAGTTTTCTTTTTTAAGTGCTACAGGCTTTTCATTCCCTCTCCACTCTCATCAACTCCCTTGCACCTGGGTTGATCTGGGCCGTGGAGTCATCTTAGCAGCTCATCCCAGGAGCCCCTGGTCCCATCACCACCACCTTGTCTCACCAGCAAACACCAGCCTAGAGCCCCTGGACTGAGAGGGCAGGGGGCAGCCTGGGCTCAATGACTTTCCATGGGGTCCTTAAGGGTGAGTACCAATGGATATCATCAATATTTCCTTTGGAGGTGGTTGCATATTGGTGCTGGATAGCTGCTTGCATCTGCTGTTGGGCAAATGTCTGAGGATGTTCTATTCCCCAGGAAGATTCACATTTGGGTGATTTGCACAATCCCACCCAGATGAGCACACTAAGCTGGAAAACATTGCCCACCACAAACCAGTGTAAATCTAGCCCTGAAATGTAACAGAAGCGAGCTAATTAAAATGATAGCAAAATAAGAGAGATTTAATTATTAAAAATGAAAAACGCTTTTGGGCCTTTAAAACAGGAAAACTGTGCTTGCATTATTGCCTCTAAATGTGGTGGGGGAAAGGTTAATGGAAGGGGACCAGGTGAGCCAGGGGAAGGGAGGCTCTTTTCTTTCCATCAGCACATCTGAAATCATGTTACATTCATAGATGTTTTAAGATATTTTGCTGATTGCTTCTGCAAAGCAAAATACCACCACTGCCCTGAAAGATCAATTATATTCCTTTACAATGTCCTACAGGCACATGAATTATGAACCAGCAGAGTTTTGCTTAACTCCTCAGACAAAACGAACAGACCTAATTTTATTTTTTTCCTGTCTGCATATCTTGGCGTGCCCTCTGCTGGCATTAATTCCTAACAACACATCCCCGTGTGTCCAAACCTTCCTCCCTAGGAAATACCTGGGGCCAGCAGCTCTGCTCACTCAGGGAGAGCTTTTGAAACCCACATGATATGAAATTTCTGACATAAAAAGAAGAAAATTTAGGCAGGTGCATTAGCAGTAGAGCAGAACTTGTGTAGAGCTGTGAGATGAGAGCACATATCATGTGAACATTGAAATTGTTCTCCCCAGCCCTAACACCGAGGCTCCAAGAAGGGTGTGGGTGGGGTGGCTGGAGGTGGTGGTCCCAAACGTGCCCACCCCAAACGTGCCCATCCCAAACGTGCCCATCCCAAACGTGCCCACCCAATGGTTTGTCAGCAAGTCTTTGACATGGGTAGGAGAAAGGTTTGGCAGCCACTGATAAAGACCATGTTCTGGCACAAATCCAGCACCTACCTGCTGTCTTAAATAGCCAGAACATTTCTTTCATTCTTGACACAAGTTTTTACAGAGCTTGGTGCTGATTTATCCTTTGAAAATCAGTTAAATGAAAAAAAATGGAACCTAAATACCAACATTATGGCATATTATTTGTTGAACTATGGAGCTCTAGGGGCAGTGTCAGAGAGTTCCTCATTAAATGTATTTTAAGTGTATGTTGACTCCTGAAGAATTGCTCTTTTTTAAAATAGAATTTTTACATTTAAAGGACCTGGGACCACACAGACAGGAAACTCAATCTGTTCCCTGCCAAGCTGTTCCTAAGGAAGAAGAAAATACTTGTTTTCCTCCCAAACAAGAAAAAGGATCTCTCTCTGCTCTCAGATGCCCCATGCAAAGCTGTTTTTGTTAATAGAGGAACACCAGTATAAAATTAGTCCCAGAGAAGAGGTGGGCTCCCTTACAGGGAAAAATGGTGCAGCCCTGGAGCAGCACTCTTGGCACAGAGCACATTTGCCATGGAAAGCCCTTGGACAAGAGTTATTCCCAACACATCTGCAAGGGAAAATCACTCAGCAACCACATAACAGTGACCCAGTGCCTGCAGCTCTCTGATAGCCAGAGCTCACCTACAAGTGTAGCAATCCACAGATAATTGTGGACCTAAAAAACAATGGACAAGGCCCTTCCCTCCCTCCCTTCCTTCCCTCCAGTACTTGGGTGATAAAGCCCCCATGCCCTCATTCATCTTCTAACTGTGACTCCAGAGGTCCCCAGAGGAGGATCCCAACCAGGTCTTAATGTCCCATGTCCCCAGATCTGGGCTGACCCACAATTGCACTGACTGCTGGAGGTCACCTCCAAGAGAGATCCTGCTCTTCCCTGCACCATGGAAAAGATAACAAAAGCACAGATAACCACAGCCCTGCTCCCACAGAGGCAAAGTACCTGCATAGGAAGCTGCCGCTCACCAGCCATCACCCAAATACGCAATCAGGTTCATCCTGTGCAAAAGCTCAGGACGTAAAAAAATAAGGATAAAGGCATGAGGGAACGGAGGGAGGAGGCAAGTATGGGCAGGAGCAGCACCTTTGTTATCCTTGGGCTAAGCACTGGACTATGCTGCCTCTAACCCAAGCAGGGGGAACAACCTACCCACTGTACTCACAGAAAAATCATAATACCAAATATTTCCTGTAAATTACCCACGTTTTTGGCAGTTTCTCCAAGCTAAAGCTTGCACATTTGATGGAATGACAGGACTGAAAGTCTATGCCTTGATAGGGCTCCACCGAGCTCAGCTGGAATTGCACAATGGTCCGACTTGCAAGATCAAGGTCTCCATCTGCATTTTGACATTGTTTATTTCCAGCAAGAGCTCTGAAACTTGCTGGCAAGACTAATGGCGTTTAGAGGTCATTTGTTCTGTTGCATCTGGAGAAGAGGAGATAACTTTAAATACTTGTAATCAGCTTATTAACAAAGTGGATCAGAAGTCAGATACTATTTCTCCTATGATTTTATACTTGTAAATTTCAGGAAAACAGGTTAGAGGGAAAAAATCAAAAGGATATTAACTAAAGATCACAATCAAATTAAGCTGAATTAAAATAGCTCTACGTGTTATCAAGTATAACACAAGGCTGTGTTGCAAGGTGGAATGTACGTCCAGATAAATTAATCTTTGGCCTTCGGTAGGGGAAAACAAATATAAAGGCTATTGACAAAGCAGCTTGGTTGTGGCATCATAGAAGCTGCTTAGGAAAAAGCCTGATGTGGAAAAATCTTTGTTTGTGCATTTGGCTTTACCTTTCTGTGCCCCCTCAAGTCACATTGAGAGAGGAAGATGCTGAACACAGGGGGGAAAAGCCCTTTTTTCAGCAAGGCAGAGAGGACAGTGGAAGGGGACATCCCAGTGGCTGTCGCTCTCTAGTGGGAGTCATATTTAAAAGACAGTGGTAAGCGATTCAAGGTAAAATGCCAAACAAGCAGATGAGACTCTTGCAAACACTTGATTGCTGAAGGCTGTTGAGGCCAACAGCGTGGCATGGAGGGATGGGGTGTGGAAGAACATTTGGAGGACATTTGGACACTTAAGAGCCCAAAAATAGGATGCTTTTATATATATCTATAATACTAAACACCGTGTTCCTGGAGCACTTGGGGCAATGCACAGCACTGCTGCAAACACAGTTAGTATCTTGCTGGGGAGACCTCAAGCACAGAGAGGTTACTGGAATGAATGCTCGACCTTGGGGCAGAGCCTCTTGTATTCAGAAATACAACCTCAGGCCTCTCTGGTAAGGAAAATATCATTCCAATCTTTCCTAAGCTTCAGTTATAAGGCAAACCTTTTAAGAGTTTGGGGAAGTGGGTCTGTGTTTTTTAAAACTCAGATGAACCTAATTTCTCCATCTGTGACAACACCAGTCAGGATCTGGCTGAACTGAGACTCACATCCACAGCCTCAGCCAAGTCCTCCTCAAATACCCAGTGTTCCTGCTCCCTGCTCTGAATCACATCAGTTCCTCCAAAAGAAAAGTGGCAAAACCATGATGTCACCTTCCCCGCTCTTTTCATTCTCACAGACACTGACTTACATCAGTTTTTTCCTCTTCTCAGCTCCTTCGCTTACTTTAGTGACTAAAGCCCCATCACCTTCACACCCTCTCACCCTCTCTTGTGATTTCACGCTGGAGCTGATGTTCCCTTCCTTGGGGTCCTTGTCCCAGTCCCCTGCACAGCCACCCACTGCCACCAGCCCCAGCCCTGACACTCCCACAGAGCTCCTGGGGAATGTTGGACACTGGGCTCCTGCAGCACCACAGCGCCCTGTCATCGCTCTCTGCAAACACCAGCTGAGCTCAGATACCCACAAAGCTGCCTCTCACCACACCTTTTATTTTACCCAAATTCTTGTTGTCCTAATGTCTCCCAAGACTCACCTGATACTGAAGTAGAGCAGAGGTCCTTCTCCCTAAGTTCTGCCTTGCTCTTAGATGCTACTTTTATTTCAGAGTTTAGTTCTGGACTTTTTATTTATGTTATTTTACACCATCAGTGAATCACAACCTTTCCCTCTTCAGCCAAACTAAAATGATGGTTCTGGTCACACCCCAACATCCTGCAAACTCCTTTCCTTTAGTCTCACAGCTGATACAGCTGAAAATGACATTCTCCTCTGACTATATCAAATATCTCTTTAAGAGCTCTGCAACATCAAATGCTGTTTCCTTTTTTTGTTGTTGTTAAGGCTGCACAACCTCACAAGATTCTTGTTTCCACTGCAAAGGCCCTCTGCAGCTGCTTCCTCCCACCTCTCTCTCAGCTCTTAGGAGGCCCACCCTGACCAGTCCCTGGGAATTACAGACACTCAGTATCTTTCCAAGCAAACGTTTCTTTCCAGTGCCTCATCCTGGCAATTCTCTTTGCAAATCACTTGTTATTCATCTCCACCTCCTTCTATTCCCATAGTTCCCACACAGCCTGGCACAGTGCAAAGAGGTGTGAAGAGATGGAAGGGGAAAGAGGGAACCTGAAAAGTTCTGAAAAGCCTGGAAAATGTGAAGGAGAAGCCTCCAATATCTGTGTCTGTGACCCACTTACTGTCTAATCTGTGGAGCAGGAGCAACCCTTGTGATGCTGTGCTTGCAGGGTTTTGCCCACTACTCCCTTACTGCTTTATTCTCCAGAAGCAGCTCTACCTGCTTGTCTTTCCAGCAGAGCAAAACTTCAGGATTTTGGATGGTCTTGCCTGCTGGTACTTGTACTTTTCTTGTCACTGCTGGCTTTATGTGGACCACAGCTAATCTCTACAGGGTTATGGCTCTAATGGGCTCTTGTTCTTAAACTCTCCTTCAATTCACTGCTCACAGCTGATCTGCTTATACCTGCTTCTTTTAAGACCTTGCCAGAATGTTTTTCAAAAGCAAAACATTAGTTTGACAAAATAAATCAAATCATTAAAAATACTACTGCAAACATACACCTTCATGGACACAAGGAAGAGGCTGCAGTTGAGCAAGGAAAAAAGAAGAAAAATTCAGGATTTAAAAGGTGGCTTCATCTCTTGCTGGCACAAAGTCACAAGCAAGTTTCATTTGATGCTATTTCCGATGCAAGGTCAAGGTCAAGCTCCTGCGCCTGCAGCAAGGTAAGTAAATGCTGTGCACTTGCCTGGCTCAAGGAAATTGTATTTTCTGGTCAAAAACCATTTGGAGACAGAAGTGTGTACCTCCTCTGTCACCTCCTGTTTTTACACTTCTTTCTGGACATCAAAGATCCCCCTTGGTAGCTCATCCAGTAGTGTCCTCAAGTAAGCACAGGAGAGATCTAACAAAACATCCTATTTTTACAGAAACACGGCATCAGTTTGGATGGTCAGACCCATTTAGTCAGGTTTGATTTCCTCAGTTTTGCTGATAATGGCAGAAATGTGTGGGATATACACACGCACACACACATACACACACACACATATAATCAGCTAATCCTTCAGTTTGCTTTGCTATGGAAAGCTCATGCTGTGATGTCTGCACTGGTAAGATTTTCGCAAGATGAAAAATGAGCATCTGAAAGAAAGTGTTTATTCACTGAGCAGTAAGTAGTTATATCTGGAACTGACGCAATGTAGCTTCAGTTTCCCAACAGTAAACTCTAAGTAGCCTTATATAATTTGGGAGGGAAAATCATCTCTCTGCTTTTCTTATATTTCAGTAAACCATGCATCTGTGGCCAAGAACTTTTCAGCTCATTAATTCAGCAGCAATATAAAATATATACAAAATTAGGGTATCATTTTCAAAAACAGGCACCTAAAATGAAGCTTCTAGATCCATATTTAGGCCCACGAATCTGATTTTCCGAGCTACCAACCACCCGCCAGACTGCGCAGAATGCTGATGGGAGCTCAGCACCTCTGAAGGTGGCACCACTCGACGACAGCATCCAACATTCTGACAGCCTTCTGGCAGAGACAGTTTTCACAAGCTTCATAAAACACAAAAGGCCAAAACAACATGTCCTGCAATTATCCACACTGAAAAACAATCTTAATTAATAAGGCTATCATGACTACTCCCTCTACCCTTAAAGCGCCACTGAAAATTTTGCTTTTCCTTCATTTCTCTCCCTTCTAACACTTAATCCTGTACTTCAAGTTTTTATCACACCATCAACCTGATTTCAGTGGTTGTCGTGTGCTGTGTCAGATTTTACTCTTTCTTATTGTTAGGATTACTCACCTTTCTACATGCTCAGTGATCACAGCCTCAGAGGAGATACACTGCTCCACAAAATACTCAGGTTCGGTTTTGCATCTGTACAGGGCTGATCTCAGTGACATTGCAAAGATTTAGATAAGGTTTAAAAAAAAGATGACAAAATTGAGATTTCTGCTTTTATCCAAATTAAGCAGGTTAAGGAGGAAGATTCATTAAAAGTATTAAATGCTAAATTCACGTAAATTTATAACATTAATTTGATGAAGTCAGCCAGTTTATTTCTCCTTCTCGTCAAAATGCCACCTCTGTGTAAGACTGATCCTGTTTGTATTTAAGGTGTATACCTTGACCAAAATCATTGGGGCCAACTGGAGTCAAGATTTTGATCACTGAAGCCAAAATCTACATATTTTTTTACTTGGATTTGTGAAGAGGAATGTCAAATTTTGACATCTCAACAAGGTGAAAATTTGAAGGAAAGGCCAGTTTTGCCTTTCCCAGAACTAAGACACTACTGCAAACACAGCAGTATCTCTCTAATGTAATGTATACACTCGGATGCCTCTATTTCGGCTTAGTTAGAGACATTCCTGTGTCAATTCAGACTGTTCAGGCTTAAAATACTGAACCTTCCAGTGCTTGAACAGGGCCTCAAAGAACGTTGGAGACAAAATTTTTAGAAGTGCCTGTTGTGATGGGTCAACTTAATTAAAAGAGGGTCAATTTAGACTAGATAGGAGGAAGAAGGTTTTTACAAAACTTCACCTGTGCCAGTGTTTCACCACTGGCACAGGCTGCCCAGAGAGCGGGTGGATGCCCCATCTCTGGAAACATTCAAGGTCAGGTTGGACAGGGTGCTGAGCAACCTGGTGTGGTTGGAGATGTCCCTGCTCATTGCAGGATGGTTGGACTAGGTGGCCTTTAAAGGTCCCTTCCAACCAAAACCACTCTGGTTCTTTCTGGACTGGCAAAATATTCCCAAAGGGATTGTACAAAACATCATCCCCTTCTTCCAAATCGATTATTCACTCAAGAAATTTCCAGTCTGGGAGTGACTCCTAATTAACCATATGCCCTGCTGCCACACCTGGAGTTTGTATGTAATGTCTGCACTCCTCTGCTAAGATCACAAATCCTTGTAAGTTGTAATCCTAGAAATGCATCAGCTGTTGAGTGATCTCTGCACCATTGCAACACTTGAAATAGAAAATTCAATATATGCAGTTAAATTTGTCTCTATATATGCAATAAGCTTTTCCCCCAAATCAAGGACATAGAAACCAACAAGACTGATTTAAAAAATGCAAAGGAAATCTTTAACTTCCAGTCATTTCCACTCTAGGCTCTAGCCATAAGCACACCCAAATATCCATGCTTCCCACTGAGCTCAGTCCTGCTGTTTTCCCCTTTGCAGGCTGTCCCTGCCCTGCTCCCATCCCTCATTTCCCTTCTCCTCACTAAGTCAGGGGCACTCACTAGACACTGACTTCCCAGCAGTTTATCCCCAGATGACTCATAAATTCCATCTTTTAGACATGTACTCCTCTGAACCACTTTGCATTTTCTTTCTGCCTGCTACCCTCAGCTGTCCCAATTTTATTCCAGTTTCTCATTCCCCTTCATTATTCTTCCTCTGTGTTCCTCATCTGCAGTCCAAACACTTTCACCACAGATGTGCCTCTTCATGCTTCTCATACAACCTTATTTCCTTCTCAAATGCTGGGTCACCACTCTTGCATACAGCACAGAAGCTCCAAACTAAGGGAAAAATCTTTCCCTGTAACTCTTCTGCAGCACTTGAAATCACTGTATGCTCCTTTTCAAAGCCTTACGTCACCTACAACATCACTGCAAGTCTATTTTCTATCGTCAGTTAAGGTTGCACAGACTTGATTCAGCCTTCACTAACCTCAGACCATTAATGCATACAGCCTTCAGGAAACTTCCATTATTAAAAATTTTCATCTGAACAATTAAAAAAACATTATGAAAATGGCAAAGTGCACATTGAGATCAGTCAATTCTCTGCTCCCAGCACAGGGCTGCGCTGGATGGTCTTGTTTCATCAGTACAGGGCTTTGAAATAAAGATGTAACTAAATTTGTTCTGCCTTAGGGAGAAGAAAAAGATCACAAATACAAGTGGGAGAGGAACCACACAAAATTAATGTTAAACTCAAGCAAATGCCAAATATGGCAAGTTTTGGTGGAAGGAAGCAGAACTGCACAGTTTCCCGCAAATGGAAATGAAGCTTCAAGTAGCATCAAACAACACAACACACAGTAGAGCCATTCCACTGCACAGCAGTCACCAGCCAGGCTGAAGCTTCCATTTTCAAAACAATTCAAGGCAGATTTTTTTTTCCTACATTAACTCTCTTCTATCGTTCACCATTAATCCTTTGCACCATTTCCATTTTCCAGCAATAAGTCTGAGTGCTTGAATTCCTACTTCTACATGGCCTGCTGAACCACGCCAGAAACTCCCCAAAGCTGTACGAAGCACCCAAGCTGCGAATTCAGGCACTCGGGTTCAATGCTGCAAACTCTCACCAGCCTCTGCACATCTGACAAACAGCCCGTCCCAGTAGGACTGAATATTCTCACTTGGAGGACACTGACAAGCAGCACATCCACAAAATCCCACACTGCTCCAGTATTACACCTCTCCCAGTTAATGGTATGTTTTGACCAGGATTTACAGTCTGAATTAAACAGGATTTCCTCTGTAAGCTCCTGCAAATTACTTATGTTCAGAAAACTCTGACCTGTAGGAATTAGAAAAGGTAACAACACTCCTTAAAAATAAAATATCACAAGGCTGAGTAATTTTTCAGTGACATACTCAGGTCTCAATAGAGCATTAAATAAAATTTCTATGCCAGTCTAAAGAGCAAACTATGGTGCATGACAGAGTGGTTCTCCTGCAGCTCATCTTCAGGTTTAAACACAGACATCCTCCTGAAACCACTAGTTGCACATGATATTTACTCACGGGTTTAAAATAATACAGAAATACTAAGCTTAAGTCAGTTGGCAGTAAGGCCCGATTTGAATCCCTCAGCTAAAATCAACTAAAGCCCAGGGTTTGGCATTCTATTTCAAGCCAGGCCTTATGTCAGTTGTGCCACCTTAGACCTCTGGTCTTCTATTTTTGGTCCGTATCACCAGCAACCCTGATTAATTCCAAATGTGGCAATGAGGGACCCTAAAACACATTGAAGGAGAATAAGATGCACATAAATCAATGTCTTGCACTCAGGTACCAGCCAGGACTCTGCCCTGGCTTCTGAAACCCAAGGGCAAGGCTTTCTACAACACCAAGTGCTTTGGGTTTTATTCCAACACTTCACAGCTTTGGTTTGAACATGGGTGCAACAAGCAACCAACCTTTACTTTAACCTACAGAAAAACTGATGGTGGGTTTTCCTCATCAGAGTTGTTTTGCAATACTTTTGCTGTATTCTAAACATAAAAAAACTTGTTTAGATTTCATTTTAAAATGTCAGTTTGTAAAGTGGTGTGAAAAGTCAGTTGGAAACTTTTGCATAATCTGCATAACAAAATGCAATTACAATTTTTTTTCCATGCAGAACTGGAGAAGACACTGCAAATGCAGTCCTGAACACCTTTTCAGTCTAGATACTTTACTGGCAGCAGGACCATTAGTGATACAGAAGACCTACTGTAATGTAACAGACTTGGCCCTCTCTTCCAGAACTGTGCTCATCAATGCCTCAGAAACAAACTTTTTGAATAGAAAAGAGTGGAAAGTGGATGGAAGATCCTTTGACTACAAACAAATTGAAGTACTGACATCAACAGCAACTGTAATGCAACACAGAAGAACAGCAAATTGCAAAAAAAAACTGTTGAATGTTTTAATGCATTTTGAATTGTTATGAAGAAAAACATTTTACATCTAAAAACAAATTAGCAGAATAATAAAAAGTGGTTCCATGTAACTTATAAATTCTTTTCCCCAAAAGGTAGTTTTCACACATTTAGGCAACAAATATGATGTTTCATTCCAGATCTTTCTGATTGTAAAGTATACACAAACTTCATGAAAATTGATGTGCATTGCTTGAGAGAAAGACACAGAAGCTTGGTTTTGCCCAGTGATGAGTTTTCTGTGAAATTCTGCACAATACTGAAACTGTAACTGCAACTCTCCTCCATTTAATGAAATGCTGGACATTGTTCAGTGCTGAAAAAACACTCTTTAGAACATTTAGAGCCATGAAATGTTTTCGACGTGTTTAGTCAACGTAGTACTATTCACTAACCCTGCTCGTATGTTTTGCTTCAAGGGGAATGGCAGTTTGGCTTACCCTTCAGTACAGTATAGAAAACTAAGCTAAGTGATAGCTCAGTGTTCAGCTGATTTAAGTATTAGCCTGCTCATAAGAACGTGGCTCTAGCACCTTGTTTAGTTGATTTTTTCAAAATGAAACGGTGTAATCACCCATTCCTGGTGCCAGAGGATGGTCCCTCTGGTGATATAAAATGTTTGCAGCAATGATGATTAAACTGCATAGACTCCAGTGGTCCTGTATTACATATGTATGAGAGAAGCTTAGACACTTTAGTTTAGCAGGACCAAAACCAGTGACCCTCTCCTCTGCCTCAGGTAATAAAGGAGAGCCATTGCTCCAGATCCTACATGCAGGCCATGCTGGAGAAACTGCTTGTACTGGCCAGACATTTTTCTCTTTTTTTAAACAGCACAAACCTTTGTAAAGTTCTCTCTGTTACCAATTAAAAGAAAGTGAGTCTTCTTTTCTTAAGGAATAAAACCTGTAACCCAACTTGAAATGGCTTTAACCCAGAGTAAAAAACCCAGGGAAAAAAAAAAGTGAAAATAAACTTTGTCACCATCATTTAACTCTTATCACCAGAAGACTTAAAACTCTGCAGCTGCTTTCTGCAACCTCACCAGTTTTAGTATTTCAGATTACTTCAGCACAGTTGTGTATCTTACACCTCAAGAAAAAATCCCAACCCCCACAACAGAAAAAAACAAGGGATCAAACTACTATGATGATGTGTACTATAAAAACACTACCTATATTCTCCATTAAATATTTTGAGTTTCCTTAATGTTACAGTCCAAAACTATGTCTAGGACCCCCGTTTTCCTTCCATTCCTCACTGATCATTATCCCATCCCATCCCACCATACTCCCATGCCACATAAATGTTAGTTAACAGGAGAACCAGCTAACACGTCTTAATGTCATTATCAACAGTGCTCTAAAGGACATGAGCACAGCTGTAGTTGCACAGAATCATGATGATGAGATAAAAAGCTCCTAATACTTCTGCCAACTCACCATAAACCCCAAGATTCCCACTGTCAGAGTGCACCCTTCCTTACCCTCACCCTTCATCTTATACTGTGATATGTCAGACAGTCAGGGGCAGCATCTCCCTTTAGCCAAAAACAAGTGCCTGTCTGAAGCAGCCCTTCCATTCTTTTGAAGACACCAACTGCCACCTGCATTTACTGATAGCAGCAGCAGCTGCAGTGCAACACCCCACTGCCAGTGCAAAACCAGCTAAACACAGTGAGGAGCAAAACCAGAGTAAGATCATTTGGGAGAAAGAAGGGAGAGCTATGGTAGTTCCCCTCAGGAACAGGACAGGGACTGCAGCACCGCTGTCACGGCTGAGAACAGAAAGGTGACAAATGATGTTGGCTTAGTGTATTGCTGCACTAGCTGTATGTGTTCACTGCCTTAAGGATCACATGTAGTATGATTGTCTTTCCTCTTCTGTCAGAGACAGTACTTCAGCCAGAGACCAAAAGTGCTTTTTTCTAGGCTACAGAGAGATTCAATGCATCTTGACCGACATTCATTTTTGAGGTAGTACTCATTTGCTTTGTATTGCTGGCTCAAAATAAAAATATGGGAAGTGAACACAATTAAAAGTATGCTCACTGTAGGTACATAAACAAAAACATCAACCCCCAAATAAACTATTTCCTTTCTGGGCAGATCACCAAAAGGAATTAATCCTTCTTACAAAGGTTAGCTCACATTCACTGGTAAAGTCAAACTTTCATAAATGGTTTATAACAACAGCTATAAACTAAAGTGCTTCAGAATTTGCTTGACTTGATTTCAGTGATTAGAATCATAATATTCTGGATTTTTGCTAGTATGAAATGTGATGAGGTTTCAGAATCACTTTATCTAAGAAGGGCAGAATGAATATTTTTCTTTTTACAAAATAAAAAGTACAAAAAGCGTTACAAATAAACCTGGCAGTCTATACTCACTACAAGTTGCTTGCATTTTCCTTCTCAAATCTACTATTTCTCTAGTAACTGGAATAAAAATGGAGTTGAAGTTGCACTATACCGCAGCACTAAAAAAAGTATTCAAATCAGATGCAAACAGGAAAATGTTTACAATCATACACCTAGTGAAATTCACACTTCATTTCAAAGTTTTAGCCCTGCAGATTCCTTTTAACACAAGGCAGATATGTAGAGTCATGGAAAAACATAACAGACTGTACACACTCTCTACAGTAATTACATAAGTTTCACATTTATGTCACAAATGTAATGCCCTACTGTGTAACTATTAAATGCTAAATAATTTATGAACATTTATGTGCTCTATGCAACAGTGAACATATTGACCAGTGGATGCCAAAATATAAAAGTTCATACACAAGACAAACTAATTTTTAAAAAATCACATTTCTCTGTACAACCCATGCAAACTGTGCACAATGTGGTAACGAGAACAACATTTGCTCAAGTCTCCCCTCATGGAAGAGCTTTTACAGCGACAGCAGACCAGCGTTCAGAAAAGTCCGCCCAGGTGTGGAAGTCCACGGCGACACAAACGCAGAAACTCCTCAGCATTTCACTTCTCTTGTAGCAAAGCAGGGATGTTGATGTTCCAGCCGATGGCCTGACGGTCAAACCCACAGGTGAAGAGGTTGCAGATGGGATGGTCCTCGCACCAGGCGGAGCAGCAAACCATCCTCCTGTGCCCCTGCCACAGCAAGGAGACAGCACCGTTACCGACATGGATTTGGGAACTGCTGGGGAAGCAACTCACTGCAACTCAAAATGCAACCCTGCCAATGCTCAGCCTGCTCTTTGCAATCTCTTAGGATTCCTTGAGAATCCTAAAGGTCACTGTTACCCGCATCTGCAAGGCAAAACTCTTCATAATGATGAGACTCCTTAACACCAGCACTGGACCCAGAAGGACAGATGCGTACAAAAAGGTGCATCCAAACTTTTGAGTTTTCCAGGGTCTGTTTGCTACCTAGTTAAATTTTATTTACAAAAGCAAATCAAATTTTTATTTTAGAATTTTTATTTATAAAAGCAATCTTAAAATAAGGAACTACTTGCTGGCAACTACTTTGTAACATGCCTGCAAAATTAAATGTCCATAATGTTCGTAATTCAGAGGGGATAATACTAAGCAGGAGGAATGTCATACTGAGGAAAATAGTTCAATAGTAACAAAAATGTCCAAAATAGGGTTCTGACCAACATTAACGTTATTAACAAAAAAAAAAAAAAAAAAAAATTGCCACGATTTCAGTAGTGCCAGCTTGAATGGAACTACTAAGGAAATAAAAAAGACATGCACACGCACAAAAAAAACCCCCTTCAAGACTACAATAAACTAAAAAACCCACCTAAATTAGGAAAAAACCTAAAAAATATGAAGTAGGTCTTAAAACGCCTTCCTAAATTCTGTCAAGAATTGCTGAATCAACCAAAAAAAGGCCTATTTAAGTGACATAATCCAATTAATTTCACTTAGTCTGATTTGCTCCATTAGTGATGCTTGCCATGCCACACATTTGCACAAAACTTGATGGCTGCAGCAAGGATGGTTTATCACATGGTACGATGTATCTGGAATGTATGTGCATAAGCACAGAAGAAAAAAAAATTAAAATTTATAAGCAAATCATACAAGGTGAGCTCACAAAACTGACCCTCACTTTTTCCTTCTGTGTTTCTCTATCATAGAATCACAGAATGGTTTGGGTTGGAAGGGACCTTAGAGACCATCTGGTTCCAACCTTCCTGCCATGGGCAGAGACACTTTCCACTACACCAGCTTACTCAGAGCCCCATCCAGCCTAGAATATGTAAACAAATTAGACACTGTGTAATAAAAAAAATTTAAAAAAACCAAATGAGAAAACCAGCATTAAACCTCATAGTGAGCCATTTTTCTGACACAATTCACATCAAGACATTAAAACACATCTGAAATGCTCTTACACACTTTTTCCATTTCATAGAGAAGGCAGATACATGTTTCACTTTACTAAGGGGGGAAATTGTGATGAAATCCACTTGAAACACCATTTTCAACCCTAATAAAAAAGCTTAAAATGTTTCATATTGGCATGTTGGTTATTTTTAGCAACTAACAGCATATTTATTCAGACAAGTGCCATTCAGCATTCGCTCAGCTTTAAGCTAGAGAGACCAAATCCCACTTTTAACCTTGCATGAGGAAGGCCAGACACATTTAAGGTGTAACCAAAGCCCACTTTTAGCCCTGTACAAGGAAGAACAGACACGTTTCAGGTGTAGCTCTGCAGTTACCTGTCTGTTGCTGCGGGGGAGCCGCGCCAGCCGCACCCCTGACATGTCGAACAATCGAACCTGCCGGTTGTCGTGGGGAAGGGCGATGATTCTTTGGCCAACACACACGTTAATCCTGCAGGGAAGGGACAAAAGCAGGCTGGGTAGGAAACAAGGAGCCTGGCAAATAGAAACTGACAGCACATATTTAAGCTCACGGGAAGGGATGCAGCTGATTTTTTCCTGGTTAGAATTCACAAATGGAAAGACTGAAAAACATTGAACCATTAGGGTATTTTCTATTGTACTAGATCCTCAAATAGCCTTGACATAGCATTTTCTCATAGAAAATTTCTGAAAAGCAATGTACTTACTAAAAACTAATCTCGATCACACCTGCACTTTATAAAACCATTTCAGACCTTTCCCAAATTCTTATAAATCTCAACTTTAATTTCAAGGACAAAAATCAAATGTATATTCAGTGAATTAATAGAATAGACTATTTCAGTTGAAAGGTACCTGCAACAATCATCCAGTCCAACTGCCTGACCAATTCAGGCCTGACCAAGGCTTAATGCACGTTATTAAGGGTACTGTCCAAATACCTCTTAAATACTGGAAGGCTTCGGTATCAATTACATCTCTAGGAAGCCTGTTCCAGGATCTGACCACCCTCTTGGGAAAGAAATGTCCAGTCTAAACCTCTGTGGCACAGCTTTAAACCACTCCCACATGTGAAAGAAATTAAGAATTAATTAAGAAAGCATGAATTAAGCAAAGCAGTAACTCAGAGATCTGCTTACCTGTTCACTGCAGAATCTGTGCGGATCGTTGCAATAGGAGACCTCATGTTTTTCAAATCCCAGACTTTTACTGTGCGGTCATCACTACCAGAAACAACATTGTCTCCCACAGTGAAAACTGCAGATGTCACAGTGCTAAACAATCAGGAATAAAGACAAAGATGTCAAGCTCTAAACTTCTTTATTAAACTAGCATCTGATTTAAAGTTTTCGTTTCTGTTCCTGTGTTTCCTTTAGCACATGTAACTTGCCTTTTCTATTTTTACTTTTTTTTTTACTCAAAGTAATCTGAAATGTTAAAATTCAAAGCAGGTATTTTTGAATATAACAAAATATTCTTACAAGAAGCTATGACACTTAAGGTGAACAGGGCTTGACTGGCCCAAGTGCTAAGAGAAGCAGCCCAACAGCAGAGAGTCACTCGGAGGCATCTTTCATATTTCACTGATCCTGATATGAGCTAAACATGTCCAGTCTTGAAACCTTAATTCACTTTTGAAGTTCTGCACTGAAGTCCAGTAGGCTTATCACACAACCCCAACTGAATTAGTAGCACAGAGTACAAATTAGTAGTCAAGTTCTTTTCCTTCCATCCAAAGATTTCTGAAGAACTATCCCAGACATTTTCATTCACTGCACAGACACTGAGGACGTCCCAAACACCTGAGATGTAGCTAAAGCTATTCTATAAACACACATGAACATGCTGTAATCCACACACAGAGTCTCCAGTATAGCTCCATTACCAACAGCTATAGCAATCTAACAATCTCTAATTGTCACTTCTAGTCCTGTTTTACAAGCAGCTGAAGTCTGAGAGATAAAAAATGGCAAGTAGTAGTAAGAAGCACAAACATACAGTTCTTCAAATTTTACCCATTATGCCTAGAAATGCACAAGGGCAGTCAGAGAAAGACTCATGAGAATATTTCTAGCAGTTGAAAGTGCAACATATTACTTCCAGAAGATATTCTATAAAGAATTTTATTTTAGAATTTTATTATCTTTGTATTTTACAGCTTCAGATAACAGTATATCATCAAAATACTGGGCTCAAGCAAACATTTTTTAATTCACTTCTATGATTATTTCTAAACATTTTACCTTTATTTCATATTAATTAATTAAACGCTTTTGTACTACAATTTTCATTGCAACTGTGGGAATTCCCAACTCAAAGCCAGTTATTTTCTGCCCACATAATGTACTAACAAAGCGTTTTTGTCTCTCCTTACAATCATTAGGGAAGGCTTCTCAGTTCTGTTTCTACAGATTTGATTTAATGACCTATCTTGTAACTTGGGTCATGCACACCAATTTCTTAGAATTTAGTAATTTTAATTTAAGTTGTCAGTTGTTACTGTCACTTTAGTTGTTCTGCAGAAATTTGAATTCATGTCCTATCCAAGCTGCTGATTGAGATTAGCACAAGCCAGGTCACAATGGACCAGTTTATGCAAGCCTCTTAATTTAAATTGACACCAAATTAAGTTTTAATTAGGATGAAGGCCCACCTTATTCATGATACCAAGTTTCCTAACACATTATTAGAGTGCAGCTAAGCCACCGGGGAGATGATTACAGTAAGAACCAAGAGGTGTTCGAATAATCTATGAACAAAAAGTCAAAAAGTTAAAACATACATGAAGGCCACCACTGCTGAGTCTCTCATAAGGCACCTTCATTTTTGGCAAGAAAACTCACTCATGCAGTCAAGCTGCTGCACACTACAGCTGGCATGTTCTTATCACCAAACTTGTCTTCTACTAGCCCAACCTCCTTTAAATTTACCAACATCCGCACTTCTCACTAGTTCTTTACACAAGCTGCAAAATACCTCAGAAAAATATTTCAGGCTTTCACTAAACTCTACACTGCTGCAACACTTTTGAAATAATGTTCATAAGTTTAAAATTCTGTGTTCAATATCCATAATTTGCACACACATTGGGAGACCTCCTAGCACACAACAGCATAAGGAATTCAAGTCATAGAAAATCTCCAGGTGAGTGAATATACTGTGCTTTAGTATTCTGCTGTCAACAAACAAATCTGAACTGTTTTCCCATCATACATTTTATTCCAATTACAGCTGGAATATGTTGTGAAACTGTCTTAAAATAACCCTCCACTTTTGGGTGCTTTTTTTCAAAACTTTAAAGAGCTTTCCAGCTTCTTTGATCTCATACTGGTTCTGCTTTATCATTTATCACTTTCAAACATGGTTAAGTTTCTTTGACCACATAAGGTTCTCTAATCCTTAGATTTATCATTTTTAAAATGAAAACATTCAAAACTATTGCCAGGAAAACAGAATGCCAACCCTAGGTTAGCTCAATCCTTCCTGCTCCTACGAAGACTCTCCAAAGATAACAAAATCCTTTCCAGCTTAACTCACTCTTTTCAGCTTAACCGTGCAGATATTACTGGGTACGCTACGCAAAAGTTTAAAAAATAAAAACGCAATGAAATTCTGCTGTAGCTCTCTGGAAATAGGGCAAGTGATAGAAAGGCAAAGGGAAGGCTGCTGGTCTGTTTTCAGTGACAACTCTAAAGGTGTTTAGTGGTGTTAGCCCTCCATTCACCCTCAGCTGGGCCCTGCAAGGCCCTGCAGGCTGGGATGTGCACTATTTGCAAGCACATGGGACTATGAAAACCAGCTTTTACATAAGGAGCTTTGAATTTAACAGCTAAATACAAAAGCACTTCTTTACTGAACCCAGTGTTTATGACCAAGAATTTCAGTCCCAGTTCCAAAGCAAACAGTATACGGATGCCTGCATAACACTCCCTGTGCTTTTACAAAAACGAAGCATAACTTTTCTAAGGGGAACACTCAGTTCAATTCTCAAAGATATCTTATTTTTCAAATAAGATTGCAAGGCTTGAAGTTTTAAGTAACTTAACAAGTCTAGAAAGGCCAAAACCGTATCATTCTCACAAACTTGACAGCTCTGGGGAGGGTTATCAGCACTTCATTGTCATCTGAAGTGCTTTGGTCTTTGTAAAGACCAAAGTGGTTTTTCGGTTTGGTATTTTTTTATTTTAAAGTAGAACATATTGAGTTCATACTTAAAAAAATCATATGCATCTAAACTCAAAAACATGCTCAACACTACTGACTTAAAATATGAGCAAATGCTGTGCTCATAGATCTTCTTATGCAGTACAAATCACATTCTGTCTTTTGTGATATTCCAACTGAGGTATCTCTTAACTTGACAGATGCATCTCACCAATTTATTTTCTTGGTTTTGTGTTTATTTGTTTTTTCAATTAAAACAAAATAGCAACAAGAAAGGCCACTTCCTACTTATAAACTAAACCAGGATTTCAGCCCAACTAAAGGGGAATGGTGAGAAGAAAGAAAGGGAAGCAAAGTCTGTGTCGGAAGAAAGAAGTTAACAGAAGCAGCCAATAAACAAATAACCTTTCAAAAACATTGTCTCCATAACCCCATCCATATCACAAAAATTAAAAGTTTTTTTTCCTCTGTTTTCATGGGGCTAGATTTAATTTTGTTTGTATTAGTCTTCAGTTTATTCTAACCCAGATAAAACTCCGGTTAACATCCTCTTGGCTAAATTAATAAAAAGTGTCAACAAAAGATCATCAGCCTCCATGTTAATTGAATGCTAGAAGACATTAGATTTTTAATAACTCAAAAAGATGACAGGTATTGTAGGACATTAAAAAAAAAAAAAAAAGAAACAAGCAAAGAGGAAGCAGTCTTATGACACTTCAAACTGTGGGTCCCACAGGGAGTTTGGTGTGCTGCAACTATTCTCCAAAAAAGCTTCAGCCTCCGCCAAACCCCAGCAAAACTCATTTATCTTGTCATAGGGAGCAGCCGAGCGTGTACTTCCAGCTGACAGCGTGGCACTTCCTCACCACACACCACTGCCTGGCCTCGAACATCCTGCTCCCTCCGTGGGTCTCAATCACCAGAAATGCTGTGGTGCTCGCACTCCTCATTAGGCCGAACAGCTGTCTCCCCAGTCACACTGAGACACAAAACTGCTTTGCATAACAATCTGCTGAAATTTCACACATAGGGGAAGGGGGGAAAGAAAAAACATTGAAAATGTTGGACCATGAAATGCTGATGCAGAACTCTCATTGGCAGTGCACCAAAAAAAAAGTTAACACTGCTCTTTCCATTCTGATTTGCAACCTAAACTGGGATTTACCATCGAACTGGGAGACAACACATTTCTATGGCCTTGAAAAGGCATCTACATGCATTAATCTGTGTGCGGGACAAAAATGCACCAAACCAGAGCTTTCAGATAAATTTATTCAAGGTAACTTGAATACATACATTTACATACGATTGCATGTAAGCAGCAAAATCTGAGGGCTCGAATATGCCTCTCATTTTAAGCAGTAAAATTCAGAAACAAAACCTAAAGGAAGCTCAATTTGGGATCACATTTTCTGCACAAGTTTCCTTTCTTTCAGGGGAACAAAGCATATCCCCACACCAAGCAGTCTGCAGCCTGAGGGGAAGCCAGGACCTCTGTTTAAAACCTCCAGATGTGGACAACCCCACTGCCCATCTCAACAGGAGATGGCACGGGCCACAGGAGTTCCAGGTAAGGAGCACACCAGTACTACACATTTGACTGCATTCATGTTTCAGAAATGCTAAAAGCACTTGATTCCAGGAAGAGCTACAGATGTCATTCCCAAAGCCTGTCTGTGGATTTATTTCCAAGTATCAGCAGAGCTTTTTTCTTCAGCTTGAGAAACAGTAAGAACAAGCAAATCATAGAATCACAGAATCAACTATGTTGGAAAAGACCTCTGAGATCATAGAGTCCAACCTGTGACCAAACACCACCATGTCAATCAGAACATGGCACTCAGTGCCATGTCCAGGCTTTGCTTAAACACCTCCAGGGACAGTGCCTCCACCACCTCCCTGGGCAGCCCATTCCAATCACCCTTTCTGTGAAGAAATTTCTCCTAACGTCCAACCTAAACCTCTATGGGCACAGCTTGCAGCCATGTCCTCTCATCCTGTCACTGGCTGCCTGGGAGAGGAGGCCAAGCCCCACCTGGCTATAACCTCCTGTCAGGCAGTTGCAGAGAGCAGTAAAATCCACTCAGAGCTTCCTCGTCTCCAGGAATTAACACAGCTTTAGCATTTAACCAACAATGTCTATTCCAGAGATATGCATTTCATGACATTTACAGAAAATTGCCAGTATCTGCCTTTCCCACTATCTGCCATAAAATAATAAAATTATACAAGATTGAAAACAGTAGCTACCTTTTATGAGAATTACTCAATGCTAAATTAGTAAGTTAGTTAAGGTGCAAATATTTTTAAATCCATTCCATCACATTTATGATGGGATTTAAAAAGTTCCATTTATTCCTGCTGCATATGTTATCTGAGCTCAAGATAGGATACAAAGAAAAGGCCTCTCGCTATCCTCCTCTCTGGGTCAGGTAAAAAAATACCATCACACTCTTTAGTGCATGCATTCAAGAATGGAATTAAGATTCTCTCTATCTATTGTAGTGAGGCTTAAAGCACTCAAACCAATTGGATACAGACTTATCATCTACATCGTTTTTAAAGCAATTGACAAAACTCTAAAGGCTATCACTGAGTGCAACCAAACTTTGACTGTTACATATCCCATTCCTCAAAATAAAATACTTTAAGGATTTTTTTTCTTTTAGCTACAGAGCTTTTCATTTTAAGCACTTACTCTTACAATTTAAAGAGTAAGCTATTCAAAATTTCTTGTATTTCTCCATTAATCAGGAAGCAATTTTTGCCTTGAGGAAGTCCATCTGACACCAGAAAACGTTCAAGAACAAAAAGGAAACAAAATGATCAAAAGAATATTCACTTTCACTTGCCTTTTTTTGGCACTTTGATAACTCCATGACAGTATTGAGTTGGGGGAATGTTAGAAGAGAAAACTGAGAATTCAAGCAGTGCAAAAGAGCAAGGAGAGGTAACTTGGATGGGCTGAAGGCATGTAGAACATGCTGGCCCTAGTCTGTCCTGAAACAGATCTGTGAAGAAGCATTCAGCATGGGAAGTGAGGCAAATTCAAAGCTGGATCCCCGTGGTATCAGTTATTAAGGCTGCTAACAAGTCTAAGAAAACTGTTGATTCCTTACCATGCTCTGTTACGTGTATGTAGTAAATGTAAACCAAAAGGTTTTGTAAACATGTTCAGAAGCACTAGAAGCATTTAAAAAAAGTTAATCCTAGGGCTTCAAGCCCAGGCTGTAATCTTCATTTAAAGACTACTCAACATGCAAATGTAGGATCGAAAAGTGTGTGAAATGCAAGTTTGGAGCCTTTTCTCAATGAAATGCAAGAGGGAAAAAAAACCCTCAGCAGACAAAACAAGGTAGGAATATTAACAGCAATATCAGAACCATCTAGTTAATCACTGAGGCTTGGGGAGAAAACTGAATGTTTCATCACAAAAATTTTGCACTTCTTAAAAAAGCTAGATTGAGATATCCACACATGGTGAATGCCTAAGGCATTCTTTGATGAGAAACAACAGAAAAATTGTAGACAAAGCATCACAAAAGTCATTAATAACTGAAGCAAGAACAGGACTATCTTGAAAAGAACAGGTGTGTTAGACTGATCAAACTCCACTGATAGCATCCAACTTGTTACATTTTGTTTGGCACAGTAGGTTTTGACTAAAAGCCCAAGCACAGAATTAGTCAAAGGTGCAAAGCTTGCATTTTTAGGACTACATCCACACATGCTTTAACTTCATCAAGAAAGCGTGGTTCACTAAGAATACCTAGCAGTGACCCTGTAATATTGGGCATATCTAGAATAAGACTGTTTTCCAACAGGGATGTCCAATGACATCGCTGCCTGGAGAAAAGGCACTTCCCCCTGCCATGACTTGCTCTTTCAAGAACAACATATTCAAGAGAGACACAAATAAGGTATGAGAATTACATCTTGGAGACCCAAGAATCTGAGAAAGCCGGCTGACCTTGGCAAACCCAAGTGTCCACAAAAACTAAAGCAATTATTACTCTCTTGAAACAAAATCCCATTTTGACATTAACTCTCAATTCACTAAATGTCAGATTCAGCCCAGCATCCTAATCAGCAGCTGCTTAGTAATTTTTATATTTTTTAATGCAGATTCTTCAGCAAGCATAGGAGTTGGAAAATGAAAAGTTGAAAAAAGACACATTTGCAATTCTCTCATTTCAGAGTTCTCAGGATGAAGCACAACTCACCATTCATCTGCACATTCAGAGACATACAGGCAGCAAATGAACAGGAACTTTCCCTTCTGGTTTCTTAGAGCCACACAGGACGAGTGAAAGGAGATGGAATATGCTGCAGTCCAAAAGAGCTATAAGCTCTTTGTAAGAAATAACATAAGATCCATGATGAGCATTTTTTTTCCTGAGTTTGCCCAGAAAGTAACACAAGGATACCGATTCCACAGCTAAGACACATTCATGCTTGAGGCACTGGCTCAATCTAGCCACGAAGATCAGTACGTTTGAAAAGTAGCAAACAAACTTTGTCATTTTCTTGGGCTAGGACAAAAGTACCCACTCAAATTTATGGGGTTTTTAAAGCCAAAATGCATTTAATTGCCATGACAAGGTGGTGCATAACTATACACTGAACGATCAAGCAGGATTAACAAAGGATATTCACTTAAGGATAGCAACCCAAAGCTGCTTCTGAAGACACCACTTTATTCTTTGAAGGATGGTATTTGCAAGTCCAGACTTGGAAGCCCTGCATAATTTTTTTTCAAGCATTTCAAGAGCAATGTTCCCAACCACTGTGTACCTCTGACAGTCACTAAAGAAAAAAAACCCCTTTATTATTTACCAAGTAATTTTTCAGCTGCATATAAGCATCAACATACTAAAAATGTGTAATAAAAGCACAGTTTAGTTTAAAAGCTGTGTAAGAACCCATTAGCTAATAAACATTATGTTGCCCACAGGGTATTAATTTATTTCCAGTGTTACTAAATTGTCAGAACAAATGTATAAAATCTGTAAAGTACTGGCTAGACCTGTATAGACTAAGATTTTTTTTTTAAAGCTACAAATGGTAAACATTTCCAATATTAGGATTTTAGAAGGCTCCACACATCAAGACAGACGTCAGCGCATGCAGAGTGCTTAAAGGGACAGAAAAACTCATCTAGTAGACATGTAAGAACATGTCAACACCAGAGTTATCCAACTAGGCCACTGTGTTGGGAAATGCAAAGCCTTCACAGCTGGGACAAGACAGGCTGTGCAGGTGATGGCAAAGGAAAGCAAAAGTGAAGTGGAATGAACACTGCCACGTAGATGCCAGAACCATTTTGCTCCTCAGAACAAAACCTTAGTTCAGTTTGAAGAGCTCTAATCAATAACCTCTAAACTGAATAATTTCTCAATAAGAGAACAGCTGTTATTATCAATCATGTATTTCAAAGCATCATCTGCTGGAAGAAAGGTATTGGAATTTGAGTCACCAGTATAAATTTTGGAGGCTTTAACTCAGGAAATCAATTTAATTAACAGGCAACAAGTTAGTGCCTGGATTATAACATAAATGTAACCTTTCCCCAAGGCTCTGTTAAGCTCCTCATACAGGGATGTGATTGGGGATTCACAGCACGAGTAAGCCAAATTCCTATTGGTGCATACACAAAAACAGATAATAACAAAGATTTATATTTAAGCAAACATCAGTCTTATTTCCACATCATTTCATATTTTTTTCATCAGTAGAGAATAAGTAAGTGAGATGAACTGGGGGCATGGCAAATCTAAAACAGTAAGTGACAAGATACTTTAACTGCTATGTCAGCAGGGCACAGGCAAGTAAGTCATGTATTGAACTGAAACAGTCATTTATACACACACATATGTATATGAAAAATGTAAATAAGCAATGTTTACAGAACTGAAAACTCCCATGGGAAGATACAATTTCGAAAAAGACCTTAGGTGAATGCAGGCTTGAAGTGCAAAAGTACTACCAATGCACTATACTTAGTCTATAAATGTCAAAATATACCTCGAAACACACTTTGAGTCAAAGTAGGTAACTTGCAAATAAGAAGAGAAAATACAGGAAACTTTTATCATTAACCTAGGAAACAAAGCTCTTGAAGATGAAAAAACAGAAGACAGAAACTGAAGCTAGACAAACTCAAACTAGGGAAGCACAAAAAGTTTAACAAGGAAGTTAATTAAATACCGCAACAAGCAATGCGCAGAATTTACCAAGAGGTAAGTTGAAATCTTTATCATTGGAGCAAACTAACATACAGTTGGCAATTCTAAAATTACCTCCTAATTCAAAACAGATATCAATGCAAGCAGCTCAAGACAGCCACGCTGACTGTAACAATTCCTTCTGGCCTCACGGATGAGAATTTATTTTCTTGAATTGTCTTAGTAGTAGATGATAAGAAACATTCTGCTTTTAATGAAGCTATGCTCAGGACACCAAAGTAATAGGTGATTTCTTAGTCCACTTGAGATACAAATACTCTCTCATAGATGATGACAAACCATCACTTTGACATACAGGACAATGCACTGCAACTCTTTATTTTCTGACGTCAATTAACTCTATGAAAACTTTATATACTCCGTATATAACACGATTCTTTAGTCTCTCAACACATCGGCATCAGTTTTATTTTTCACACGATAACGAGCCATTTCGAGCACGCCTTCAGTGTCGTTCATTAAGCTAATTAGAGGAAGCGGAGATCCTTCGGGCCACGGCGCGGTGCTGCCACCTGCTGGTGAGCGGCTGCGGCGCGGATTCCCCGGCGGGAGGAAGGGATCGGATGGAAGGAGATTTTGGGTGCCACGACACAACAAACACGGAATGCTGACCTCATGATTGAGATGTTTGGCATCTAATTATATTGGCTTAGAGCATTAGGAGTTGATCTGGTGAAATACACTGGGAATAAAATAGCTGCTCTGTGAGCTCCAGACTCATCAGATACTACTCAGCCAGAGGGTGTTAAAACTTATGGTTGAGGACTTTAAATCATCAGTGTTAACAACTGTAACATCCAATTCACAGAACTGATGCCAAGGGCCTATCAAAATATCAAATACTTGGCAAATTATTCAAATAGACATTCAGAAAAGCCAAAAAAATGTCTCGTGTGTTTGTATTTTCCAGACAACAGATGAACAGTTTCTTCTATGCTGCTTAACGTGAGAAGATTGTTACAGTGCTGATTAGAGAGCAATTTAAAAATATTTTGCCAGTAGGCAGTACAATAAAGGAACAAAAGTAAAATTCCTCCAAGTATGTCTCAACTGCAAAAATACCAACCCCTCCATCTCTGCTCTGACTGTACTCGTCAGTGAAACACCTTCCGTAACAGAATTACCCCTCCCACAAATCAAAGACCTCTGCAGCCCTGGCCACTGAAAAGTAAAGTCAGTTTTGAGACCCTCAGATTTAGGGTGTATTTGGTGAAAAAGCCTATGTCAATACTAAAACCTCATACATTCAAAGTACAGAACAAAGACAGTTGATAAAGCAGGCAAACACAAATATGAAGACAATTAAAAGCCAGAATAAAGGTGACGGAAGAGGTTGCACAAAGTCTACTCCATTCCTAAAAAATAAACTCTCTGCTAGTTTATAGGTCTCAGCAATAGAAGCCAAAACACCTAACAGTTTTTACAGTATGCACCATAACCCAAGATCAACACCATTTGGTCTCAGCAAACATACAGGAAAACAGAAATGTCAGTCTTGGTCATTCCTCTGAAAAAATGTCCTGGGACGAAGCAGTTAATCAGCTTGGGAAAAAATTCAAGTACCAACGGATACAAAACCTTCCAACTTTATACTACATTCTAGGAAAAGTGATAGAAGAACACAAAAGTGATGAGATTAAACAATTCAAGGATGTAGGCCACAAAATCAAGCTTACTGCTCTATCGGGAGAAGATGCTTGTGAACCACCAAGTAATTTATCAAGCTCAGGAGTCCGGGGCAGGGGCAGTTAAAGAGGTTTTAGTTTATATATAGGCTAGTCAGTAGCTGAAAAAATGAGAAAGTGGGTACTGAAACGCAGTCATAAAAGTAAATTACGCATCTGAATTAATAAAAACCAGAAATGTGAATAAATATTTGTGGTTTGTATTATGAGCTAGGATTAGCAATCATATTTTATTCTGAAGAAGGGAGGTGAAATTTTTTCTGAAACATTCAAGCTCAAACGTTCACAAGTCTCAAAAAAAGATTTGCTTCCTTGGGTAAAGTATTTCCAAGTTACACCTGCATTTTCCATGTATCAGAACACCAAAAAACAGAAAGGTAAGTGAACACCAGAACACAGATTGTCATGACTACATTTGTCCATATTCAATAGTAGTCAGTATAACAACATTAAGCCTAAATTGGTAACTAAAAATGTTACATCAGAATCACTGTTTTGACAGAACATGGCAATCGGTGTCCATACTTTAATGTCTTATTTTATGTAAAAATTAGAAGCATTGAAGAGTAAAAATTAATCCTTTTTTTATCCACTGGTTTCAGAGGAGTAACCTTTACTTCACAGTGAGTATCAAGACTAGGAGAGGCAATCTGCTTGATCCACTGCATCACAGCAGTAACCCCAAACTGCAGGCATAACCAATGCCAAAAAGAACCTCATACCTTAAATCACCTTTAATTGTAACAATTTTTATCAGGACTTACCACATGAGCAATAGCACACCAAGAGCCCTGGCTGCTGCTTTGAAAATTATGTACTGCTGTGCTACATTTGAAGGAGGACAATTGGGGGTTTCTGTGACAATCAGTCTCACAAAACAGGAATGAACTGAGCACCTCAAAAAGTGCACGGGAACAGTTCTGGCCAGATTTGCAACTTTTCAAACTTGTAACAACTTGTGAAAGAGCTGTCACTTACTCTGTGTGGCCCTGAAAGACATTCACAGAATGGATAGAAGGATCTCTGAAATCCCACAGGCGGAAGGTGGTGTCGCGTGACGATGTCACCACGAGACGCTGGGTGGGATGTGTACAGCAATGCGTGAGCTCTTGGTCGTGCCCTACAATCACACATGAGAACATGTAAGGTAATGAAAATCAGACTTTTCATTTCCACATACACTTGGAATGAAATGCTGATGATTTTTTCTCTTTTTCCCAAACAGAAAGAAGTAACGATCATGCTGATCTTTAATCCTGTTACTGCCATAAAAGTTTGGGAATGTATTTGAAGGCAAAAACCACACTACTTATTTCACATTCAGTAGTGTAGGTTATTGCTGCTTAACACACCATGAACGTAGCAAAAGCCTTTTGCAAGAACTAAAATTTGGGTACATTCAATTTGGGTACATTCAATTTAAACACAACTATTTTCATAGGTTAAATCATAAGCTTAAAAGAAGCCAAATTCATGCTCAGGGGATTTACAAGATCGCAATTTTAGAAACTGTTACAACACTGAGCAGCAGATGGTACACATTCACGTACTGCTCCAGAGAAACAACTTACTTTTCTCAATGTCTTAGTAGCTACAAATAATCCCATATATAAAAACAAACCACCAATTTAATTTTTTGTGAGTGAACAAATACCTGTAAGAGAATGGACAAGTTCAGAAGTCTCTACATCATACAGATTTGCTGTCCTGTCCCATGATGCTGTCACAGCTTGCTTCCCCCCAACAAGCCAGTCGGCTGCTATGACCACTCCTTGATGGCTTTTCAGTGAAGTTAATGGGGCTCTGACAGTGGGGCAATCACTAGAACCATCTCCATCTCCATCAGGTTCATCTTTATCTGAGCATTCGACTTCATCTTCTCCAGACACTTGCTGTAAAATGCAAGAGAAGAAAAAGATGTAGAATTAAAAGGAAGGAATGTCTCTAAGTTATATTTTGCAGTTTAAATGCTTCCCAATCCCCTTAACGTGAATGTGGGTAAATTAATTCTGCTTAATTAGCAGCCTATTCCAGTACTCACTATCACAAACTTAGTTGAAGGACTATAACCAGTGAGTTAAATGCAGTTTTAATAACTCCTTTTAACAACTTTCTGATGTGCAGCTGAGGGAACTGGAGTTGTTCAGCCTGGAGAAAAGGAGGCTCAGGGAAGACCTCATTGCTCTCTACAGTTCCCTGAAAGGAGGGTGCCAGCTGGGTGTCAGTCTCTTCTCTCAAGGAACAAGTGAGAGGTCAAGAGGAAGCATCCTGAAGCTGCACCAGGGGATGTTCAGACTGGATATTAGGGAAAAATATCTTCACCAAAAAGGTTATCAAGCCTTGGAACAGGCTACCCAGGGAAGTGGGGAAATCAACACCCCTGGAGGAATTTAAAAGATGTGTAGATGTAGCCCTTAAGGTCATGGTTTAGGGCTTTAGCAGTGCTGGGTTAACAGCTGGACTTGATCTCAAGAGTTTTTTCCCAATCTAAATGATTCTATGATTCTACTTCATCTTAAAATCTCCTTCAAACTGTTTAGCTCTGAGTATCTGTCCCCTTTACTATCTGCTAAGTGTGTTACCCTAGAGTTTCATTGCAGCACATTATCAAGGGACTTTTTCCTTTCAATTTTTAAGGGTAGGAAGCATCTAACAGGACACTGACTATATTAATCTTTGGGAAGAAAATCATTTACAGGCATTTTTATCCATTAAAATCAATTCATTACATCAATATTAGTCTGTTGGTCAATACACAGTCATCATGCAGTGCTGATGTAAACCGGACACAAATTCTTTTGCTCATCATTAAACATCGTTCTCTGAACTCCTTTTTCACTTACACAAGACAAAAACATCCTTCTTTTATGTTACTTCGGTGTGGAAAAGATAATATTTGTATTTTCTTTCAAAATGAAAATGCCAAATCAAACAAACTGAATCAAACATTTTCCATTCAGAAATCTATCTCATATTATACAGCCAACTCTTGCCCCTACCTAGCCTGCTGTGAAGCTCATGCTATAAACTATATTTTCTTCACAATTTAGTAAGGGTGGTTTTAAGTAAAATAAGCATTTGACAGGCTAGAGTAAATACTGACTAAATAAAGGCCTGGGGACAACAACATCAGACAATGTGATGTGTGCTGGCAAGGGTTGATTAGAAATCAGTAAAGACTCAATTAAATAAATGCTGAATGCAAGCCTTTACCACCAGTTTTCAATCCACAGCAACTATAGCTAATACAGGTGCCTCAGTAAGTTAAGCTACAAAAATTTAGCTGGTTTAAAAAGCACTTCATTATTACAAAAAATACATTATTCCACTGTTTATTTACAATTCATTTACGTATTTACTACCTTGAACAAAAAGACAATTTATCTACTTGCAGCTGTAAATTCTGTTCTGCACCAAACGCCTTTGAAAACACGAAGAGAGTCTATTTTCAAAGAAAAGCTGAAATATAGCTGTTCAACTAAAACCTTAAAATCCCACCTTTGGCAGTCCTAAAATCATGTAATTTTTTAATTATGTGTAAATTTAACATTCAGTCTTATAATAAAACCTATATCTGATGAAATTGCTGTGCAATTAGTTTAGTTGCAGTAGGTTGATTGCTTACATTGCAGTCTGCAGTTGGCTGAGGTGTAGGCAACTGTACTATGTACCTCCAGATGTGAGCTGTCTGGTCTCCAGATGCTGCACAGGGGAAGAGAGGTAAAAAAAAGAGAGAGAGAATAAATAAGAGCATTTCCATGGGCAATAAAAACAAGCTTTAGTATTACATTTAGCAATACTGTCTAAGTTGCATCTTTTCCTAACAGATACCATCATGAACTTTATGGTAAGCAAGTCTCAACATCTCAGATGTAACTCATTATACAAGATATAAGTAGCTACCAAATTAATCACTCCTACAGTGAAACATACACTTGAATACTACACATCAGAACATAAGTCTCACCACTGTTCAATATGTAACATTTGATGAAGGCATTTAATACATCACCAGGTATTCATTTATTGTTTCTCAAAATACTGGCGTTCTTTATTCAATGACTTCTTCCATTAAATGTTTTTACTGTGGTTTTAATGAGAAACCCAAAATAGCACATGTAAAGCTATTCCTTTTCTGCCTTACAACTCAGCTTAACTAGTAGCAGTTTACAGCTCAGCAGGTACCATGTGATTTTAAACTCCATCTGTTTTAAAATGGACTTAATCATTATTAACTAAGGAGAAACTGAAGATTGTCCTTGACAATGGTCAGAACAAACATGTTCTAATACCTGAGGGGTACCGAGCTGAATGGTTTAGATAGAGAAAAACAGTTTGTAATGAGTATGCAAAATTCTGGCAAGCCCAATGTACATGAAAGTACTAGGAAATATATCACATCTAACAGACCAAGTAAGAAGGCTGGAAGAAAGCTCAACCTTATATTATTTCTGACGTCACTATTCTGGATCAGCAGGAAATTTTTTTTTTTATTTTAACCAGTTCTAAATTAACTGTCACTGAAGAACAAGACCCGTGAAAACTTTCAATTGAAATATTTTGCAGAACCATCTCTCAGAAAAATAATGGGAGAACAAGAATCTAGCTATAGATAGCTTATGTTTGGTTGGGTTGGGTTTTAAGTCAGTTTACACAGTAAAATTGTTTATGGTACCAAAATAATGGCTACGGTTAGCAGATGAAAACAGGAAAATCCAAACAAACAAACTTAAATCCTAGATAGAAGGCCTGCTACTCCCTACCTTCCTTTTAAGTGCTCACTGTAGATGCAGAAAGTAGAAGTGTTTTAATTTCTAACCTCAACAGCAATTATCACCATTTAAAAATTACTTACTAATAGCAGCAAATTGAATCCAGACCTCTTTAATCCCAAAGCTAATGTCCTAATTGCTGGACTATATGAACCACAGGACTAGACCAATCAGACAGTATTCAAACCTGAAGTTGCACTGATGGCTCAGGCCTGAAAACACCTTTACACTAACAGTCATATTTTCACACTGCTTTTTCTGCACACTCAACAGTACAATATTCTTTTCCTTTACTTCTGGAAATATCCTATATAGATATACATACATAGACTATTTCAGTTGGAAGAGACCTACAATAAATCTCCAACTCTCTGACCACTTCAGGGCTGATCAAAAACAAAAGCATGTTGTTAAGGGCATTGTCCAAATGCCTCTTAAACACTGACAAGTCTTGAGCATCAACCATTTCTCTACGGAGCCTGCTGTAGGACCTGGCCATCCTCTTAGTAAAAAAATGCTTCCTAATATTTAGCATAGACATTCCCAGCAGAGCTTTGAGCCATTCCCATGCATCCCATCAATGGCTCCCAGAGGAAAGAGCTCAGCACATCCCTTTCCAATTGCCCTCCTCAGGAAGCTGTAGAGAGCAACAAGGTCATCCCTCGGGTTCCTTTACTCCGAACCAGACAAACCCAGAGTCCTTACCTGCTTCTCACACAACTTCCCACCATTTCACCAGCTTTGTGGGTCTCCTCTGGACACATTCAAGGACCTTCACAACTTTCTTAAATTGTGGGGCCCAGAACTGCACACAGCACTCCAAGTGAGGCCGCACCAACGCTGAATCACCTCTTTTGACCAGCTGTTTGTGGGGTGTTTGATGAGGTTTGCCCTCCGGACTGCCCAGGCACACCACCGACTTAAATCAACCCTGCTGACAACCAGCACCCCCTGGAACCTTTCTCCAGGGCTGCTCTCCAGCCACTCCTCTCCCAATTTATACTTGTGCTCAACACTACTCTGCTTTAGCTGCAGCATCCAGCATTCAAACTTGTTAGATTTCATCCCATTAATTATTGCCCAATGCTCTCACTTTTTTGGATCCCTCTGAAAGGCCTCCTGTCCCTCACGAGAATCAGCAGCACCTCCCAGTTTGGTATCACCAACAAACCTGCTACTGATGCATTCAACTCCTACATCCAGGTCATTGATAAATCTACTGAACAGGGCTGGCTCTAGAATTGATTCCTGAGGAACACCACTGGTGATCCTTTGCCAGCCAGATGCAGCCCCATTCACTACAACCCTTTGAGCTCTGCCCTTCAGCCAGCTGCCCACAGCACACCACGAACCTGCTCATGCCATGGCTGGACAACTTGCCCAGAACAACACTGTGAAGGACAGCATCAAAACCCTTACTAAAAACCAGAAAAACTACATCCACCACATTCCCTTCACCCACTAGGCAGGTCACCTTATTCTAGAAAAATGTCAAATTAGTTAAACAGGACCTTCCCTTTGTGAACCCATGCTGACAGTGCCTGATGACTGCATTATTCTTTAAATGCCTTTCACCAGTACCGAGTATAATCTCCATAATTTTTTCAGGAACCGAAGTTGGATTAACAGGTCTGTAGTTCCATGGGTCTTTCCTCACACCCTTCTTGTAATACTGGAGTAACACTAGTCGGAAGGGACCTCTCCAGACTCCCATGACCTTTGGTAGATAATCAAGAGGTATCCTGCCATAACACCCACTAGTTCTTTCAGTACTCTGAGATAAATTCCAGAACATTCAGCTGATGTATGATTCTCAGTGTCTGGTTTGGAGCAGGGAAGCACAAATGATAACATGACATGAAAAACACAGATGGCAAGATCTAGCTCTGATTTGTTACGCTTTCAAATATAAAAATAATTCAATCAACAAGGATGCTGACAAAGCAATAGGGAGAGAGGCTACAACCAGAACAAATCAGCAAATTACACTTATTTTCCATCAAGATTAATATACTTAACATATGAAAAAACTTTACATACCTGTAAGAGCCACTTGCTCAGTGGGATGAAACTTTATGGAGTTTACTGTATGAAACAAAGTAAAGTTTTAAGTTAGTATACTAAAAGAATTCTTTCACAATATTTTATCATTAAAAGTATTGAAAAATCAAGTCTTCTTGAGTTTTAAGCGATTTTTGGTTGTAATCTTTTAGGTGATATAAAAGTGTAGTATCAAGGAAAACAGCTATAATTGATTACACAACAACACATTTTGTAGCAAGTTATTTCCTGAATCTAGCACAAGTGGTTCATGTTAGAGAAGACAAACAAACCACATTCAAATTGTATGTAAGCTGACAGGGGATAATGCTTTGGACTTCCATAAAGAGAATTTAAATATTCATAATTATTTCTAACTTAATGAAAACTTACTATATGTTACCACTAAGTTTCTGCTTATTACTTAGGATTGCAAGAACAAATGCCTGAAAACCTGATGCAAATAACACAAATCAGATTTCAGTCCTGCAACCATATGTAATCAAAACATGATGGATTTTAAATAGTCATGAAAGAATTCTATCAACCAATGAAGCTCTTTGTTTCATTTCAGTGCATAAGATTCAATTCAAGATAGAACTTAGAAATCATTTCTGTCCATTATACAAGTAAAATAGATGTATATGTTGTTGGGAGAGCGTGGTGTAATGAGTCTAAAAAGATACTCCTTAAACTGAACTAACTCTATGGTGCACCAGCTGCTGGCACCCAAAACCTTTGTACCATTTCAAATCAACTGTCAAACCAAAAAAAGAAGTTTTACTAAATAAAAAACACATTATTTCTTATACAGTTTATAGATGTGTATAGTCATAAAATTTATATACAGTATAATTTTGTTGTTGTTGTTGTTCAAACACAGTTGTTTAAACACAACTATTTAAGTACAAGTTAGAACTTATTTTCATAGTTATCCAAACAGCAATTTTAAAAGAAAACTATCAGCATGAAAGTTCAAGTGAGTGAAGTTTTCAGACATAACTTTATAGAATTTAAAGGTCCATACAGCAAGCAACCTGAGATATTTGAACACATTAATGTGTTACCAGTTGTTTCTATGCATTTATCTTTGTGCTGTAGGAGAGAAAAGTCATACAGCAGAAAGAAAAGTACAACTCATGGCTGAAGCAATTCTACAGAACTTTATTCTATTTGTATTCTTACAAAGTTCCTGTGATGTGCTGAGTAACTTAACTAAACAACCCTGGTCAACAACTGTGTTCCTCACTTTCCCAGGGTATGACCATTCAAAGTGCTCAATTCTCTACAGCACATTAAAGCTATGGAAAACCTCTCTAATTTTGGTCTACAAAATCCTATATTTTAACTCATTAAGAGACAGAAGGGGGCAAATCAGATTCTTGTCAAATTGGACACCAAAAATTAAGATTAACATCAAGAACACTCACTGCACTGCACTGCACCTCTCAAAGAGGGGTTTAAAAAACTCTGTTTCCACAATATTCATACTGGTATAAAGAAAGACAAACACCTATATTTACTTTACTGTCTTAAAAACAAGATCTCAGTATTATGCAGCAAATTATATATGGGATCTTAAACAAAGAAGTGCAAATAGATATTCACCCAGCATCTGTAGTTTCTAACCCAAATACAACACAGATCCTGCAAGACAGCTAATTTCTGATTATATAAGCTTCTTTTGTTCTCCACATACACGAGACCCCAATGAGTTCTGACATTTAACTTCTGAGTGTTGTAACTATGCCTGTAAATTTCTTTATATGGACTTGTTTATTCACTTAGCATTTGCAGAACTGTCTTAATGTGCCTCTCTAACAAAGAATCATATTACAAAACGTTCTCTGTATGAAAATTAGTGGAACTTCACAATTGACTTGTTAATGATGTTGGCACACCTGCAAGTGAAACCACAATAAACATTTCTGTAGCTGGCCAAAACACATTTCCCCCTGGCCATGCTCTGTTCCCAGTTTTCACAACATGCCCTTCTCTTACCTGAGCCAACATGCCCTACATACTTGACAAGGCACTTCCCTGTTTCTATGCTCCACAGCAAAGCAGTGTGATCTACAAAGATTAAAAAGCAGCTGTAAATAGTTAAAAAACATATGTTTTTCATTTTTACCCTTTCAACAAACAAGTTATCTTCCACTGTAGCACATATCATACAAAACAGATTTTAAATGTAGAACTCTTGACTACCACCTCATATACAAAATGTAACATTTTCTTATCATTGTACACATCTCCCCCAAAAAGTAAAGGTGCTGTCCTAATCAGATTAATTTGCAGTAACTATTGAAAGGCAAATTCTACTTTTGATATTTTTCCTAACTTGGTTATATGCTTTTGTATAGTGCTCCAGCTGTGTATCATGAGACTCAGAAAAAACCAGAGAAAGCATTCCATGCCATGATGAGAAAGGCAGTCACTACAAACAGGAATTCTAGGCACAATCTATTTACTTCCTGCATGGAAGTCCCAAATGCATACAGGCCATTGCAGAACACTAAAAAAATTAATTTAAAAAGGAAATCACTCCAAATGCCACTCCTTTATCCTGACACACTCAAAATTAAACAATTAAGTATTTAAGTCGGTAGTACCTCAATGCTGAATTGGAGAATGGCTGTTTCCAAGTTAAATCAGGACAAAGACAGTATGTCCCACGCAAAGATAAAACGTGCCCCTCAGCAGGCACATAAAAATTGTAACAGTTCAGTTCAAGAAGCAGAGGTTTCTGGTCCATAAATATTAATCTAGTCAGTACCTTCAAATTCTATTCCAACTTCCAAAGACTGTCACTTCAAATTGACCGATTCTATCTGGTTATGATTTATTTCCCTAATAATTTTCTAAAACTACAGAAGTATCTACATTGATTTTTGGACTATAATAGATTTAATGACTTATTCATTAGTACTTGTTCCCACAAGTGGGAAGGAATAAATCTTGTAAAGTAAAAAGGACTGAAAATTAAGATTTTCAGTCCTGTCCCTGTGTTCTTAGGCAAAAGACAGAATGCAAGAATACAAGAATATTGAAACTATGACCACATGTACAGCTTCTATAAAACAAAGGCTAAACAATGCTAGGATGGAAAGCCTGCAGGGTTCTCTGTATCCAGCTGTATGAAATCCTGTGCCAGAGGCCTCCCCAAGCAAGCAGCCCCCATCCCCCACATTCACCCAACATGCTGGAGCTGACTGAGGAGAGTGTGACCTGCATGGAAGTGAACTGGCACATTCTTCAGAAAGACCAACAATTATGCTTGAACCCTCTAAGGGAAAGGAAATTCCCATTTTAAGAATTTTTCAGCTACAGAACATCTTTAAAAGGACTCTTTCAGCATGGAGCTCAGTTTTCAAGCATGCTTTGGATCTGTATTTGCTAAAGCTTAGGGACTTAAGAATTTTCTAAATATTCAAGCAACACAAAACTTTACCAGCAGATGCAGTTCCCAACACCACTGGCTGAGTTTTCGCGACACTGACATCCCAAATACCATCCCTGTGGCCAACATATTCCTTTACCAGTTGACAGATTGCCCTTGATGTTGTAGTTTTAAAACTGGATACAATCTGAAATAGCAGAGACACCAACATTTTTTTTTCCACATCAATCCAAGATTAAGTAATTATCTCACAAATAAAAATAGACATCAACTTCTTCATGATTATTTTATGTTCTGACAATTCACCATTGTCAAAAATTTGACATTTGATGGTCGCAATGAGTTTGGATGCAAACATATTTCTCATTTCTTTTTTTTTTTTTTCTTTTTTAATAGCAGCCCTTTTACAGAATGCAAAACAAACGATTCTATACTACGATAATGCAATCTTATTGTAATAATGAGTTGTACAAGTGCAGAGTGCATTTCCCATTCAGCCTGGGTAAGGATTTTAATGGGGAAAAAAAAAAAAAGACCAAACCCGGCAAAAGACCTTAAAACTTTCCTTGCCTATTCCCATACAAGTACATCTGATAACTCAGACAGTCCCTACTAGCCAGTGTAATGTTTTTGAAAAAAAACTTACTTATATAATTCTAGTAAAACCCAGAAACATTCCAATTTGAAACACTCACTGCTGTTTTTCTTTAAAACTGCATGAAGCTAATCAAATCAAACATTAACCTGAGAGCATATGCCTGTTTATTTGTGTAATGAAGCTTTTAAAAAAAATATGTCAAACTCATCTAAACATTTGATAAGCATGTTCCCTCAAAGTGAAGCTATTAGGGGAAAAACAGAGAAGACTCATTAAATCCAAATTAGTATGTGCATATGTAATCCCAAATGAAAGGAAGAAAAGTCTAGTAAAACAGTAAAACTACAAGTCACTACAGTGCAGGAATACTGAAAACATTCAGTATCTACAGAAAGGAACCAAACTGCAGAAATTCTACATTTTCAGACAAAGGGGAGTGCAATATTAAAAAAAAAAGTTTGTCTTTTGGAACACTTACAGAGACAACTGAAACCAAGAGTCATGAAAGATGGCTTTAAAAAGTAAGACCACCATTACAAATACCCTATTTTCACCCCACAAGTCTTGAAGCTCATAACTGTTCTTTGAGAAAGACTACCTCAAAAGCTTCGTTAAACTGAAACAAAAAGACATCTTCAATTTATCAGTGTTTTCCTCAGCATGGAATTACAGGCAGGTATCTGACCAGTTAAATCAAAACCTTTAAATACTTCAACACAAATCACATTAAGACTTATCTACAGCTTAGCAAAAGTTAGAAAGTTAATTAAGTCTACATTTCAAATACAATAAACTAAGGTTAAAATCCCATTAGTCTCTGGTATTAAAATAGAAGGTTTTAAGTGTGTCATTAAAGCAAATTACTTCAAAAAAGGTTTTTAAAGCCAAAAGAAAATCTGCAAGAGCATTCCAAATCCTGAGCATGTCAACTCTCCAATGATGAAATGATAATGCCCTATTTGAATTCCAAATTATCAGCTGATACGCATTTTGGTTTCACAGCAGCAGAAGGAACAGTCATTACAGATGCACTGAAAAGAAAACGGGCTAATGGTAAAGAGTATTAGTTCAACCATACTGCAGAATTTCCTAAATTTTGAACACAATCCTACAGATGCAACTTTCACATTGAACACAGTCCTTAAACTAAATGGACTCGTGTATGAGAAGTAGAACAGCTGAATTAAGCACTAACAGGAAAGGACTAATACAGCACTCAGCTCAAACTTTAGACTGGGTATTTTCCAGCTCTCAACCCCACACTCAGACTGTGCTTGCATTCTGCCTTTCTAATGTTGAGTCAAATCCTCATGCAAAATTTTTCTAGGAGAAACTATCCCCTGCCCATCGACAAACAAACAATTTCCAAAACTGCTGGACAGTGGTTTCACTGATCATTTAATGGCAAGAATATAAAACTCCTTTTGGAGTATTAGCAGTCTTTTAATTAACACACAAAAGAGTTCAAGAACACTATCCAACAGTAAATATCCTGATAGAGATATTTACTCAACACACACTTTTTCCACATTTTTTTTCCTTTCTTTTTTTGCTGCCCTTCACTTTGCATACCAGTAATTGGATAAACTAGACAGGGCCTGGACTACTTCCTGCTTTGTTAAACACACATAAACAATGTCCCATGCCAGGAAAGGAAATATTTAAAGAACATGCAACTTGATAAAAAGAGGTCTCTGTAGTGCAGAAAATTTCTGAAGTAACTTCAGTAGATCATCATATACAAATAAATGGAGAACCACATCCTGAATGTGTTTCACTTTTGTCTGTCCTCTTTCTTAAACTGATACAGTTGCATGTACTTCCTTCTACAAAAGGATTTGTTAATAGGGAAACAATTGTTTTCTATGTAAACAAGTGAAAACTGAACACAAACTGAAACAATTGCATGGCAGAGTGAGGCCCCCTGTAAAAATGTTTCTTACACAGACAGGGCACATTCAAAGTAAGAATGAAACCTTGATCAACTCAGCACCAGTCCAGCAGAATTACACTGTACTTGATGAACAGAACGTCCTGTGAAGCAACTTTAAGCAGTGAGGGCAAAAAGTTTTATTCTTTTCAACTACTGGGTGAATAAAAACATTCTTCTAAGAATCTTTATCCTGATCAAGACAAATCAGAGATCCTGGAAATTAGTTTGGATGGAGCAAGTTACAGCACTTCAGTTTATTTCAGGATTCTGCATAAACAATTGATGCTTTCCTGATGTTGTAACAACTTTCATAAGCCAGGTATCATTAATAGCAGCCATAATGTTTTGTTAACATCAAAACATGGATTTCATATAGTGATTCCTACATCTAAAACCAACTGCAGTTAAATTACAGAATCTTGTCCATTAACAAAAATTAGTTTTAAGAGTACCAAGTGTTAAATCTACCTCTTCAGGATTTGGACACTGGTGGATAATCCTTGTTGCTAAAACTATGCATTACTGAAATTAGTTTTGCCAACTTTATATACAGCTAAGTGATGAAAAGTATTCCAGTATGGAAATTTCATATGAAGGACTTGAATTAAGAATGTTCACTTCAGCATCTCCCCCAAGAGAATGAAGAGATTGCTTTAGTCCTAGTATTTTTTACCAATATTAAAGCAGTGAAGGCTCAGCCTTCTCATTAGATTAAGCAAACAGTGAAAGGTCTTTTCAGAAAAAAAATTAATTCTATATATGCTGTCAATCTGAAAAATGTAATTGTGTGCAATTACACAAAACAATTGGTTTGTAAACTTAAATCTCTTCTAATTTTCCACAGGCAAAACAAAAAAACCCAACCAATTCAAAAAACCACACACCCAAGAAACCCCCTGTATGATAGTAGTATAAAGGAAGGGCTGAAGAGAAAACTTGTGATCTACTACCCCAGTGAGTTTGGAACATAACCATTTTGGGAAACAGCATTGTTCATTCAATACACATAGAACATACAGTCATAAGAATGTCAGAGCTGTTGAACTCTTAAAACTCTAAATGTCTTTTTCCCAGATAGGGTATTGGGGAACTCTACATCCAGTCAGGGTACAGATGGAAAAATCATGGTCTGTTAGAAAGTTATACTGCTTCCAAACTCTTTGCTATAGTCTCTCTGTGGGTCAAGAGACAAAAGGTTACAGCTTTGATTCTTCCGTGTAGGAAGGAAAGGGAGGTCAAAATAAAGCACTTCTGTGAAGAGCATTAAGGTTTCAAAGAACACACTGGACAGAGACGCTCTCAATGTTGTAATTTCCCTCAGCTCTTGTCTACTTCCCCAATAAATTCTGACTCAAAGTTGTGAAAACAAATACATCAGCACATTCAGACATCTGTTGGCACCAATTGATACAAGAGATGTGCATAATGTTCAGGTATTAAATTCTTCATGCTCCACTACTCATGGCTGCTTTGCTGTGCATGCATATCAGTTACCCAGGAGTCTCCATCTCATACTTCCCAGCTTCCCATGCTGAAGCTGTGAGGTCTGCCTGTCTCGCTCAGGAAAAAATACAAGTGCTACATTGACAAGGATTTAACCTGCCTTAAAAACTCAAACAAAAAAAAAAGAATCCCACAAACAAAAAAAAAAACCCTAAACAAAACCAAAAAACCCACAAAACACAACACTACACTAGAGGATACTAATTCATAACTACATAGTAGGTGTACCAAAACTATACAGCCCCTATTAATATCATGTTGTCCTTATTTAAGTGGTCTCATTAAAGAATTTGCAAGTCATTAACTCTTAAAAGAGGCACCTCTATGCATCAAATTGGCAAGAACAAAAGTTTGGAAAACAACAAAATAAAAAGGAGACCAAATAAACCACAGCAGCTTCAGTCTGTTTCACTCCTTATTCTTACTCTTACTCTCAAACTTTCATACTTAAGAAATGGTATTTCCAAGACACCTACACCACTTACCAGCCTGCATTACAAGTCACCACAGCGCTGCCTATACAGCTGGTTCACATAACAAATTCCACTGTGATTTCCACACATTTTATTTAACCTTAATAATGTATCATGAAATGACTCTGATATAGGGAAAAAAGAGCAGCAGGTAAACTCCCTGTAAAAACTGAAAAAGGGAAGAGAGCAAGGAAAACAAAAATACCAGGTTGATGCAGATGTACAAAATGAAAAGCATCAGAAAGGTTAACTGCGCCAAAATATCAAGCAAAAAAAGATCACTAGCTACTGATAAGCAAGGCTTGCAACATAAAGGACACAAATTGTTCTAGTGTTATAGCTAAAAATAAAAATTATTTTAAAAAAGAAATTTATAATAGTACACATAGAGGTGCCTACTTAAATTCCCATTTCAACTGCAATACTCAAATCTTTATTCAGAAATTCACTAACAAGTTCTCTATTTCCCTCATGAAACAGAATTACTTTTTCTGGTTCTATATACAAAACAGCACTCCCACATACACGTGTGCACACTCTCTCCCCTCCAACATCTCTTTTTCAAAAAAGGAGAGCAATTATTTTAAAAATACCCATATGGTATGGGTGAAGTAATAATGGCTAATCGATGAATCCAAGGTAAACATCTTGCACCTTAGGAGGCAGATTTACTTACAGACCAGCACCATCCAGCTTAAAGAAACCACAATTTACAACTTAAAAGACAGTCACATTAGTCTCACAAGTACACATGGATGAGTAGAGATTTAATTTGTCTCATACCTTGCTAGTAGATGCCTTGTAAGTTGTCTTTAATTTCTGAGAAAGCTGACTGGTACTATGACTGGCTGTTGAGACAAATAAATTCAAAGGAAGACATTTCAAATACAGCATTAGCTTGTTTGTATAAGTAACCGGTATTAATTCGCTACAGTAACATTCTAAGTTTTGGTCAACAAAGCACAAAAAAAGGGAATTCAAAAATACTGGTTTAGGATTCTTTGTGGCTCTCTTACCTTTTGTTTTCAGTTGTCCTTTGCTCAGTTCAGCTCCATCAACTGTCTGTCCTTCACCTGCTAAGCGTTCATTCAGTGTATCAACCTCCCTACGCACTAACAAAACCAGAAATTCACATTACTACAAAAAATTGACTATCATTAATAACAGCATTAACATACTATTTAAGAACTGTTATGATTAGTAAGTAAGCTATGTTATGCTAAGGAGAGGAAAAGAGATCAACCAGGATTCTATAAAAGTAGGTCGCACCAAGACAAAAACCAAGACTCATGCTGAATTTTCCAGAGATCAACCTTGACCCAGATTCCACGGAAAGTATTGGTGGCTTCTAATTACTCTTACTAATAAATGAGGCTAAGGATTAACAAAACCATTTCTGTGAAATACATGGCCCATCTGTATTGAATTAAACCCAGCAGAAGACAGAAAACTTGTGGCATCATAAATATTTTAGCCACAAAATTAGCATGTCCTTTCTTAACAAAGGTTTTATTAATCATAAAATAGCATTCTCCCTGAATACTTGTCTACTACTAGAGTCTCACAAGAGAAGTAGTGCTGCAAATGACTATTTTATATAGTTTGGATTTTTTTTTTTAATTCTGTGTACGGTAACTGCAGCACTAGTATAGGAATTAGACCAACAACAAAAAATACAGGACTGAGCATGAGAAGAGAAAAATTTAGAAACTGCCAGGGGAGTGAAAAGAGACCACAATCATAACTAGAGCTGTGAGGTGAAGAAAGCATATAAAGAAATGGAAATTGAAAAGAAGGAAAATAATAATACTCTGGAGGGTACAAATCCACCACTTGTTTTCTGACAAGCATTTCTGAAGGCTGGGGAGGGAAACTCTGCTTTTCTTGCTACCAGCCAACTTCTCCGCAGGAGGCTGAGAATTCAGTTGTACCAACTGTCACTAAAAAATGTGTACTTTTGATGACAGCCTTTAACCAACAACATCACAGGTTCCAAGAGAATAAAAAAACCAGCACATTTTCCAAAAAGCAGGCAAGAATTTTTATTTTTTTTTTCAATAACAAGAATATCTGGTTTAACTGTGGGAACTGATTAAGCGTGGAAAACAAATTGACTTGGAGCCAAATCAGACAGATTCCACAATTCAGAAACCAAGCCAATGCAACACAGCTTAAAATTCCAGCAAGGGAAATTGAGCAGAGGCTTTACTGTATTGCTGTACAGGCCTGTGTTACTTAACTTGGGATCCTCTTACATCACCTTGGATCATTTACATTATCAGACAACTGCACTGTCATTAAACAAACATCTTCTTCAGATAATACCTGGAATTTTTATCTGAGTGATTGACTTCAAAACTCCTGAACAGCTGCAGGTGCTGGTTATGCAATGTGTAAGTCATTTGATCCAAAACCACCCCATTTTACACTTTTTCAAGTAAGTCACTTTTCCAATTTTATTTACTAATATTACATCATTAAAATTAAGCCTGTAAATATAAAACAAAGCCACAAGCTTCAAAGACTGAATGGATTTATTGCCAGATTAACATGAAATCCACCAGAGCCTACAATGTTAAGCAGACAGACCCTTCACTGGCTTTGCCCAAGAGTCAAGGGGGGATGACACCCATCAGTTCTCACTGCTTGTGTCAAAGAGCTAAGAAAGTGATTTTTCTGGAAAAGTACAAACTCCATCTTTGGCTGCAAGTTCAAAACAACTCTTAAATTCCTCACAGAAAAGCTGCACTAATTATACTACAATATCCAAGGTGTTTTAATTAGTGTTACTATAACCTAAATACAAACAACTCCTAAGTTGCCAGAAAAAACCAGATACTCACGTTCCAAATTTTCAATATACAGATTTTCAAATTCCCGCTCTATTTGTCCAAAAAGTTCAAGGAGTGTATTCCGGACAGCAGATGGTAACTTAGAATCCTAGGAAGCAAAACATTGGGGGTTATATCTTTCTTTACATGTATTTTATACAATTACTCTTCAATCTTGAACTGATTTCAACAGTTATCTCAGTGTCCCAGCAAGGAGGGAAATTAAAACTACGGCTAGTTGAGAACTCAAAACAGATAGCTCTGTGCATCATAAAATTATTCATTTTATATATTCTTTCTCTTTCAAAGGACAGAATTCAAATCACCTATGGTATTTGTTATGGTTTTCTTTACTAGAGAAAAATTATAAACCAAGAGACATGTACAACTCATTTTAAAAAATAAAAAGTGGGGGGTTTTTTTTAACATTAAGATGTTTCAAACTCAAGAAAAAAAGAATACCTTCAGTTGATAAAGTAAATTAGAAGTTGACATGCAGCGGGTTAGAAAGCTGTGAACACAATATGTAAATTGGCTTATTACACTTACTATTTACCTAAGTAGCCAGCTACAAACTTATTTTACAAAAAGTTTTCACTTAACTGAGTCACCTTCCGTCACAGCCCCGGGAATTGTCTGCAGGCACAGCGGGAAAGGCCTGCCATGACCCTGGCTGTGTAAGTTATTTCCGAACTTTTAAAGAGAGAGCAAGAGAAACAACTCATAGCCATGACACAGAGCACACCTGCTTTGTCCACAATTCAGTTTTACACAGGTTCACAGCTGGTTTATGCTGTGGCACTGTGCTGGAAGAAGTGGGACCATGCTCCTTAAGCCCCCTAAATCATTCCTTTCTTCACCTGCCTCTCCCTTGACAGGGTACTTTTGTTCAGGCATTCACAGACAATCAGAAGCAAAATGGATCCTAACTAAAACCAACTTGAAACAAAACTGATTAAACAAGAATACTAAATAAATGAAAGGCTACTAAAAGAAACACTGAAGTTAGAATTATTTCTGATTCAATTACCCAATAATTTCATACAGCAAGATTATGGAAAAAACTAACTTATCCTACAACTTCTGCAATCAAAAAAGAGATGTAGAAAAGTTTTTCAAACCACTTCTCAAAGCCTGAAAGCATATGCAAATCTAAACTTGTAATGAAGTAACCAGCATAGTAAAATGCGTCCACTTCCTTTACCCTCTCTACAGTTGGCATTATTTAAAATAGCTTATTAAAACAGTATGTAATAATGTTATCTCTTTATCCACAAAAGTCCTTAGCTAGATCTCACATGTTCTACAGCTCCAGTGTGAAGGGGCATTAATACTCTCTACTTGCTAGACTCTCTGACTTCTCAAGGTCAACAAAATTAAACAAGATGGTAGATAAAACATTTCAAACATCTGTGTATTACAGCATAATACACTTAAGAGTTTGCTAAGAAATACTAAAACAGCTTAACATTTTCGTTTACTAGGCAGAGGTGACAGCATGTCTTGACCTCTCAGCTGCCCTTCACTCCTCTCCTGAAGTAAGGCTGCAGTAGTTACAAATGCATACACAGTTTTCTGTCCAAATACTTGCATTCTCCAACTTCCAGATGACTAGAAGCAACAACTTAGGCTCTGTTAATTCCCAGAAAACTAATGCTATGATTTACTGAAAAAACAGATTCAACTGAAAAAAAACAGTCACAACACTGAGAAAACATCAGGTTTTCCCTTCAGAGTATCTGCAGACTTCAGTGTGAGGTTTTTCGTAGCCAAACTCTATCTGTATTTCAAACCACCTCTCTGATAAAAATCGAGTTTTGCATCATCTTTGCCAGGCCCACACTAACACTGTGTAGTCCATTCGACAATAAATAGTTTTTAAACTGGTATTTGCTTATCTTTGCCAGCACTATTTCTGACAGAAGCCTTACCTACAGGTAATCTCAGAATGGTTAGGTGCAACACTCCAAGTCCAGACTGCACCCGTTATGCTGACATGATTAAGAAAGCTACAGAAGCAGTGGGGGCTGTTCTTTCCTTCATTTGTGCCAAACAGAAAAACAACCCACACAAACAAAAATCTGAGTTAGCTCACACTTCTGTCAGGCAGGCAGTATTTGTTTACCTTATGGAAAGGAATGCAGAACAGCCTTCCAACTAATATTTTCCCTATCAGAGTCATCATAAGAAGTATTCGGTTTACCCATATTTCTGGGTTGCTACTATTCCAAATGCAAACTTACGAAATCAAAAANGTGGGGGAAGGTTGCAGTGAAATAAACAGGCTGGGTTTTATACTCTTTTATGGTTTTATCATTCATGTAAGACCTAACAGAAGCTGATAAACTCCACAGGTCTCAACACAACCTGAAACACTGTCAACACGCACATCAGCGATCTCCAAAGGCAGTGAGCACTTACAAGCAACAAAATCTGTTGTTCCTGCAGCTTTACTGGACATATTTCAATATTTAAGTTTGTTAGCTTCTCCCCATAGAAAACACACATAAAAAAGTGATGTAGGCTCCCAAGCATCACCTTACCTGCCCTTCCAACATGTCTCTCTGCAGCCCCGCCCGTTCCTGCTCGGAACTGTTGGTTCTTCGAATGGAAAGGCTGTGTGATTTACGTTTCTGCTTTGCTTGGCGAGCAGATGCACAACTTCCACTTTCTATTGGCATTACTTCAAAAAAACAGCTTCACAGAGGCTCCTATGATAAACTAAGGACAAGCATTACACATTACAAACTGCTTCGCCAAACGAACCTCGATTTAAGTATTTTTCTCAAAAAGGAAATATTTAGTTCTACTAAACTTTGGAGTTGTTTGGTTTGTCATTAAAAAGAGATCCCTCTTACTTACAGCTGTTCTTCAAACAACATTAAGTTCAAAACCATATGCATATATGTAAATAGAATGGAATCACTTCTGCATTACTTATTCATTAGCTAACAAACCTCCACAAAAGGAAAATAAATTCCACTTCCTTGCTCATTTTGGAGAACACCAGCAGAGACAGCCCCAAAATGCTTCCAGGAAACAACTATTATGCATACTATAGTTCACTGAAATGCATGCAAAATTAAAACCCAGCTGGAAAATGAAAGCAAACATGGTAATTTAGGGACACTGTCAGGTTAAAAATGTATTATTCAACTTTAAGTGTTCCTATACAAAATTTAACAGACGTCCTTGTTCAGACATAAGCAGAAATTAATTTTCATGATAGAAGTTCTGAAAACTACTTTCCACCATTTTTGGCAGCTCACGGTTTCACTTCCCTTAATAATGAAAGTGCCCATGAACTTCTGAGAGTAGTGAAAGTGCACCTGATTTAACAGGCTGCTGGTGATGTGGTTCATTTCTGTCATCCTGATAAAGCCAAATATATGCATTTCAATATGCCTAAAAACACCTGACAGTATCGCCAAACAGTATTACCATGTATGAGCTACTGCTTCCCCTGTTTAAGAAAAATCAAATTATGTCTGATTTATTGCATAAATGTGGAGAATATGTACGAAAAATCAAATTACGTTTGATTTCATAAATATGGAGAGTATGTTCTTTACTTTCAAAATCTTATTTTTACAAACATTTAATTACAGGATTTTTTAAAATTTAAACCCGACATTCAACAGAAATTTTTTTTTGTTTCACGGGGTACCAGTTGTTAAACATTTCAAATGTTTCAGGATTGATTACCCAAATTTTTCAATCATGCACACTGAGAACAAAATAAAAATTCATTCTCCAGCATAAATAATTTCTGAAACAACAATTACAACTTAAAATAGGTGCAATAGTCTGCAGAGGAATAGGAGAGCAGAGTTGGCAAAGCTAACCAGGCAACTGAGCTTCCTTTTAAATAAGTTGATCAGAGAAAATTTAAACCAAACCCAGGGCCACTTCCAATTTAAGATCCGCCAACACGCTGGATCTCACGCTAGGAATGAGCACCATCGCTACTAACAAGATCAGGCATTAACCACTTCAGGGGTTTGACATGGTGTTTCCAGCTTTTTAACAGATCATAAAGCCAAGGAAAAGCATACCTTACTAAAAACACAGTATGCACCATGAATAACAACAGCTTGAAATCTCCTTTGGGTTTTATATCACAAAATGAAAATGTAGAAAGATACAGAAATTTGTATCAAAATGAGACTAGATTTAGTTAAGATTTTAATGCCCATCCATCCTTATTAAAGAACTTGGTATTTTAATTAGCTTTTGAAACAACTGAGCTCCAGTAACCTGACACCAATTCCATAGCGAATCTAAAATAAAATTCAGGTTGCACCAGTGACCTGTACTGCACTAAAATTATTTTTTTCATATCCTCTGGACTCCACAGAGTCCTCCTCTGCACCTAATCCCATCAGAGTTTTTTATGTGTGATTAATCAGTAGTAACTAATTAGCTATATTCACAAATTAAAGAAGAAAGACTAGAAAGAACTATGATTGGGTACTTTCTTATTTGCCTAAATTCTTCTATTCACTGTGGCTAGATTCCTTTACAAAATTAAAAAAAGCCTGTCCCATGAACAGTTATTGCCAATTTTCTGGGCTTTACTAAGTATCTTCCTGTTCATGGACATATGGTCAAGAATGAGGAACAGGTTTTCCATGCTCATCACATTTCTATTTCTTTTCAAAAGAGGATCAGATCCCAAGCACATATATATTCTCCCCTCTTCCACCCTCCTTCCTATCTCCCTTGGGAACCACTCTTTCAATGGCTTTCAGCTACCATATTCTGCAGTTTGGGATTACTTTCTAAGGCCCGAAGCATCATTGTGCACACAGGCAGATTTGTTAAGACAGTTTTATTCATATACATAGCCACATATAATCCCATAAATCCATTAACACCATCTCACTTAAGATCTGGGGGAGGAGGGGGCTACAAAAGAACAAAAGGCAATTTCTAATCCCTGCCAGATGTGGCTCCTGAACTGCAGTTATACACAAAGATGTTAATGTGGGTTATGCCTCACCAGGCATTGTTTTAACTCCCAGTTTCCACTTGCCCCTTCTGCCAAACTACTTCATCTTGGAGGACGTTACCAAGAAATATCCTTTTTTTTGACTGCTTCATAAAATCACAGAACGATTTGCACTGGAAGGGATTTTTAAAGGTCATCTAGTCCAACTCATCTGCAGTGGGCAGGGGCATCTTTATCTGCATCAGGTTGCTCAGAGCCCTGTCCAACCTGACCTTGAATGTTTCCAGGGATGGGGCATCCATTGTCTCTCAGGCCAACCTGTGCCCACGTTTCACCACCCTCACTGTAAAAAATTCTTCCTTCTATTTAATTTAAATCTACCCTCTTTTAGGTTAAAACCATTATCCCTTGTCATATCAGTATAGGCCCTGGTATAAAATCTCTCATTCTTTGAAGTTCCCATTAAGTACTGAAAGACCCTGATAAGGTGACCCCAGAGAATCCTCTTGGGCTAAAAACCCTTCTCCTTCAGCTTTTCTTCACAGAAGAGGTTTGCAGCACTCTGATAATTTTTGTGGCTCTCCTCTGGACCAGCTCTAACAGGTTCACATCTTTCTTGTGCCACTGCCTGTGCTGCATGCACACATTGCTGCCTCATGTCTGGTTTTTCATGCCCCAGTACCCCAGGTCCCTCTCTGCTGGACTGCTCTCAATCCATTCACCCTCCAGCCTGTACTGATATTGAGGACTGCTCCAACCCAAGGTGCAGGACCTTGCACATGGCCCTGTTGAATTTCATGAGGTTTGCATGGGCCCACTCCTGAAGCCTGTCATGGTCCCTCTGGATGCTATCCCTTCCCTCAATGAATCAGCTGCAGCACTCAGCATCAGTACATACAGATTTGGCAGCTATACACTCTACCACATAGAATTTAAAGGGACACAGTCATATGCACGAGATTACATCTTCACAAAGTGAAATTCTCACATTCACTACATAGAACTTTCTACTTTTGCAGCTCATGAGCAAACGGAGCAGACTGGGTAGGAAACACGTCCACTGCTGTCTCCATTTGGTAGCAGCACTTCACCTGCAGCCAGTGTCACTGCCAGGGACTGCCCTCTCCTCATGCAGCAGCATGACACACCACCCATGCACGTTCTGGAGAGGGCAAACATGCAGCTGTTCCCAGGCTCGGCAGGAGGGTGCACACAGCCACAGCAAAGCTGAAACCAAAGAGGCCACAAGCAGGCATGTGCATACAGAGGATGGGAAGAAGAAGCCAAGGGGAATAGCTTCACTGCCTTTAGTATCATTGCTCTGAATCCCACCAAACAGCCTTACAAACTTTGAGTAAGGGAGCAATAATTAAAGAGGTTTTTTAGAACCAGGATTTAAATTCAGTTTTTAAAAAGTGACAGTGTCCCTTTAAATATTAACTTCACTTTGACAATTTCAGAACTCTTTTGATTCTAATTGCAACAGTAAGAAGCTATGGGTTTTTCAAGAGTAGATTTCACAAAACAGATCCTTGGCAATATGATGCTAAAAAAATAAGGTGCTCATTTCTAGCAGTTACCTGATTCCCCTTATTATGTAAGGTTTTCAAACAATGAAAATTACCTGTCCAGAATATCAGTGTCATGTTACATATCCTATGAAAACCATATTAAATATTGATTAGTGAAACAGTCAGTAGTACATAAACCAGTCAAAGTCTTTCAATTTTTTGAAACTTTTGTAGTTAGAACACGCCAGACAACAGGAAAGGGGGGATGAGGGAAAACATAAACACAAGTCAAGGCTAGGCACCAAATCCCAGTCAAATCAAGTAAGAAGAAAGTGCTTCAAAACAATCCATTATATATTATTAGCCAGGTATAGTTAATCTTAAGTTTCGAGTGTTCCAAATGGGTTCTGAAAAGAAAAATCCACTACGTTCACTTTCCTTCTACTCAGTAATGCCACAAGTAGGATGGAAAAATCACCAAGAAGTACTTGAATCTTGCTTCCTGAATCAAACGCAGCTAAATTCACAGAAGCTAAAAATCAGCAATCAAGAGTAAAAAAGCTGAACAAAAGTACTTTCTGAGGAGAAAGGAAGAGGGGGAGAAGGAGGAAGCGTATTGTATTACTAAACTATACTCACTAAGGGTGGCAGCTTACAAGTACTGTATTACTAAAAAGTGAGATTAAGAGACATACTGAGCTATTCTGCTCAATCGTTCTGGAAAACATTGCGTTTGCATAGACTTCTCACAATGATCTGTCAAAGCCCTCGAGAGAACCCTTCTAACAATGTAAACCTGCAGAAGCAGGAGAGGAAAATATGTCCCAGAAAACATCTAGACCACAGGTGGTTACTACTCGCTGAATGCAAAGATACTCCGGTATTTCAGATATGCTGTTTAATTAAACTCACAGGATATTTTACAGCACGTTAAATTAAAGTTCCGCCACCTACCTTTCTGTAACAGATGTACTCAGCCACAGGAAATATTTCATCAGAGTAACAGTAAAGAGCAGATGTGTAATCAGTTACTGTTTTAGCTACAACAGAGAAACAGCACCAACAAAGAGTGCACACACTGGCCTTACCAGACTTAAAAACTCACTGCAGCAATAACTAACTGTACCTGCCTACTTCTGCTCTTGAACTCAGAACAAGAAGGCTGCTGAAAGGAAAGTATTCCCGGGGTATGCATGTTGCTGAAGCCAGGGAGAAAAGCTGTTTTAAGATGTGTCAGAGCATAGACAGAATGGCTACAGTATTGCATTTCCTTTTTTGTTCATTCAAGACAACACACAAGTCTGTAAAGGGAAAGCATCAGGAAGATTCAGCAACATCTTACCCAACATCTCCCTGCTCCATTTTGTTTTGAGTTTAGAAATAGCAGTAGTTACTATTTAAATGATTGTGTCAAATTTTTTTTAAAAACATACAATTTTACTGTATTTGTGTGCTCTTAAATCTCTTTGTCTCATGTATCCCATTTTCAAACATGGCTTAGAAGAAAATTTCAGTGTATACTACATAAAATACAAAGGCATTTTACAATAGTAATTATTGTCTAGTGCAGTATTAAAACTTTACAATACAAAGATGCCCATTAACGTGGGGGAGTGTGTGGGTTTTGGGGTTTTTTTCCACAAAGCAGGGAGGGAAAGGAGAAAGAGAGGAGAATGATTACAGTTATTAAGTTCTTAATTACATGGAACTCAGTTTGACAGCATTATTCATGAGTTAAGGGAATTTAAGTATCAACATACGCCACTACACTCCTTATTAATATGCAAAGAAATCAAATTTAGAGGAGTAAAACTTCCATTTTGAGGTCTTCAGTGAACAATTTGCTTCAACGATGTTGTACATTCAAGTGCCGTTAATTCAATGCAAGCCGCAAGACTACAGCACACCTGAGAAAGATCAGGCTAAGCAGACCGCTTTGTAAGACTAGTTGTTTTGCTAAAGGTAAATATTTAGGAAACAAAACCATTCCAGATCATCAGAGATGATGCTAGAAACACTAATGAGCGTGCTCAAACCTTGTGAAATCCACTCAAGCATTACAACATTGATTTTTTTTTCTAAATTTAGTGCAGCTTTCTTTCAAATGAAACTGGATGTTCCTCGAAATGTAAAAGAGAAAAGCAGGCATCCACCACTGAAGGTGACAACCTCCTTTCAACAGAAAGCAGAGTAAAGAAGCTGCACCAATAAATTCTGTTATACGGTTGAAATCAAGGATAAAAGCTTTAACACATTAGTGAGTACCTACTCTAAGCAAGCTTCTAACACCAACATCCAAATGTAAGCCAGCCCAGTTTTGCTGCTAGCAAGCTTTGATCTTGCTAATTCAACTATGTCAGCAAATGCTGCAGTCACACTAAAATTCAGGGCTGACCTAGCCTGCCATACAGTCTGCTAAAGCAAGAAATGCTACTCTCACCATACAAGCTTATATTATCTAATACTAAACAACAATAAATATCAGACTTGGATTTTTTTTTTTTTACTTTTTTTTGTTATAGTAGAAACCTTCCTGGGTCCACTAATCATCACCAGACTAAGAGCTATTTAGTGAAATTGCTGATGTCCTGAAAGCTTCCCTTTGAGACCTGTTCGACCTGTGCTTGCTGAGGGTGCTCATTGTTTAAATGGTACAAGGTACAATATAATCCTGTATTCAACACTAGTTAGTTACCTATGAGTATATACTGTACCTTCTTTTATTTATAGGTATTGATGAACTAACTTTTATTTTTTTAGCAGCATCAGGTCCTGCTAAATTACTTACAGCTAGTTAACTCCTAAAATATGTTTGAAGGCTACTTTATTTCCTCAGCTGTTTCACAGACACTGCAGCTCCCATTTCTGTATTAGCAAATCCCTAATAGCCTAGAAGTAGCCTACATGCAGGCACAGGTATGCAAACACAAGACCTGAGGGTGAGGAATCCTAAGGAAGTTCAAGAGCAAAGGCAATTTAACCAGGTGTTTGTTCAAGGAAGTACTGCACCACACTCAGAGGCCAGAACGTTATCGCGCTAGTCTCTAAACAAACAGTATTTATGTACTTGTTATTGATGTATTAGATGAATTGCTATTATGGTTTTATTCAAGCGGGGTGACCTCTAACATCACTGCTCTTCATCTGGGAATATATTACTTGCCAGTAAATTAGAATCTTGTAGTGCTTAAGACTTGAACAAAAGCAACAAATTTTGACTCTAAATATAATACATCGAGCAAGCTCTTCCGAAGCACCAATAAATAATCTCTGTACAGCACATTCTTGAAGCATTACCTCATATGGTCTAGCACAGAGAACTACAGAACCTACCAACAGTCCGTGTAAGAGCATTGTGAGCACACAGCCTACCATCTTGAACACCAAGCCTAAAAATAGTCAGTACATATTACTGGAGGATGAGAAAACACAAATCACTCCGGCTTGTAAGGAGACCATCCCGATTCCTATCCATTCCTCAGTGGTTATTCACAGAGTACTAACCAACTCTCACCACAGGGGTTTGAAGTGGGGGCCACAGGGGTGGCCTCCAGAAGTCCCTCACCCTGGCTTTCACCTCACAAGACAACCTACTAGCCTTAGCTCCAAGACTTAAAATTCCATGACATAAAATGATCCTAATCTCATCTCGAATTTATAGAATGCAATACCACTTAATTCTTCCTTACTTGGCACATACTACTTCTGGCTTGCAATTTCAGGATTTCATAGAAGTAAGATCTTCTTGTAAGACATCATCACTACACTCACAATATTTGTCTTGTGACTGTACCAACAAATTTAAGCATTTCAGTCCATACTAAAGACTGCATACTTTAAACAAGTCCTAAATTTAAGAAATAGATGGTGGAAGGGCCTGTCTACACTAAAGAGGCATCTCATCTTAGAATCTTCAGATTTCACATGATAAATGTAGTTCAGGGACAAACATACACACAAACAACTAGCATTAAAAAGACAATCAACATTACACTTGGCCTCTGCCTTAAATTCCTGTGTTTGGTGCCAGCACCTTTTCTTAAAATAACTGCCCAAGTCCACAACACACAAAGCTACATAAAAAGTTATTACGAGACAGGTTAGAGTTGACACCACGCACAAAGATTATCTAAACTAAACTACTCATTAGAAAACATACTTGTGGGTTCTTGGGGTTACCAGCTCTCTTTCAAAAACATTAAGAAACACCAACAGCAGACTTGCTTGGAAAGCAGTTTCAGAAATTTGCTTAAAGGAGAATGATGCAGTTGTAATGTTGTAAAATGGGTGCCTGAACAGTAGACATTTGTATCGCTTCAAGGTGTACTCAATGACACTGAGTAGAAGCTGTTCCACCAGTTCCTTACGTAAACCTTCCATGACATTACTGTTACAGAAAGCTCACTTTAACCACAATAACAAAATAAATTTGACAAGGTGGACAAGAGAGATAAAAACACACATAGAAGTTTCTCTTTTCTCACAAACACCAAGATGTCCTTGAACCATAGATCAACACTTAACTTAAAGGAAGTTTTCCTCTTTGCATAAAGAATGGAACCTAACATGCACTCAAACTCTGAATACATTAAGCATATCAATTCTTCCCTCAAAGTTATTTTCACAGGGTTTTAGCTCAGAAGAAGAGAGAACTACTGAAGATGGCTCCTTACAAACAACTTCTATCCATCTTGGACACTTTCTTGTCATCCTCCCACTGCTGAAGGCCAGATTCACCCCATGCCACCACAAACGGTGCTTCCCTTCATCATTTAGCTGTGCCCCACTTCAGAAATTTGGGCGTTTCGTGTTTACTCCATTTGTACAGGTATCAGAGGATCTGAACTCCACCTGTAAACTAATGGGGCTCTACGCTTGGCCTGACCTTAGGATATGCAGCAGCACACGAACAAAGTTAGCGAGAGGAGTCTCCTCAGCAGCACCCTCGGCTTCCCTACCCGCAGACCTGGAACCATCCCTACAGCCTCGGGCGGGAAGCGCTGAAGAACCGCGACATACAGAAGAGGAACGAGGGCTTATTTTCGGTTATTTCGGGTTTTTATAGAAGAACGTGCAAGTCATTTCACGCGGAAATAGAGCGGAATAGGACAGGCTGGGAGGGGGTTCCCGAGCAGGAGCCCCGGTTCGCGCCGCGGGCCTGGGCGGCGGCGGCGGCACCGCGCAGGTACCACCGCGATGGTACCCCCGCCGCCGCCCCGGACCCCGCCCGGACCCCCGCTCCCCTCTCAGCCCCGCGGGCGGCCGCGAAGATGGCGGAGGGTCCGCGCCCCGCTGCCCCCGCACTCACCTGTCAGCCACAGCCGCGGCGGCGGGCGGGGAGGGACAGGGCCGCAGGCGGCGCGGAGAAGGAGGAGGGGAAGGATGAGGACAACGAGGAGGAGGAGAAGGCGGGAGGGGCAGCAGCGGAGGCAGCAGCGGCAGCGATGATCGCGACGCCGCTCGGGCAGTACGCGCCTCCCCGGTGCCGAGCCCTCGCGGCGACATCCGGCGGAAGCGGCGCGGCCCCCGCTCCGAGCCGCGATGGCGACGGGCCGCGCACCGGGAGAGCCTCCCGCCCGGCACAGCCCCGCGGGCTCAGGAATGCCCCGGGGCACCGGGAGAGCCTCCCGCCCGGCACAGCCCCGCGGGCTCAGGAATGCCCCGGGGCACCGGGAGAGCCTCCCGCCCGGCACAGCCCCGCGGGCTCAGGAATGCCCCGGGGCACCGGGAGAGCCTCCCGCCCGGCCCAGCCCCGCGGGCTCGGGAATGCCGCCGGGGCTGGGCAGGAGCTGCCCCATCCCCACTCCTCGGCCCCGCAGCCCCGCTGCTCCCCGGGTCACCGTAGTGCTGCTGGTTAAACAGCGGAGGGTTGCTCCATCCCGACCGTGGCCCCTCGGGGTAACGCTGTGTTCGTTCAGTGTTATTGTTACCGAATTAAAACTGCTGCTGCTTTAGTTAGTTAGTTACCTCCAGTAACACTGGATCAGGTGGACTGACAAGGGAGATGAAAATTTCCCGAAACGCCGTTGGAATTCCGTATTTTTTTAATACAGAATGGCTGGGAGATACCGAATGTGGAGTTTTTCTACTGTGTCTGCGGACGCAATGACAGAAGCAGCGCATCAAAGCTAACCACGACGTTCTGCAAGTAGGCTGTTCACTCTGAAGCCTACAATGCATAATTGAAATGTGATTAATTCCTCTGCTGATTAACACTGAATAAACCTCCACCTAAAATTCTTATTCATTGTAGCAGATAGGGAAAGTCAAAAGAGGCCTTCGCCTAATTATTTTCTCTCTTCCGGCAGATTATCTTAACTGCCTTAGAAGAGGTCTGTAAAAAGGCCAGAAGAACATGTGCCAGTGAGAGCTGGAAATATTACATTTTCTTTTAATGTGCTTCCCAACTACAAGTCTGCCTGCAGTTCTCATTTGTCTTTTTTCCTTTCTACCCACTTCTGTGCAATCATGTCTTAAAGCTGTATTAAACACTGACAAAAATAGTGGTTTACCTATTTACTAGCATATCTTTCATTACTGGAGGTCATTCTCCAAGATCAGCAGCCTAACTGGTTGAGAACATCCCATAATTTTAGCCTATTCCCTTCTTCAAAGCCACGAAAAGGGAGCAAATTGATTAGCTAAATAGCTTTAAAGAGAGACTGCACAGGCTAAAGGAGAGGGACAAGAGGTGGAACAGTTGCCCAGGAGAAAGCCTGAGCACAACCTGACCAAATGCCCCTGTTCAATGCTCTGAATTCTCTTTAGAGTTGGTGCAGTTGTGGGTGGCTCACCCATCTTAGCTAAGTGACAGTTCAAGTTCTCAGCTGTTCAGTTTCTAACTAAACGTTTTTAAACCTCATTATCCCTTCCAAAATTACCTTACCCTAATATAATACTACTGTACTGTAACAATTTTAGCTAAAAGCATGAAGGAAAAAAATGTCCAGCATGATTACAAAAATCTCTGTTAGAGATTTCCTGGGCAGAATACTTGGCAACTTTCTTGTCCTCTGGAGCAGCACACTCCCTAGGAGCAGGGCACATTACAGAGATGACCATTTCTTACCTGAAATACTGAAATATGGAAAGATGGGCTTAAACAACTTTTTCCTTTCTACAGGGTGCCTCACCTGAAAATGAACAGGCCCTATATGGATGCAGTTGCTTTTTCATGAGAAGAGAGTGACAAGTGGCCTGTTGGCTCTCTGGCTCTGCTACTGGTTTGGTTTTGTCAAGGCACTGCAAGAGTAGCAGACACTGTGTAATGTATAGGAGCAAGTACAGAACAAAAGACTGACCTGCTTTTCACAAACTACCTGATACAAAACAAGAGACAGCAATACAGAAGCCTAGGGAAACGGGGCAGTACAAGTCAGCATCTTTTCAACAGCTAAGAAGCTTTTTTAATGAGCATCACAGTAAATAGAGTGGCAAAATTTAGGTTGTCCTGAACAAATCTACTTTTGCACCCATGGCTGGACTTGACAAGATAGAAGGCTTGGGAAATCAGCAATAGAACAGAATCTCCCAAATTAGCATTTTTCAAACCTGTAAATGTAGCAGGAAAAGGCAAAGCTTTCTGTCCAGAGTTCAAACTAAAAGAAAGAGAAACAAAACCAAACCAACCAAACAAAAAAATCTAAGGAAGAAAAGGACTCAAGGGTTATTTCTTGATTCATATAGGAAACCTCCTAGTAACTCCTTCCTAGGAGTGGTTTCCTATACCATTATTCATTCACCTTATGCTGTATAAAAACATTTGGAAGCCATCCATCATAGCACTCTCTCCATCAGCTTGAGATAGCAGAACTAAATGCAAATACAACATCCTACTTATATATTTAGCATATATGTATTACATTCTTACTACAAAGACATCTGTCTTCTCTGAAGTGAGCTGAAGCCAACCCACTTCCCTGAAAGGGGCCTTTTAAGAAAGAAGAGTCAAGTGAACAGCAGATTAGTTAAGACTGGGAAGTATTTACTTCTCATTTCAGATAAAACCCAGGTTGTTTTTCGCTCAGCACGTAAGTAGATCATTTAGACAAATATTTTCTGAAGAGCTATGACTCCAGGGCAGGAAAAGACTCCCAGGAGGAATTCTCTAAGGAAACCAGGAACAAGGATAGCTCTGTAGCTGAGAAGGGTGAAGTGGAAGTCTTAAGCTTCAGAGTGAGTGCACAAGAAGCTGAAAAAGAAGGTTAGATGTGAAGGGAGGAAAAGAAGCCCATTAATTTTCCTTGGCAAATCTGAAAATTGAGGACAAGCATTTTTCAGGAGTTTATGCATTCTAGGCTGGGGTCAAATCCCAGGTTTGTTCAGCATTTATTTTATCTTGTAGTTTGCCATCATTTTGTTTAACTTGCAGGAGAATTAAAAAGTTTTCCTTCAGTTTGGTGAGAGTTGTACTTCCCATTCTCTTAGTACATACCGATAGTCTGTCAGTGGTTTGCAGCTGGTTGGATTTTCAGGTGAAATTAAAGACTTCCAATTGTTACAGGAAACTGGTTTTTTCCCTTGTTAGCAGAGTGTTTGAAAACAGTCAGCAGACTTTAGGAAATGCATAAATTAAGTCTCAAATGCATTTATATGTCACTTCAGGCATTCTGTTTGTGCAGGGTGGAGTAGAAGTTCTGAGGTTTCAGTGAAGCGCATACCATTACAAAAATTAGCATGCTTTGTTTTCAACACAAAGAGCTTTGAAGGTGCAGAGCAAGTCTGGAGGGGGGCAAAAGGAAAGATGATACAGGTGACATAACACACCTGATCCTGAGCACATCTTTGGTTAAAGGCTTGGGAAGTCTCTCCCTTGTCTGTTTTGTGAAAATGGTTTGTTTTGTCTCTGTCATCCTTTGACCCTGCTTCTTTGCCTTTCATTATCCACCAGGACTTGTCACTTGTTGCTGCTCACCAGCATTGACTCAGGCGAAGTGCTTTGTTTGTCTGTGCAAGACAGGAACTGGAAATGTTTCTGACTGTCAGGTTCTAAAGTGCCTGTATAGAAGTTTTTGGTAGTTACTACCCGGAAGAAATGGCTCTTTATCATCTATAAGAACGTTTTTTCCAGTTTCCCTCTGCTGTATGGCCTGAAGGTCACTGTGTACACCTGCTCATGTCCCATGCCAGCTGTGCCCCAGGCGTAGACCCATCTCTGCCTCCCACGGGAGAAGTTTCTATTCTAAAAGAGCTTCAGTCGCAGGAGAGCTGCTTGTTAACCCTGTTGTCTTCGTATGACATGCTGGTTTGTATGTCCATCGCAGTAGTTATATTTTTGATAGGTCTGTGTAGCTTGTTTTGTTACTTTAGGAAAATGATAGAAAGAAAAATAACAGGTGTGGGGGTTTTTTTAAATCTGGAACAATGAAACAAGCAAGTGATCGATGTGGTGAAGGATGGTCTCAGTATTTCTTCAAAGCTCAGTCTCCAGTTACTGTGTTTTTGTTCCAGTGACTCAGCAATAAGTAATCTGTAAAGTAATGATAAGTAAACTCAATAAAAAGTAATCTGTGTACATTTCAGTCCTGAGAGTATATATTTATTATTAACGTTCTTGTGATAACATTAAATTTGTAGTATATTAATGAATAACACAATATTAACATTAATTCTAATATTTTAATACTATGTTTTGTGTAGTTAAAGGGATATGTAGCAGCCAGCACATTGCTACATTCTTTTTTTTCGCTTTTGATGCTCTGCTGGTTTCGAGTGGCTTTCACCCAAACCACCTCCACTCTTTTCTTTCACCAAGCTCTGCACAGGGGAATGCTGTAAGATATTACCCTTGTAAAATATTAACTGTCCATTTGAACATTTGTGCTACTAATGATATCTCTAAATGACAGGCCATCTGTCCTGTTCACAGGAAAAATCAAACAAACCAGACTGAAATGCTGGAACTTGAGCTGAGAGGGAATCAGAGCAAGCCATGCCTCCAAGACATGTTAAATGTCATTTCTAGGCCCTTTATGGCATCCAGTCACAAACCCAAATCTGTGGACGGGCAATAAACCAGCAAAAGTCGTGCTGAGAAGGTGCTTAGTTATGGTGGTGTGAAGTTTCTAGGGGCTGGTATTGAAGTTTTCTAGTTTGGAATCTGTGCATATCTACACTCCCGTATCTGACCAGTTCATCTTGACATCCTGCCTGTGCTCCATTCCTACCCAGAAAGTGCATTTCTTTCTCTGGCTTTCCAGAGCTCACTGAGTCAGGCAATTTCAGAGCTTCCCACCAGCTGTAGCCGTCAGTGCAGGAGGGGAGCCAGTATTCCCCTGCTCCCATTGCCACAAGCTGGGATCTGTGTGGCACGCAATGAACCTCTCTAGCTCACAGGATGCTACTACGGATCAAAGAAAAGCATCCAGCGTTAAATGTGCCCAAAAGCCCTGTTACTCTGCAGTCCCGGGTTTATGGCCGCCACCTGAAACACTTCCAGAACCGGGCAGACGTTCGGTCCAGGAATTGTTTCCCACCAACACCGCACATTCGCAGGAGCTAGTGCTTGGGCACAGTCCTTCGGTTTTCGTGGGTGGGTGGAAAGACAATAAGCAGCGCTGAATGTTAGAAATACTCAATCTTTAGACATTGGAATGGGCTGCCCGGGGAGGGGGTGGAGTCACAATCCCTGGAGGTGTTTAAGCAAAGACTGGATGTGGCACTCGGTACCATGGTCTGGCTGACAAGGTGGTGTTCGGTCATAGGTCGGACTGGATGATCTCAGAGGCCTTTTACAGCCTAATTGATTCTGTGATTCCCGGTTAGTGTGGGAAGCCAAAGGCTTCTCCCCGCTGAGGGAGCCCGATCCCGACCCTGACCCTGCCCGGTCCCGGCTGTGGGCTCAGCCGCGCGCCCCGCCCGCCGCCCCCATTGGCCAGCTCGCCGCCGCTCCCTGTTCCTATTGGCCAGCGCCACCCCGCGGCCGTGTCGCGATTGGCCAAGCGCGCCGCCTCTCCCGCCTGTCACTGCTGGCCTCGCCCCCCGCGCCGCAGTGGGGCGATCGGGCGATGCGGTGACGTCAGCGCGGGGCGGCGGCGCCATTGGCGGGCGGGGAGTGACGAGAGATGTGGCGCGCGCTGCGCCGGGCCGGGAGCGCGGCCCCTCGGAGCGGCCCCGGCGTGAGGGGAGAGCGGCGGGTCCCGGGCGCACGGACGGGCAGGTGAGCGGGAACGGGGCTGCGGGGACAGCTGCCGAGCGCGGTCATCCTGCACCTCAGCCCTGCTGAGGCGCATCCGGAGCGCTGTGTCCAGTTCTGGACTCCTCAGTACCAGAGAGACGTGGAGCTCCTGGAGCGGGTTCAGCTGAGGGCAGCGAAGGTGCTGAAGGGTCTGGAGTATCTCTTACAAGGAAAGGCTGAGGGAGCGGGGCCTGTTCAGCCTCAAGAAGAGACAGCTGAGAGGAGACATCATTAATATCTATAAATATCTGTAGGAGGGTGCCAAGAGGATGGTCCTTATTGCTGAGTAATAATACAAGAAAGAGGCAGTGGGCAGAAACTGATGCACAGGAATTTGCACCTGAGCACGAGGAAGAGCTTCTTTACTGTGCAGGTGACCGTGCACTGTAACAGGTTGCTCCGGTGGAGCCTCCCTCACCGGAGATACTCCAGAACTATGGGGATGCAATCCTGTGCCATGTGCCCTGGGATGACCCAGGCAGGGCAGGGAGGGTCACCAGGTGAACTCCTGTGGTCCCTTCCACCCTGACCCTTTCAGGGATTCTTCGGCAAGAGCACGCCCACGGCAGTAGAGGCTCGGGGCAGGGGAGGTGTTGCTTTGGAGGTGCCTCGGTTGAAACCCTGTTACTGAGCCTTTAAAGACATGTGGAGAGGAGAAATCCTCGTGTACAGGATGCCCGGCGTTATAAATGTAGCCAGAGTTAGTGTGCACAGCGTGCACAGGCGGTGGGGTGAGGCGAGGTGAAGTTTGGAACTGGAATTCCTGCCACTGGCAGCCCATGAAAATGTTAGGCTCAGCATGGCTGTCCTGCAGCAGCTGCTGCAAGGGCTTCCTGAGAAATAAAAATGTTTCAAGCACCTGCCAAGTGTTGCTATGTGATTTGTATTGTGGGTAGGAAATTTCAGGAACCGAGAAGCATGTAAACCCTCTCAAAATACGACTGGTGTGCAATTTACACCATGTCAGAAAAACAAGCCATTTGGTTATTTCTCACACTCTGCCCAGAAACTTATGGATGGTTTTTTTTTTGTCAGTGACTCTTCATTGTCTGTCTTCAGCAGAGTGTGTGCTACCGTCACAATGCCTGAAGTAAGCACAGATCACCTGGATGAGCAGCAGGTGCAGCTCTTGGCAGAGATGTGCATCCTTATCGATGAAAATGACAACAAGATTGGAGCAGATACCAAGAAAAACTGTCACTTGAATGAAAACATTGATAAAGGTACGGCTTGCTTGTCTTCTAATTGAACCATTAAGTTGATTAAATATTTTCAGGAGCATAGTCATGATTAAATTAAAGCCTTAGTATCAGGTGAGTGTTGGATCAAACCAGAGCAAGTACCTCCCCACAGGCCCCTCCTCCTCAGCATAAAATATCTGATGTTAAAATTATGCAGTATGGAGGAACACTCAATTGGAGGCAATTGCAAAGGAGAGAAATGTGTGATTGCACATACAAGTTTGATAAATATTTTTAATCACGTTTTGAAGATAAAATAGGTTTTTTTCCTATTATAGATACCTGATTCTATGTAGCTTTTTCTAAAGAATGCTGTTTATTTCTTTGCTGAGTTCTTTTCAAGTAGAAGAGGGTTTCATTTTGAAGTGGTTCACCCAGAGTTCTGCTTCAAACACTGCTAACAGGAAAGGGTTTAACTGATTTTGGGTTTATTTGAGGTTGGTCAGATTCAACAGTCTCACATAGTAGTGTGTGACCTCCTTTTATGTACTATGGGAAGGCATCTTCCTGCAGGGTGAGGAATAACAGACTCAAAAGGTGAAGAAAACAGCAATTATACTGTTTTTAATGGAGCCTGTTTTCCTTGTACTTTTGCAATGCTTGAAGAGTCTTGAAATTCTGTACAGTTTTTTAGGAATTTTTGAGTCATCTCTTTTTTATTGTAAATTTATGGATGCCAAGCTGTCCTTGGAAGGTTGCCCAAATGTGCACATTCAGAATGGTGAACTGAGTTTTGAAGAACTCCTCTGTTGTATTTTTGTTCTAAGCACTTTTCTAATTTCATGTTTTGCATAAGCTGACATAGAAACCTGAATAATAGCTCTTATTTATCAAATCCTTGGTTTTTAACATATATTAATTTTAAATTGGATTATGCAAAAATGAGGCCATTCTAAGCCCTTAAACTATCATGTTTTTTTCTTCTGTTAAATATCTCCGTTTTGTTGTTTGTTTTTTTTCTATTTTTAGGTTTACTGCACCGAGCTTTTAGTGTTTTCTTATTTAATACAGAAAATAAACTGTTGCTGCAGCAGAGGTCAAATGCAAAAATTACATTTCCAGGTTGGTACTGAAACACTGTATTTATAGAAGTGTTTTATTTAGATCAATATTTTAAAAAAAAAAAGTCAATCCAATCCTGCAGTGTAACTCATTCTGAGGTTTTAGAATTTACTACTTTGGAGAAGACCTACTTCCAATACTTTTGAGAGTTCAAGATACCTTGTGGGTGAAGTGAGATAATGGGAACACTTGTGTATGGTTATATATATTCTTGGGAAATGGTTGTTCCCTGATATGTGATCCCGTTCATGCAAGGGCAGAGGGTGTGGTGTTTACCCCTTCTGCTGCAAGACATTTATTGGAGTTGAAGAAATGACTCTGGTGGCTGTGGAGAGTGTCCCATTCCACTGGTAAAAGCGGATGTGCAGCAGAGCCCTGGTGCTTGGGAGATCTGTGGACCTTTGTGTTGTCTTAACAAACACTTCTTTAAGTCTGCCAGAAGGGTACTGTGTGGCCAAGCTCTGCAGAGCATGACTTTTGAGCATTCCTGAACTATTGCTGTCAAATGCAAATGGAGAGGCATAAAAATAAGGAGGGGTATTAAATAGGAATAGCTTACATGAGACATGCTGGAGGGAGCATGAGGTTGTCTGTTGCAGAATTTTCAATGGAGAACAAAGTCAAGTGTTTCCAACTTCAGGAAGGAAGGTCTTTTTCTTCTTTTCAAGGGAATCTTTACTATAGAGATTGCTTTTAATTTTTTCTTTCACTGCTAACCAGTCAAAATGCTCATGTGTGGTTTGTAGATACTTTTAGATGCTTTTGAGCTTGACTTTTACAGACAAAAGGTTGAAACAGTATGGTCGGTTGTCCTTCAAACATGGGTATAAACCTTGTATTTAATTCTACTTACTGTCAGCTGGTCTTGAAGCTCTGGGAATATTTTAAATATCCTGTTACTTATAAACTCCCAAAAGTAATTTTAATTAGCGTTTGAGAGGTAAACAAGATCTTTACAGACTGGCTCTCTAAGGATATTGTGTTGGGGATAACAATGCCTGTCCTCACGTGTATCAAACACTAGCCTGCAGAGCAGTGCTTGGCAGGGGCAGATCCCAGTGCAAAATATGTAAAGGAAAATAAGAAGTGTAAATATCCTCTTTCTGTGACCTTTCTCTGCATAAGAGAAACAAAGCTGTAATGTGTTTAACTGGCCTTTGTCTATGGGGAGTTTTTGTGTTGTGGGGGTTTTTTTCCTAAGTCTTTATAAGTGTCAAAAATGGACTCATCCAAACTTCTTGCAGACTGTTTTACCAACACATGTTGCAGTCATCCTCTAAGCCATCCACAAGAACTGGAAGAAAATAATGCCATTGGTGTTCGGAGAGCAGCACAGAGACGACTGAAAGCAGAATTGGGAATTCCCATGGAGCAGGTAAAGGAAGGAGGGAGAAACAGGAATTCTTGCCAGTGTTTGCCAGTTTACAGACTGTGTCTGGCAGACAGTCAGCCTCAAACCTAAAATGAACTTAATCTTTGGAGATGCAGAGAACTGAATGAACTTCCAGAGATCCCTGGAGGGCAGGGTTACGCTTGGTCTGTCAGTATGTGGTTCTGACCTTCGCTTCAAGTAGTTGTCAAGTCTTCCTTGGGAGATGAGGGGTAGGTGCAAGTGTTTACGTTCACCAGTGCTCACTGAGTGTGCAGTTAAATCTGGTAAACATTATTTAAAACACACCATATAGGAGAAATACACTCCAAGTACTACAAGGTGAGTCTGGCTAGAGAAATGCTGTGCAATTCATGCCCTCAAAGTGCTTTAAATTTTTTTTCCTAGTTATTCTTTGTGAGAAAGTACATTGCAGTTGTACACTTGGGAAAAAATTATTTCTAAGGAAGAGGATAATAGCTGATAAATTGCACTGCAGTGCCCAGTAGTACAATTCTCCTGGTCTGGCAGAGCTTCTGACAAGTGTTTTGGTCGTAGGTAACTCCAGAAGAAATCTCCTACCTGACAAGAATACACTACAAGGCCAAGTCTGATGGGATCTGGGGAGAACATGAGATAGACTATATCTTATTTGTGCAGAAGGATGTGACACTGAATCCCGACCCCAACGAGATCCAAAGCTATTGCTACGTGACACAGAAAGAACTGAAACAGCTTTTGGACAAAGCTGCCAGGAATGAAGTTAAGATTACTCCATGGTTCAAGCTGATTGCAGAGACCTTTCTTTTTAAGTGGTGGGATAACTTGAATAACTTGAACAAATTTGTTGAGCATGAAAAAATACATCGAATGTAAAAAGCTGGGATAAAAGATGCTGAAGGCTAGCAATGATGTGTTGTCCCATTAACACTGATAAATCATGATTAAAGTGCAGAGAACTGGTCCACATGGAGCATGTTTAGTTTATACAGATGATATTATAGCCAATGTTTTTTCTTCTGTCTTCATCACCTCCTCTTCCCCCTCATCCTTGGTTCTCTTGGGCAAGTTAAGCTTGAGCTCATGTAAAATGGGTAAGAGTAGCATGAAACCCCTGGGTTCCTCTTCTTCCATTGCCTGGTGAAAGATCCTCAGCCTGTGCGTGCCCTGCACACCTGGGAGGGAGCCTGGGCATGTCCTGCCCAGCTCAGGCAGGAGGGCTGGGCTGTTCCCACTGAACTTGACCACACCTTAAATAGTGATTACACGTGACTGTGGGCTCTGCTGTGATGTTAAGACCGGTTGCCAGAAGAAAAAAAAAATTCAAAGTAATCAGGATTATTTTTAATTGCAGAAAGCAAATATCTTCAGCTACTGTAGTCTATAATTAACTAAACCCATAAAAGCTTAAATAATTGGATTGTCTGTGTGGAATGAGTTTGACTTTGAAGTGCTGACATATGTGATAAAGCTTTAGATAATAAAAAATGTTTGGGTTTTTTTCCCCCGACCAGGCTTTTCTGATTAGTTGATTGCTAAGTACTGGACATCTCTTAAATTTAAAAAAAAAGGGTTAATTACACCAAATGTAAATGGTAGCTGTCTAATGCCAGAAGTAGTCTGTCTTTGGAGACAGGATATGCACTAAATGGCTCTTCTCCATTTTCCAGAAAACAAAGGCATCTTGATACAAGGGCTTTTCTTTTCCTGTAATAGTCATTCCCAGACAACTCAAACACACTGAACCCTAAAATTCAAGACTGACAGTTTGTGGGCTTACACTGGGTCTTGATGTCAGTTAATTAGAAATTGTACCAGAGTACCAGAGCTAATCCTTTTTGATCTTGCAGTCAATTGCTAGTAACAGGGAAGGCTTTTTTCAGCAGCAAGGGTGCTTCAGTTTTAATTATAGATTTGGGGGGGGAGGGTCCCCAAAGACATTTGTGATTTCTTCTGTTAGCACACTTCTCAAGCTAGATTTCTTAAGTTCTCCCAGAGCCTGATGAAATAGGATGTCATTCCACTTCTCATTGCAAGTAAAACATGGTTGTAAGGAGTCTGTGTCTGGATTCAGGGTAAAATTAACTTTTTCCAGTGGTCAAGGTTTCTCTTTCTCATCCCAATTGTGACTGCAGCACTGAAGCTTCTATGTACTAGCCCCTCCAGTGGTTCAATACGTAGAGGTTTTAGAGCCAAGTTTGTATTTTAGCCAGAACTGAGGTGGTGTTTCAAAACAAGTAGTATCAGGTGATGTAATGTAGCAGCTCTCTTGAATTCAGTGCAATCAGCCATGTTACCCAGCTGTAGGTAATGGAGTAGTTCTCAAATACTTTTTAAATCTAACTTTATAATTAAAACACCTTACCTAAACACTTGGACTGTTGTTTTCTTTTCAGATGTGAAGCCACATGGAGAATAATCTGTCATTGCCACACTATAAGCACCACCCTGCCCATTAAACACCACTGAAGCAGCACAAAGGGCAGGGCAGCAGGGCACAGATCTACTGGAAAAAAAGTTCTGTTTTTCTAGTTGAGCTTGGAGAAAAAGCTGGCAAAGCACATCCGGAAGTAGAAATACTGTGCATAAGAAAAATTTTGCTTGACAGTTCCTGAAAGGGCCCCAGCTTTTCTTGACATTGGTCTTCTTTGCAGTATTACAATATTCTATAATTCTGTATTTGTTACACAAAGTAGATGAGAAAATTAATATAGATTTACACATAATGCAAAAGCTGACATCTGGACAGTTACTGGTTGTGTTTAATAAGGTAGTGATTTAAGGGTTCTTTCTTCCCCCTTTTTTTTGGGGGGTGTGTGTTAGTTTTTAACACAGATTTTAAATGTACTGTTCAAGCAACACATTTATAATGCATCATTTTACAAACCTCTAGGTAACCACTGACCAAGTAGGGACAAAAAGGAAATAATTCACATTTGACAATATATTTTGCCTTGAGCAGAGACAGAATTTTGTCTATCAGGTCCTGAAGAGAAAATGTCTTGCTAGGCCAGGATGACAGTAGCATGTGCTTGGGACAAAATTTCAGTCTGATCTCCATTCTCCACATATCTGAAATAGTAATACTAATTTGAAATATTCAAAGTTGTAAGGTGAAACCTTCCCTGCCCATGCTGTTTTAGGTTATTACAGATGGCAGGTCAGTACCAGAACTGCAGTTTCTCCTCCAGTCACCCTGTATCTTAGTAAAGTGGCAGCATTTCTCCCGTGCTTCAGAGCACAAACACAAACTTTGTGCAGTCCTTGTTGGTCTTCCATTACTTCCCCACCAATTTCAGCCTTCGCCAGCAACACAAACTCATCACAAAGGTTGCTGCTCGTATGCAGCAATCCAAACCTTACTGAACCCGGACATTTTTAATTAATGGTAGCTTAACAAAGTGTTTGTATTTCTAGATTTAACCTCATTTTAAATTAGTTTTGTATAGAAATATAAATGCTTTACTGATACATGAAAGTCAAGAATAAGAACATGGAAGAAAGTATTTTTTATGTCTGTTTATAAGTGGTTTCTGTCACTAGTATTGAGAAATTTCTTGTGGTATTGGTTGGAACTGCAACATCACGGTATTGGAACACTGAACTTGAAGTATCTTAACTACTAACACACACTTAAACACCAAGTATTACCAAAAAGGATGACAGGACTAGAAATTAGTTTTAATAAATTTAATTTTGATTTTAAATTTAATTTTTTGATTTTTGATTAGTTTTTAATTTTGATTCAGAAGACTGCTTATCTTCTCTGTGTTTTACCAGATTTTCTCTTCCCAGCCAGCAGATGTTTTGGCTTCAAGTTAAATATGTGCCTGTCTGCCTCTCCTTTCCTGCCCAGGCGATTCATTTTCCTTTGAGCTTTCTTTGCCATGATCTTGACCTTCTTCACCATCTATTTAAAAACAAACAAACAAACATGCAGAGTAACTTCCTTAGTAACTCAAGTAACAAGCTTTACCTTTAAAAAACCCACTAAGCTGGATGGTTTTATCAAGGACATTAACACCAGCTCTAGAGCAGTATCACTGCAAGTGACACTAACCCTCCTTAGCAACATTTTTTCCAGTACACTAACACAGGATCATGCTATCCCTGGAATTCCCCACTTACTAAAGGTGGAACTCCACAATTTGCAGAATTCTTCCTTCAGACTTGCATTTAGAGACAAGAATTAAAATGTACTTCCTTGGTCTGTATTGTTATTTGCAAGAAGGAAGTATAGAAACATAGAGTCCAAATGAAATGATGAAGCTGCAGAGAGACTGAACACAAACTCTAGACAACCACAACCAGCCTATCTGAAGTTTCCCAGGAGCTAGTCTAGGTACAATCATGCTGGTTTAGCTGCCATACAGGTCAATAACAAACCTTTTCATCCCGAAGGCCAGACACGTCCCGTGGTGTGCGAGAGCAGCTGCGACTGCGTGACACTGACTTGGGGGTTTCCGACTCATCCCGTTTACGTTTCCTCGTGGTACTGCGGGACCTTCTCACATAATGTGCCTGAAATTGAAAACATCATTTAACCATTAAAGCCAGAAACAATCAGTTCATTTCTAATCAGAGTAATAGGAAAAACAGGAAGTGGATTGCTGTGATAAATTATACTGGTTATTCCATAGTAACGTAAAGACCTTGATAGGTGTTGGTCACTGCCTCTCTGTCCTACGGGAACACTCAAACTCCAGTGAATATTAGCTTTTGCTCCTTCATAAGTACTAACTCCGGTTTTCTCTTTTTTGAGGGGGGGAGTAGACTCAAAAGTAATCAATACAAAGATACAAATTAATGGATAGCAACACTGAAGCAATTTTGCAACAGCAAAAAAGCAATGAAGAAACCTATCCCGATTAGTGTCCTGTGTACAGGGCAGAGCCCTAAAGAATTTCAGACATGAAAACTTAACATATTATAGCTAAGTATTACATTCCTTCTCACTGAGATCACTCCTACATCAACATGGCATGGCAGCTCTGAGAACCATAAATGCTTGCTTCAGATGTGTAGTGTTGACAGTCCCTGTTTCCTAACTCCTTGTTTAGCTAAAGAATTAGAGGTCTCAAGATCCAGGAAGTTGTAATACTGGATTTGCTGTACAAAATTGATTTTTTTAAATTTCTGTTAAAATGAAATGTCTCCCGAAGGCCGGTCTCTGACGTACTTTATCTGCCTTGCATTTAAAGATGCCAGCTGCCCTCAAAAACTTCAATTACAGCTCATGGAATTAATGAACTATAAAAAGATAGGCCTGATCTGTCATTATTACTATTTCTGACATAGTAGAGTCTCATCCAACAAAGCAGACTTGAAAATTAAGAAGTATGTTTAGCCAAGCCTGTTCTTGAATCCTACACAATTTCCAAGAAAGCAGTGCACATATATATGTGATTCTTGATAAATGTTTATTTTTTCAGCTTACCCAATCTGCTTTGCTCATGCTACTCAAAAAATTCCAGTACCAACTGCTTCATCTGCAGTTCCTATTTCATCCTTAATAGATCCCACCTCTTTCTTGTGCTAACTATTACAAGCATTTCAACTGTGCTCAAAGAAATTTAAGTCTCTTTTAGATAAATATTATGTTTAATTAGCAAAAACTTACATCATCTTTATTAGTCATGTCAAGTCCAAGATCAGTCATTTCTTTCTCTAGCACCTTCCGCTGGACCTGTAAAAACAGTTAAGAAAACATGTTTCTTTCAAAATAGAATGGTCCTACTTTATCTTTTGTCTCAGTACACCACCACAAGTCCATTATATTCACTGTATATTTTTAGCTTTATCGCATCCACAAGCAGATACCTGAAGTCTTACCTTCAAATTAAATTTTTTCCAACTTAATTTTCTTCAACCATAAATTCTGTTTCACAGGACTGCGGTGGCCCAGCATTTCCTAAAGATCTTATAAATAGTTTGCCTTTTTGAGGTAAGCTGACAAGGAGAGGTATTTCGTTCAAAAATGTTTCCTTTTCTCCCAAAAGGCACACACTCTGGAGAAGGTAAGAGCTATTGGGGGCAACAGCAGCTAGATTCATTTTCTCAAAGTGTCTATAGTTATCAGTTTATTACTTTGCAATTGTCCTGGACTGGTCAGAAGAGACTCTGCCATCAGAAAGTGTGATACCTGGCTTCCAAAAAGACAAATGACCTTTTTCAGAACTGGGAGAGCCCCATAACAAATTTTACATGATTGTGATTTTAAGTAATTATCTAATTCTTATAATTATTTGAATTTAAAGCAAAAAACCAATAATAATAACAATATACAATGAAACAACCCAGTTAAACAAACTAAATCATAGTAAAAACCTTTTCTGCAATATATATGGAATTTTACAAGATGCACTTGTGTACAATGATACAAAAGAAAAAGGGCTACTATCCCTCACTTGGTGTGGCCTCCACAGCTAAGCAGTGACCAGAACTCCTAGGAGAACAGAAGGAAGCAAGCAGTGAGAGGGCCAAGTATGAGAAAAAGTCACCAGTTCCACCACCTGATAGTGATATATGCTTTCATGATGTTGTTACACACCAGCAGCATTTTGTTATAGAACATGTTCTATACTCACCTTTTTAGCTGTTCTAGGCATCCTTGGACCATGAACATCTTTTTCCTTTGACTGCAGGATTCTCAGTTTCTTCTTTTCTCGGATCTGTCTTGCCAATTGTCTGATTTCCATCATTTCTTCATCTTCACTTTCTGGTTCACTGTCATATTCTCCAGCAGCTTCTCTCAGCTCTTCCTCTTTCTCCAATTCTTCCAGTTTCTTAGATTTTGAAGAGGTAAAATGGAGATCAGATCTTTGACTTACAATCCTGAACATTACATTTTTGGATGATCCTGGGCCATGAGAGCATACAGGCCCTTCAAAGAAGGAACTACATTATCTGAAAATGACCCTCTGAGCCACACTTATTGGAGCTGGTGATACAGATTACTGTGAACCCATGGCACAGCGCTGTGCAGACTAACTCCATCACATCACATTATCACTTGGCTAAATTTGTGTGGCTGCCCAAAGTGCCCAGTGCGTGACAGCAGCTGTACTGTCCTGTGAGCTGTGCTTGCTGTGCCATTTCTGGAAACAGACTCTGAAAAACCCTTCTCTTTTGACATTCAGCATGAGTCCAGAACACCAGCAATTCAGAGGAACCCAACTGTTTAAGTGGAAGGCTCCATGGGCTGCACTCACCACTCCTCCTTAGAAACCAGCAGGAAATCCAAACAGGGATTGTTATTAAATACAAATGTTACAAATTGAGCGTTCAATCCATTTCCTCCATAGACATAAATCTGATGGATGAATCTCATATTATTAAAAATTAATAAAGTTTGATAGCTACATTCCTGTAGCTGGAGTCAAAGAACAAAGAAAATACTTCTAGTGCAAACCTCGTATTTTAGAACGGAACAGATAGGATCAGTCATTCTGACAAGGTGAAGCAATTTTCCATTCTTCTGAAATTCTGTCCTTGATCATTCAAAAATAGTATCTTTTCCCATGACAAGTGCAGACAATGTAAAAAAGAACAAGTTCTCATGATACATTGTTTTTAATCTACAAATAGTAATTGACGTTAAACAAATAAGAGAGAAAGAGGAAAGAAAAGTGTAAAGCAAAAAATGGGAAACTCACTCTCATTATATCTGGATCAATGAAGTCAAGTATATTATGGCCTTCCCATATCTCTGGAATCTTATCATATTTCTCAGATGAATTCATTAAGTCCCAGTATTCTTAAAAATACAACAAAAGTTGATAAAGAGACAAAAATTAATTCCAAAGAATGTTCCGTGACAAAAAACAACATTCAGAACACACACACAAAAGAAGTGCCCTCTCCCTAAGAATTTGGCAGCAGCCCTGCCATATAAATATTTCTGATCTCCATCCTACTGCCAAAGATTGTTCAGTAATGGCATGACCCACTGCCCCAAGACATGCTAGGCAAGGAATACCCAGCTGAAACACAACACATGCAGTCTTTTTCATATTGATACTTTCTTAACAATGAGAGCATCAGAAATTGATGAAGTACTACAATACAGAACGGAAAGGAAAAAATCACTGGTCTGAATCATCAGACCAGTCGTTTTATGCCTGTGACATAAATGGGAAACAACCAAGTGACATCACAAAACACATCACTAAAGATCACCAGTTCTGGAACAAAAGGATAGTATGCAATGAAATGGTGGCACTGGCATTTAATTGAAAGGAATCAGGTTTAGGTATTCCCCCTTAAGGCTGAAATAGCCACACTTTACTGCTTACTAATAATAATACTACTACCAGCTCTTATGTCATACTTACTCTGCAGATCCAAAATATAATCATCTCCCATTTCAAGTTCAATATCTCTCTCCTGCAAAGACATACATGGCTTTAGATACCATCTAATTTAGAAGCTATGGACTAATATAGCAAATTTAAAACCCAGCTGCTGATTTCCTGATTTAGAGATGCCACTTACCAATTTCCTCCTGGGAGTGTCTACTTCCATACGTTTCTTACGTGCTACTACTCCCTCAGGTATAAAAGGCAGTCGCTCCTGGAATAAATCCACCCCAACAAAAAAGGGAAAAGAAGTTCACATCAATTTTTTTTACACTGCTATAAATCACCAGCTGCACTGTAATGTATTTTTGAAGAATACAAAATCCCAAGCTCCCATCAGGAAAGGCACTTACAGATAATAAATTAGAAAACTTCATCATATGAATCTGTTCACAGATTAACAATGACAGAATTCTTAGCCTACTTAAGAAGTACTGGGAAATACATTAAATAGTGTAAGCATGTAGCATACCTTGTTATCTCTTTTGGTTGGCATGGCCAAGTGTAATCTATTCAGTACTTCATTCACTTTGTTTCCTTTCATTTTAGTATCAACACGATGGGCCAACAGCCTGTCACAGGCCTGAAAATGCACGTGGCAACGTAAGGTGAGGAATTTAGACATTTTAGACACAGCAGGCATTAGACCCCAAATATCTAGCTTCACATCTTACTCTCTTATTGTCTTATACCTCTAACTCTCAAGAAAGCATAAAATTATGTTATATAAAAAGTATCATGGGAAGATGCATCTGAAGGTATATATTTTTTAACAGGACTCAGAAAAAAATAACAATTTAAAAAAAATTATGACATTATTTTCCATTTTCACCCAAGCTCACCGAGGCACAACAAGGAAAACATTTTTAAAGTTTATCACTACAATGCAGTTTAACTGAGATCAAATTCATATAAGTGAAGCAAAACGTTAGCTGTTCATTTGGGATGAAACTAAGAGAAGGCACCTACCTCTGTTTTAACTTGGATTACACCTTCTTCAGTTAGAGTACTTGTTTCTATTACAGAAAATCCTTCTGCTTCAAAAGCTTCAAATATTTTCTAAAATTGAAAAATTATCCCAAATAATGACATCCTGTGCATTTCTTAATATAAAAATACATTAAGATCAGAAATCTTAATCCAGTATCAATACATGCAATGTGTTAGTATTTTATTAGAAGGTGTTTCTAAAAAGATGACAGAAAGTTTACAATTACAATTCTATCTATTCTCTTTCTTTTATAAGCAAGTAACTACTTTATCAAAGTCTCCTATAAATGACCCAAAAGGGGAAAAAAGGAGAGAAACACAAATTCTATGTGCTTTAACCTGTAGATACAATAGAATTAGGCCTGCAGGACCTTTTTCTGCAACAGTTCAGCGACATCTCTCAGTGTAGTGCTCACTGTCTCTGAACTGTCACTGAACTGATGAGTGAGTAAGTGAAATTACAGCAGGAATTTAAAGTTCTCACAGCATCGGAGATTTCTGAAACCATTGAGAACCTGCCTTCTGTTTGGCATTTACAATATTCAGACAAGGATCTACATTAGACAGTACTGAAGAAAGATAGGGTCAAAACCTGCAAAGCTACTTTCCACTGCACTATTAGAGCAGTTCAATAGAGAAATGATCATGTAAAAGTTTTGCCCAGCACAAATCCTAACCATCCACAACACACGGAGTGTTTCTTGTAAACATCAGAAGACAAAGAGGAGAGAGAAATATCCTAACCTGACTCTCTTCAGGAAGTTCTGAAATCCTCTTCACATCACATTTGTTTGCAACGATTATAAGTGGCTGATAAGGAAAAAAAAAATCTCAATTCAAGTCACCATGTTATAAAACCCTGGGGTTTATTAATAATGTGAACCAAACACACCTTGTTAGCAAACAATGGCTTAATATTTTTGAAAAGCTCCACCTGCTCCTCCAGGCTATGCCCACACTGCTCAGACACATCCATCACGTAGAGCACAGCTGCACGCAGATGTGCCAGGGCAGTGATAGCCTGCATCTCAATGGTGTTCCTGTCCTCCAGAGGATGATCCAAAATGCCAGGGGTATCTACAACCTAAAATTAACATCATTAAGTCAGGTGTTATTGATCAGCTATTGCAGAATACGTGCTTGAGTGTTCATCAATACTGTCTTTTTTAAGACAGCGATACTTCTTCCTTTCAGTCACAAATAGGACTGTGAGCTCTGCCAAACTGAGAATGTGAAAATGGAGAAATGGGAGAAGAATGAGGTTTCAGCATAACCAACACTCCAAGTATTGCAGAGGAAGGGAAAATGATGCCCCAAAATTTGACGGTGATAAAAAGTGATCTGGCTTTAGTCAGTAATTCCATTTCCCATCTTCCCTCCAATCGAAAACAGACCCATACATGTACATTTATAGAACAGGTTTTGACTGCTGCCCTCATTTGGCACACTGTACCTTGCACAGCAGCTGTCAGACACAGCATGTCTCATCAAGTCAGAAAAATGCAACTCCCATGGTAAAAAGGCAAATCAGACTATAACCAGCTCTCTCTTTCAAGAAAATGCAAAATAGTAATAGTTCTTACCTGCCAACGTAGATACTTATAATCCATATGTCCCACAAAGAGAGATTTCGTGGTAAAGGCATAAGGCTGCACTTCTACATCTGCTCTTGTAACCTTGAAACAAGATTTAGTCACATACATTTATTTAAAATTTTCTGAAGTTGCAAGCAGTATATCATTATTATAATAAACTTCCTTTGCTACACGGCGGGAAAAAAAAGCTAAAAAATGGTTATTCTAGCTTCTCTGCAAGCATTTGTCTGTCAGAAAATATGCTAATGGGATGCTATTTTGGAAAAGATAAGGATTTTTAAGAGTGAAATCTATCATAATTTTCCATTTATTCCTCTAGGAATTTCATTCAACCTCTCCTCACACATTTGAACTTGCTACTGCTCACATCAGACACTGGCACAATGATATCAAATTGTTTAGAAGTTACCTTATTTTAATTACATGGTATCTCAGTCTTATTTATGGAAAAACCACTCACATACCTTATTTATAAAGCTGGATTTCCCAACATTTGGGTAGCCACATAGCAGAAGAGTTCGTGTGTTGGGATCAATGGTTGGCAAACGAGACAAATGCTGTCGCACTGAAATGTTAAAAGATTTTTTAAATACCTGTGATAATTTAAGTTTTACTGAGACGGTATAAAAATGCACATGCTGAATTGGTTACATAAAAATTAGTAACATTTCTGATATGATATGATAATTTATGAACGTGTGTAATAGTTTGCGACTCCACAAGCCTCTACATACAACAAAAATAAAATTTCGTAAATATTTAAGAAATGAAGACCACTGAATTATAGCTAGAATCACCCCACCAAATCAGGCAATGTAAGCTGAAGGACTAATAAGTCTGAAGTAAGGAGTAATGTTTGCAAAATCTTCAGCAATTACTTTACACATACACGTTAGTGAAAAGAATGGTAAGTAAAAGCATGGCTGTGACTTTTAAACAAAGAAAAAAGTTTTATCACTGTCAGTAATACCATAACATTTAAAGAATACTCAAAGAGAAAACTATTTTGTTGAAAAATAAACACTAAGTATTTCAGGATTTTAAAACTGTTTCTGTGTTTCCTGGATCTGTAACCTGTACTAAACACATTCTTCTATACACTGTTAAGAGTAATAAACTTTATATGCAATTCACATGCCCTTTTTTAGCCCAGACGTAACACCAACCTTGCTCCAAGTACTCCAGGCTTTGTTTCTGTCTCTTGATGATGGTGCACATGCGTCCCAGGGCCGCCCGTTTGAGCTGCTTGCAGCGGTACAGAGAATCTCCGTACTTCATCAGCCGCACGTAATCCTTGGCAACACTGCGGGCACAGGAAAGCAGAATTCAGCCAACAATCCACCAGGCACGTACAAAAGCAAAGAAATCAGCGTCCCTTACTTGTCAATCAGATTCTTGGCAATATTGATCTGCCCCAAAGCCAACTTGTAGTGATCTTTGTCATATAGAACATTCATCAGATCCGCGTAAAAAGGATGGATATCCTAAAACAAAAGCATAGTATTAAACTAAGTCTCGCATTTTCTTTCTTCAAGAGGACTATTTCTTGGACATTATGTAAGTTCTACCTTTTTCTCCAGTACAGCAATATAATAACACTAAAAGCCAAACAGTTTTCCTTACTATCTTATGTAAGAAAAATAATCTGCTTGGTCATTAAATGGATGAATCTTAATCACTCTGAATTTCTTCCGCAAACACACCTTTGACTTATTCATACAGAGTTTCCACTTGATCTTTTGCATTCTAAAATATTTCATATTACAACTTTGAAGTCTTTTTTTCAAGTAAAAAACTTCAAGAAGCCAACAGAAATTGTCTGTAAAAGGAAATTCATATTATAGCAGAAACACAGCAATACTATTAATTCCTTTTTTTTCTGAGTGCTGCATTAAATGCTATACAAGACTGGATAAAAAGGTTTTTTTAAATGCCCAAATAAATCCTCACTTTTCAAGGAAGTGGCATCTCTGCTGCAAATCTTTTAAACAGAGTATTTCAGCTAGATATGTATTTATCCGAAGAAATTTCATCATATGGTATTAAAATAAAACCCCCAGATGATATTTCTGGGAATTCTGGAGCAACACTCACTGGATATGAAATTAACAAGAATAACAATTTAACAGGTCGACAATTTCAGCATGAGCAGAAAACTGCCCATAAAAAAGTCCCACTGGACACATGGATCCAGGGGCAGTTATTGGAAGTTAAAACTGTGTTTCCAATGCAACCCTTCATGGGGCCGAGAACATTTACGTTGTCAAAGTAACTCCTGAAGGTGGAAAGCAATGTGATATGATATTTCTTGCTTTCTGGATATATTTTCTAGGGAAGACTAACCCTAGGCACAATGTCCATATGCACACACAAAGAAGAAACAGGCACACACAACATACTTTTAAAAACCCCCACATTTTCTCTTCATTCAACAGCAACTTCTAGCAAACATAGTTGATCAGCTAAAAGCTCATAAACCCCAACCTTTAATGACCATCCACAGGTACAACTTAGACTTCTGTTCTGAGTAGGAAAATACTACTTTTGCAGTACAGGCTTTGCCCACAACTACTCACAGTAAAATCGACTGGAAATCAGCTAAACTGTCTACACAGTGAAATCAGCTAATGAGAAAACACTTACATCTAATTTTGGGAAATCTGTTAAGATCTGAGTGAGTCTGTCATGGTAATTTTGTTGAGTATATTTGACTTTTCGCATATAAAAATGTCGAATCCGATGGATTTGATAATGTTTATGAATGACAGTTGGGGTCTTTCGCTGAGTCTTTGACAATGTCAAATCTATGAAGTCCTGCAATCAAAAAAACATTTTTAATTACACAAAACGTCAAGTTCTTGTAAAGGCAACAATTTTATTTTGGTGGAGGAGCAGCTGACGAGTAAAGTGCATGCACAGTTTGACACCTATGTTTTAGGACAGGCAGGAACAAGCAGTTTGCACATTCTCTGTCCAGTTTCCATTCCAATGAACCGCGGGCTGCCCCCGGCCCAGCCAGTCCGAGCCCTGCGCGGAGATCCCTTCACCGTGCTTAATTTTAAACCCCTTCCTCGGACTGGCAGAGTACTTTATTTTGAAGGAAGACGCTGCGATGAGGTTCGGTATGACTCAGGTTTGGAAGGATTTTTGCGGGGGCCACCCCGATATCCCCGCAGGGAGAAGCGCGGCCTCAGGGTCCCTGTTGAGGATCCTCTCTGACAGGACCCCCCCGACACTGTACATGGTACGGGCCGCCGGGCCCCAGCAGCACCGGCCCAGGGCGAGTCCACGGTTCCCGCGGCAGGGGGAGGAGGCGAAGGCCGACACCACGCCGGCACCGCGAAAGGGGCAGGAGGGCAGCGCGGTCCTCCGGAGCCGCCGGGCGGGAGGGACGGCCCGGTGCGGAGGGCGCTGAGGGCCGGGGCAGGGACAGGGGCCGGGGCAGGAACGGGGGAGCGCGGCCGTACCTTGGCAGACGGAACCACCGTGATCTTCTTGAAGTTGTAAAGCGCCATGGCCACCGCCACCGCCCCGCCACGCGCCCGAAAGGAAACGGGGCCGGGGCTCTCGCGAGAGCTCCGCGAGACCGGCCCNGCTTTCTGAGGAAGGGAGAGGAGAAGGAGAGGGAGAAGGAGAGGGAGAAGGAGAGGGAGAAGGAGAAGGAGAGGGAGAAGGAGAGGGAGAAGGAGGCAGGAGCTTGGGGTTCAGTCTGGGTCTTGCAAGAGAAACACTTGACCGCGAGCAGGATTCGAGCAGTGGCTCCTCGATGTGATGATTCGGGGCAGACATGGCTTGTGCCCGTAGGGCCGAGAAGGCAAAATACACCCTCACCCTGCTGACCGATGTGTAAAGGCTGATTTCCATTAGCACGAAGGAGCGGAGAATAAGGATGGGGGAAGGACCCCCAAAAGCATTATCAGGGCCAAGGGGCCCCCGACTGGCCTCCTCCCCAGGCTGTCACAGCTGGCCATCAGCACTGTGGTCCAGGAGAGGCACCCACCAGGTGGGTCTGCAGGAGCAGCTCTCTGGGTCCCCTGTGGGATACCTGGAAGAACATCCTGAAACTGTGCAAAAATCACAGAATCAGAGAATCAGTTAAGTTGGAAAAGACTTCTGAGGTCATCAAGTCAAACACCACCATGTCAACTAAATGCCACTTTGCCACATCCTTAAGTCTTAAAATGCTTCCAGGGACAGTGACTCCACCATCTCCCTGGGCAGCCCGTTCCAATGTCTCATCATCCTTCCTCTGAAGAAATTCTTGCTAATGTCCAATGTAAACTTCCCCTAGCACAGATTGAGATTATGTCCCATTGTCCTGTCGCTTGTTGCCTGGGAGAAGAGACCAAACCCCACCTGGCTGCACCCTCCTTTCAGGCAGTTGTAGAGAGCAAAAAGGTCCCCCCGAGCCTTCTGTTCTCCAGGCTAAACAACCCCAGTTCCCTCACTGTTCCTCATATAATTTGTGCTCCAGACCTTCCCCAACTCTATTGCCCTTCTCTGGATATGCTCCAGCATCTCAATGTCTTTATTGAAGAATGTCATGCCTTGAAGAATGTCTTGAACAACATGCAGGATGTTTAGAGGAAGGACCAAGGCTGTGAAGATTGAGGGATTAATGTGAATAAGGGAGGGAAAGTGTGGGGAAATGGAAAGAAAAGGGGATAAAAGAGGCCAGTAGCACATCATGGTCAGTACAGATGTCTGACCATAGTCTGCACATCCTGTCACCACAGTCTGCCCTTCTTACTAAGCTCCGTTCCTGATAATTTTCCAGATTGAGGGGGCTCTCTGTTCTGTTCCCACGAGTATGAAGCCAAGTGCCTGCCACAGGAAAAGAGGCAGAGATCCACAGTGGCTGTGTTGCTGGGGTGCCAGGAACCAGAGGGACCATGGTGTGTGCACACCGTGTGTCAGTGTACATGTACATGCACACACACACGTAGTCAACAGGCTGAGAGAGTTGGGGCTGCTCAGAAGAGGTTATGTGGAAACCTCATAGCAAATTCCCAGTGTCTGAAGGGGGCCTACAGCGAAGCCGGAGAGGGACTCTTTGTCAGCAAGTGATAGGACAAGGAGCAATGGGTACAAACTGAAAAAAGGGGACACTTAGGTTATATGTTAGGAAGAAATTCCTCACTCTGAGGGTGGGGAGGCACTGGAACAGGTTGCCTGGAGAAGTGATGGATGTCCCATCCCTCAAAGTGTTCAACGTCAGGTTGGATGGGTCTTTGAGCAACCTGGTCTAGTGGAAGGTGTCCCTACCCATGGCAGGGGTATGGAAATGGATGATCTTTGAGGTCCCTTCCAACACAAACCACTCTATATATGTGTGTGAGTGCAACTGGGAGAGCAGGGCCTTCAGAGGCTGGAATGGCCCAAGTGTCGAAGGTCTGTGTGAGCAGACACATGCACAGGAATATCTGTTCCCACTGCAGGTGCACGCTCAGCCTTCCTTCCAGCTGGGCCTGAGGCCATGGGGCTGCAGCAGCCTCACCTCCATCAGGCTACTGGGTTCCTAACCCCAAACACACACTCTTACGTCCCTCTTTTTTTTTTTCTTTATTTTGTTTTTCTCATAGTGACTTTCATTGACTTGTCTCATACTTAATTGTAAATCTTTTCAGATAAAAGCAAAGCACGAGTGAATTCTGGAGCAGTTTATGAATCTGATTGTACCCTGTGCTCTGGGTTTTTTTGAGTATCTTCAGCAAGTGTGAGATCCAGAGATCTAAGATACCTGAATGTAGGCACATCCTGCAGTCTGCATGTCTATCCCTGTTTTCCACTTGACAGTATTAGTAAGCTGGCATGCACATTAGATTTAAATAAATTACAAATTACTTGATACACTTTGGGAGGCAAATTAGTTTAAAAATTAGGAATTCCCTTGGCTTCCACACTGGGGTTTTTTTTTTTCTCTCCACACAAAACATGATATTTTCCACTTGAGAGAATTTACCTATGTATTAATCTGTCATTGCACATTTTTCTACAGTACTAGAAATTTAAATGCATAACTCCTTTTACACTTCCTTTATTCCACTGCACTCCTGGTTTTGCTGAAATGCTCCAAACAGCTGTTCAATGCAGTGGAAATTTGTAAGGTATTTGAAAAGTAAGAATTCATTTTATCAGCCAGACAGTAGTTAATCCTTTCCAGCAATTAACTTCAGTAATGACTGTATAAGCACTATTCTTTCATAAACAGGCTGTTAGAGCCATTCCTGCCTCCAGTCTCACAGTGGGGCTGCAGCTGTCCCGTTCTGAAGGGACATGCAGCTTCCTAAACATTTTGATATAACCACTTCTCTCTGCCTTCTTGAAGCATTCTTGAGCAGTGAGATTTGACTTCGCACTTTATTTATATTGCATTTTGCCAGCAAATACATCATTTTATAGAGTAGAAGGAGCTTTTGTCTCCACATCTCCCCAGTTTCTGGACAGATCCCTCCAGGAGGAGGGCTGGGATGCTCAGACTGCCCAGCAGCTGGGACCAGCAGCCCCAGCCCTCCCCAGTCTGTGGCACTTTTAGGTGTGTGCCCCCGAGGCCCACGTGCCCACTGCAGGTACTCCAAACTCTCGTGCAGACATGCCCTGTGCACCCTCCATGAAACTGATCCTCAATATTCAGATTATCCAGGAGCAGGCCCTGGCACCCCTGCTCTTACACTGCCTATGCATTACTGCTTTCTTGGACAGTTTTCAAGAGAATGAGTTCCAAGACAAAATTTGGGTACTGTTCTAGGTATTGTGTCCTCTTATTTCAGAAGTCAGGAGAAGTAAGACCATGTTGAGTTATGTTTCTTTTGGTCCAGAAACCCAGCTGATTTTCTACACTCAGACATTCTCATTCATATTTATGATAAATTTCTGGCATGTAACACTTACTCTCCATTTCATGTTTAAAACACCATTCTAGTAGACTGTAATTCATATCAATTTGAAATTGAACGACACAAAATTATTCTTGTACGTTGTACAAGGGTAACTAATGGCACCATCAAGACTCAGACCATGTGCTGTGCCAATCAGCCAGAGAGGAACTTGGAAAAACAGGCACAAGAATGGACACTGGTAGGTGGCAGGTGCCAAAAACTACTGCCTCTTCTCTAGCAACTCCTCCAGGCTTCATCAGAGAATATCGATCTCTGAACACCAACCCAGAAGTATCACATTAAATACAGAAAATAAAGCTACAAACAGGCAATAGTGCTTACACTTACCTGCAGTATCTGAAATATCAAGAGCGTGATTTTATTTTGAAACTGTGCCATTTCTTATCAGCACACAAAAGGTACATCACACACAAAGGGGAAGTTCCAAAATTGAATTATTGAGTATCAGACTCTCTTACTAAATTATCATTACAAAGGGCATGCACAGTGATGGATCAAAGAGCTTTTGAAGAGTGACAATACTGCTCCAGAAGAGTAATGCCATCTAATGCATCTCAGTAACATGGCTGAGACACACTCAGGAACACACTCAGGAATGCAGTGTTAATAGTTGTAGTTACTGTGTAATCCTGGGAAAACTACAAAGCTGTTTAAGGAAATACAATAAAGACACACCGTGTTCTGTCTTTCCCAGCTGCTCCTCTTTATGGCTGTTGGGGAAGGAGACAGCTTTACCAAGATGAAGATGGGGGAGTATGTCCTTTTGTTCCATGATTTGCTACGGCAGCATTACAGAGAACAGCAATGGCAAGTGGAGAATTTGCTCTGTCTGGCAGCAGCCCCTCATCCCCAGCAGTAGGATGAGCAGGGGCACATGGGGTAAGGTCAGAGTCGTGTGGGCAGGAAAGGGCTCATGGAGAGCTGCCTTCTCCTGTGTCCTCTGAGGGCATTCAGCCAAGAACACAGGCTGGGAGAGTCCTCTAAAAGCCTTAAAGAGCCCCAAGTGGAGCTTCTAAAGCATCGTCTCACCCTTCCTTCCCTGAGGAGTCGAGAGCCAAACTGAAAGAGTGGAGAGCCTCAGCAGATCATACTGACAGCTGCTACACTATACATTCCTGATACTAAAAAAAAATCCCCTGAAACTGTCTGAAGTTTGGTGATTCTTACAGTCAGGAAAGAGTTGCTTTGCAAATCTTTCTGAATATGGACGCAGTCTTTGAGCTGGCAGGGTTTTGTCATGCTTTAAGGAATAGGTAATTCTTCTGCAAAAATAGTGCCTCATGTCAGCCTTGTCAATGCTCTGGCCTCGGCACAGTGGCACCAGTGGGTTACATTTTCAAAACGAGCCACATCCAGGCTTCCTTTACTGGAAGAAAGTGCTCACGGTGTGCAGTGCAACACAGTGTGCCCTGGGCAGCTCCCCAAGACACCTGAGGGGAATGGTGGGCTGTTGCCTAGGTCTCAGGTGCAAGAGAGTTATTTTTGTGTTCCACTAGTTCACTTTCTATTTTTTAATTATCACCCTAATTTTAAATTACTTTACATCCTAGGCTGCTGACCCATTCATGACTCATGGTAGCTCAAAGGAAAAAGGAGTTTTGGCAGAGACCTCACTGAGACTCCTTGTGATCAGAGGCTCTTGACAGAGAGGCCCAAGGTGTGGGATTCACTGGCACTAAGGGTTAAACTGCACTCACAAAAGGCTAATCACTTCCGTGAGCCTTCCCTGAATAGTGAGGGAGGAATCAGGATGGAAGTATTTAGAATGTGAGAGAGAGAGAAGAGGGAATAAAAAAGAACAAATAATAACAGTAGTGTTGGAAAGTAACACAGAGTAGGACCATATTAAGATTTTATTTAATTATTATTTTATTTACCTTATTTAAGGCTTAAAAGACTTTAAGATCCAGAAATGTAAAAATCAGAAGGATTCAAGATTACTGAGTGGATATGCCTCCAGGGGCAGCAGCAATATGTGCTTTGTACTTGCAATAGATACTCATGTCCTACTTTTATCAAACTTTACATGCTTGGAAATGATTCCAAGTGTTCTTAGATGTTTGCACTTGACAACATCTGCAGGTGTCATTTTTTCTGGCACATATGACTGCAGACACATTTTATTGTACTTAGATACCTATTTTGTTTTGTCTGGCAAATGAGCAGTTTGACATCTAAATGTGCCTGCAATCAGCTATGACATAAACTCTATCTACAGATGTATTTTTGACATAAAATTGGAAATGAAGTTGATGTCCTTTCCAAAAGTAATGCCTTCATCCTCACATTGCTACACCAAAGATAGCATGTTTCAGGTTTTATAATAATACTAAATCTTTGTCAGTGTGTAGTTAAAACGTATTAGCAATGACATTTTAAAAATAACACCCTGATATTGCTAAACCCATTGAAACAGCCAAGGAGTTGCAAGTAGATAAAACAATATTTGATGAAGGTGGCAGCTGGGAAAGCTCTGTACAGTGTGGGCTCAGCAGGTGGGGCTTTGGAGTCTCAATGTGATCATGCTGCCAAAAGCAACACTGCAATTCTCTGGATAGTTTCAGAGAAGATTTGTGGCATTCTGCTGGATCTATTGGTTTCAGTGTAAAGCACAGAAATCATATTTTTGCCAAGTACTGTATTTTGAGCTACTGATATTGTTACAATTAGCCCTAATAACTCATTCTTTATGGATCTTACATCTGTGGGTGGCCTCAGCACCTCATGTGCCTGTGTCACCTCACATTTCTGGGTTGCAGTTGCTGATTATCCAAGTCCTGGGACAGTCAGTTGTGTTCCCTGGTGCAGATCCCACCAAAGGACCACCAATATGCCAGCATCACTGGTTTTTCTCCACAAGTCACTCTACCATGTCATGCCAGCAGTGGTCTGAAGACTCAGCTGCCCTAATCTAGATCATGTAAGGCTGGTTGCAGGCTGGTTTTTAGCCAGTCAGCAATAGTTCTGCAGTTCCGTATTCTCGCAGCCACAGAGGTGAGAGGAAAGATGGAACATTTCTTTTGAGTCAAACCAGAGACTCCCTTGGATGGTGGGAGCTTCCCCTCCTCTGAATACAGGGCCACCAAACAAGTCTATGTTCCACTATTTTAACTTCGTATTTTCATTCCTTTCTAGTCACTGACCTCCCTGTCCCAAAGCCCTACAGCTGCCAGTCTCTCCACCCATCACAAACCCTTTCTTTTCACATCTTTCAGTCCTGCCTGTACAAATCCATACGTCAGTCACACCAGCATTGTCCTTGTCAATCACATGAATGCTGCCTGGCATTCTTTCTGAAGAAAAACTAAAAATACCTGCTAATTACATGGCTGTAGAACCATTCATTATTTTCAGAGTTAATTTCTTTTTCCTTTTTTTTTAAACCTTTCATTGATTCTTGTTCAATGAGAATGTCCTTGCAATATTTTTTCTTAGCCATTAAATCAGCAAAGCTCCCTGAGACATAAATGTGATTTGGTACTGAGCATTTTGGGCTGTCCTTTGCTGTCTTTTCTCCAGTATTTGCATATGGCACACAAACACATTGTGCTGTGAAAAGATGCCATTTGTATCACAGTGTGGCAGAGGAAATTAAAGCCCCTTCCTTACCAGTTTCTGACTGGATTTTTATAAGGTCACCTTGTCACTGTGCTGATAGAGAACCTTTCAGCAGTACCTGTATGTCTTCACAATTCTTGAAATAATAGTGAGCTAAATCCGGGAGAGCCTTTGATAGCAAACTGTGATGGTGACTGATTCAATGTGTATAATTTACTATATAATCTCATATTTGCTATGAATCATTGCTACTAAGGTAGTGTCAGAAACACAGAAGTTGTGAACTTAAAGGGACCTGCATGTTATTTCTGGGGGGTGTGTAATCACAGCATCATCTGTGAATAATTACTGTGTATCTTATTATAATTTATCATGTTGTCCTATGCATGTATACACATATACATACACACATGTATACCTGTTTATAATATATACATATGTGATAATATGTATGTCTTATGTGTTATATGATAAATGGCATATTAAAATATACATGGTTTTATAATGACAAAACAGTCCTAGCCTTTAGAATTTATTTCTCACATGTTTTGAGAATTATCATTTGACACATGGTCTACTGAACTTATACTGGTAATTGAAACTTGGGTGGTACCAAGATAGGAAGTTAAAGCTGCAAAGAAATACCTGGAAAAAACCCAAGGTTGTGAACCATTGTTCTATAATACTTGATAATACTTAGGAACACTTACACAGCACTTTTCATTTTCCCAACTTTTAAAAAAAACCTAATTAATTAATCTTTGCAACGTAGTAAGTGCTCAAATAATTCTCAAATACTAGCACATATCCAGACAGTCCAACAGGAGATACAACAGAGGGCTCCAGAGACAAGGGGATTGTGGATGGAGCTGTAGGGGATACAGTGCTGCTGTTGGCCTGTGATCTGACCCAGAGCACAAGCTCCCACAGCCAACAGTGTGCAGACAGAACAGTAATTGGTGTTCAGTTACTCCTGTTTTCACTGTATTAACACCAAGGATCATGAAAGATCCTGTACATGTGATGCAGAGAACTGATCCTGAGATATCCAGTCACTGGCATTTTGTTGGAACAAACAAAATGTTGAAACAACTTGTTGGTGTGCAAGTTACTGATAGAGAGGAGCTCTTCCATGCGGTCTGTAGGTGAGTCCCATGTACACTATGCCGTTGTCTGCATGCTTTACACTCAGAGCTACACTGCAAAAAGCCACATCTGGCCGGCTGGGAAGCAGCTGTGCCTATGGTCAACATGTGCAAGGACCATGCTTGTACCCACAGTTTCTTTGGCAAGAAGATTTGCCATCAGCAATATGAAGAAATAGCAGACATGTAAAGTACAGACAGCTTTCTACAACTGAGCAGTGCTGTTTTGCATTAAAGGTGTTGGAAGCTGCATACAGACATGGAAAGTTCAGAAACCAGTCCTTGGCTGCAGCCAGAAGTGCCAGCTTTTGTGACAAACTGCACATAGTACTTGGGAGACCTTGTTGGTACCTCACACGGTCTGCAGCCTTCTGCAGTTAGGGCTGCATGCCAGCCCTTTACTAATGACAGACATCTGCCATTTCAGGCTCTTCATTCACTGTGGCAGCTGGAGAGAGAGAGAGGGAGGGAGAGAGAGAACCAGACAGGTCCTATCCCCCTCCTCCCCAACATCCTTGGCAGCAGACTTGGAGAGATTGGCTTAAAGCACGTGTCCGGCTCATGGGGCAGAAGCACTGGGGTTGGGAGAGGACTGCCTTGCTTGTCTAAAACCATGCTTGGGGCCATCCATCATAAATGATGTAGGTGCAGTCCCTGGGTATGTTCCCTGGCACTGCTCAGTGTACCAGCACAGATGTGCCCAACATGTGTCACTCACGGGCCTCGGGAGCTCAATGCCACAGCTACAGCCATGTCCAAGTGTCCACATTGTCCAGCATATGGTCTGGGCACTGCAGAGTGCCCTGGGCACAGCCAAGGGATTCCTCCTGTCAGCCCCGCCTCTGTGTAAGGGCACAGGTGGAAACCAGAACACTGATTCTAACCCACAAAACCCTGATGGCTTTGGATGTGGTTACCTGTGACATGCCCTCCTCTGTGTAACTGGAGCTGCTGTGCAAGGAAGGCACTGCTGATGGGCCATGCTGTCCAAGGGGCTGGGACACAAGAGAGCACTGTACCCATCTCCTTGGAGTTATCAGAGTCCAACTGTGTCATTCCAGATGCTTCAGTGTTTCTTCCTTTACCCTCTCAAGCCAGAGAGTGGCTAATGTGTGACAGCCAGCACAGAAAATGCACCTGGGAAAACGATGCTCTCTTGCTAACCCCAGAGTCCATTTATTTGTCTGCACTCTTCCCTCCCCTGCAGGGAAGCTGCTGGGCAGGAGGTGTTTCTGTGCCAGCTGCTCCCGAGCTCAGCTTGGCCGGGCGCTGAACTGCTGCAGGAGCAGGTAAACACAGCTGAGAGAAGAGCTCCTGGCTGTACCCAGGGCTAGGGGCCGGCTGCTGTGTCTGCAGACATAAACACAGGAAGGCTGGCTAGGGATGTTGCAGGCCATACACCCCCCTTGAGCTCGTGATGGATCAGAGTGTGTTCCCAGGGTCTGAAGGGAGGCTGTACATCACAGCAGCCGCAGCCCCCAAGGCAGCCAGTCATGGTCCTGTCCCCGAGGGATGATGAGGTCTGTTGTGTAACACAGAAGATGGGCTTTGGAGAGGTGCTTTAGCTAAGAGTGTGCAATTTCATTTTCTTTTAAATGAAGGCATTTCAGAGTTGCGCAAATGCAGAGGAAACATCTGATGTTAATTCTTTCTTTGTATCATCAAAATTGAAAAAGGAAATTAAGCTTTGCTAGCAAATAACTGAAATACAGTCAAGATTATTGTATGTCAAATTACAACTTGCAGTAATCCTTCATCTCCACATTATGAATTCATAAAAGGAACTGCAGCATGTTTTTAATTATTAACTACCACATAATGGAGTGGGCAATACAATATCCCGGAGACTTTCTTTTCTTTTTTTTTTTCCGTATGGGAGATCTCAATTTAAATTCTGGATATGGCTAGAAGTTAAAGCAAATTCTCGAATTTCAGTGTCACCTTTCGCTATTCTCACAACAAAACCCCAATTAAAATTAATTCCTCCAGGAACAATTATGGCAGTGCTGATTTTTGTCCATTTTCAAGTGCAGATCAACATATCCCTATGGAGGGATCTTGCACAATGGGTGCGTATTAATGCCAAGAATACCACATCCCTCATCCAGGAAAAAATAAAAGGAATTCTGATGACTTCATTCATCTTCCCTGTCAAGTGACCTGCAATGCCTAAATAAATGGATATTTCATAACACGTATTTGTAACTAGAAACAGCTGGAGGATGAGTACAATATTTTCCAGTCAACAACACTGGATTCTAGTGGCTTTTTATTTTAAATTCTGTATGTGTTGAATACCTCCCCTGCTCAATTACCTCTGAGTGAGATGGACGTTGGATGAGTGTGACTATCAGTTAAGCTAAAGTGCTTTTCATGACACTTGATTAGTCTAAAGGAATCTTGAAGTGAATGGAAATGATGCTCTGCTCTGAGGAGAAGTTTCTGGGCTATCGGTGTGTGCAGATAGGATGAGGTCAGCTGCATGGAGCAGGACACCTTGAGTGGAATTCTCTGAACACCTACAGCCCGTTCCAGAAGACTGTCTTCAACAGAAATGAAATAGTGACAGAACAGCCTATGCTGGTAACTAGGTGAATCTTCAGAAATATCATACCAGTGTCCTCACAGCAATCTGACAGACCCTAGAGGTTAACCAGCACCATTTGCTTTGCTTTTTCCACACTAGAAATAGGTTTTAGTAGGACATTGCCTTGAGCTGCCCTACCCCTTGGCCCTGACAAAACCAGCATGGTTAAATGCTAAGCTCTTAAGATTTAGGTAAAACGTGTATCAAGAGGAACAGTACAAGTTAAAGTGAAATCCTGGTTCTACTGTGATTTCTTTTTGCTATTTCTGAGGGAGGTGTCTGCATACACTAAATTCTGTATTAAATTTTCAGAGAACTGACCCATCTCAAGGGCACAGGTGTGAATCCCTCCAGTCATTTTCACTGTAGTTTACCAAGGAAGAGTTTTCCTTAATGAATTTTTGCCTGTGAACTTGTTCTGCTCTGATATAGCTAGGGAATTATTATCCCTCTTAATGCTAATTCCTGGGGTTAAGTTTTAAGATATTAGAGATTTTGCCCAGGATCAAGTTTTTTAAATGTACTTTTAGTATTACAGTGTATTACCATCTCTTTCTTCCTATTTTCTTGTACATAATGTATTTTATATGATTTCTGAAGCATTAGGACATGTTGTACAGTTTTAAACTTGCCCAAAGGTGTGCTCTAGTGCATAGGCAAGCCATTGGGGCTTTTTATACAGAAAATGTATTTGTGACCTAAACAGCTGAAATCTTACCCCATGCTTTAGAATTTAGCTAGATGGGAAGGGAAACTTCTCTTTACTCAACCTGAGCTCCTCAGACCTTCTTTAATATGGTATTATCATGCTGAAAAGAGCACCACAGTAGGCCCGTGTACAATCGAAGATCTGGGATTACAGACTTCTTTCCGCTCCATGTGTGATGAAATCCACCCAGCACACAGTTGGTTCCAACCAGAAACATGTCCCAGTCCTTTCAGTATGAGGAATGTCTTGTATTCCCTTCGAAGGGACTGGTAGGGTCTGCAGCTCTCATCACCAGGGCGAAGGTTAAAGGAGGAATGTGCTTCCTTTAAAATAGAGTGCTGTCAAAATTCAAAATTGGATAGAAGAACCTAACCCTGGGAGAAGAGAAGAAGTGTCATTGTGGCACTCCTGTGCTCCCTCAGAAGAACCATCTGCTGGGAAGGGCAAAGGGAAAGGGAAGCTCCTTCCATGGCACCTTTGTTTAGCAGGAAGGCAGGAACCAGTGGCCACATCCCCCTTTGTCCTTTTACTACATTACATGCTGCTTCCTTTGATGCCACAGAAGAAGAGCAGAAACATTTCAGTACACCTCCACTTCTGTAGGAGAAAAGCCCATCCAGCCCGGCAGCCAGAAGCAATTTCTATAGGAAATACAAATTGGTGCTTTCCTGATAGAAAACATTCAAAGAAAGGAAGATATGCAGGGTGCAGGGCTTATCAGCAAAGGCTGCTGTGTTCCACAGCACCAGCCACTGCTGCCAAGCTCAGAGAGGAGCAGAATTAATTATAAAGAGTCTTTAGAGAGGTGAGATCCTTGGTAAAAAGAGACTTTCTCCTCTTCAACCCAAATGCATCAGCTGGGAGGTGCTTCTCACTGAGAGGAGACACCAGGTTCCCCTGCCAGCACTAAGACCTCTCCTGTCTCAGGGGAACCTGGCTTCACCAGGATGAGAGCTCACTGCCAAGGGAAAGGACTAGGAAAGAACTTAGTCTGTGGGCTTTCACTTTCCCACCTGGGAAGTGAGAGGGGCAATCCATTTTCCCTGAGGTGGTGCAAACCAGAGATCAGAACAACTGGAGTTCCTTTTCTTTTAAATTAAGCGTTATTTTAACGTTAGAGGGAGTGAGAGGCTCTGCCGCATTGCTGCAGGGAGAGGAGGATCTCTGAGCACACTGAGCAGTGGAGTTTGGTTTGATCTTGCCGGGTGCCCAGACTTTTTGTTAACTGCCTTGATCTTCTTGTGATGGAAGAGGGTGTTTCTCCTGACATTGCTCTACCTCTTGTCTCTACTTCTGTTTGTTCCACACCCCCCCGCTGCGATCCCTTCAGGAAGGATGTGCTGAGAGCTTGCCCAGCCAGATGAGTCCAGCAAGGAGTAGCTGCTACAAGGGGTTTTACATAGAGAGAAGCCATGGTAACTTCACCAGCTGAATGGTGTTTACATGGGCTGCTGTCAGCAGCCTGAGACATACACCACAGACCCTGGCACAAAACCTAAATATCTTCCCTCTGAGTCCAGTCTGATGAAGTCGTTATAAGTATTTAATCTTTCCAGTTCAGTGCAAAATTCAACTTACTTTTCCTTGGCTCCTGATTTGTCTTGTGGGATGATACTAAGAGTAGACAGTGCAGCTGAACTTCACCAGAGGAGCACCATGGCTGAGCTCAGCTGTGGTACAAGTGTGTACAGCTCCAGTGATGTTGATAATTACACAAGTCACATCAGCAGCTGCATCCCTGTGTGCCTCCGAGGAATGTCACCTCTCGTATGCCTCTGCAGTGGGCTTCACCCTGCCCTCTGCAGACACTGCCATCAGAAGGGAGCTATTAAACCTCATGAGGATGGTCAGCAGGAAGACTGAAAAAGCGAGCCAGGCCAGGAGCTTTCCTCTGCCAAGCACTGTGAAGTGAAACTTCTGCCCATCAACGATTTGAGCAGCTGGATTCCCACAGTGGCTCTGAGTGCTGGAATACTGCAAAGTACTGCAGATGGGCAAGTCTGTCTCAGTTTACACTCTCGTTTCTTTCACTCAGTGCCTAGACACAACTGTGACAGAGAAGGAAATGATCTTCAGCATGAACCAAAAGTTAGGAGTGAGAAGTAATTACCCCGTGGCAGACAGGGGCACCCCTCTCTAAGACTGATCTCCCTCCATTGACGCTATTAAATAAATCACTGCCTCGATTCCTCTCAGCTGTCCTTACCCTGTGGCACTCGGGGTTATGGCCAGAACTTCACCAAGCTGAATTGTCCCCCTAGTTTGAGGGGTTTTTATATTTAAAAGCTGTTTTTTCCATCTCAGTTTGGCACCCAGCAGTGATAAATTCAGAAACGCTTCTGGGAAGGCAGCCAGTCCTGTCGAAACCCAAGAAAAATCAATCTTCAACAAAGAAATAAATTAAACTCTGTCACCATCTATCAATATTTGCCTCTGACTCCACATAACAATTATATGAAAAAGGACCATTTGCTTTAAATATGGAGAAGAAGGGAACTACACACAGACACATTTTGGAGAAAAAGAGATCTTTTACAGCACAAAGCTATTCCCAACATACTATATGATCTCCTCATAATGGGCACTGCAGGAACAAACACAGTCAGTCTTAAAGACATATAGTACTGTCACCTTCAAAGTCTTTACACCTATGGAAATAATTCTCTCATTTTTTTCTGTGCTGCATTTTATACAAATTTCACACTGACTTTATAGCCTAGAAAAAGTGAAAATATAGCACATACCACTTATCTAGGACAGCAGCACCAGTGGGGCATTGCTCAGTGAGCTGGCACAGCTGCATGCCCGTGAACAGCATGGATTCATGCTCTGGGAGAACAGACTCAGCCAGGTGTCCATGAGCGACTGGTGAACGTAAAGACACTACCCCTGGCTCAGGAAGTCCCTGAGCTGCACATTGCTGGAGGCTGGGCCGCAGTGTATTCAACTCAGGAAGGCAAAGCTGCACATTATCTGGTTCTCACAAGCTCTTGTGGAGATGATCTGCTATGAAACAGTAAAAGAGGCGGGGTGCAAGGCTGGGCAGAGCTTTAGTCTGACCCAGGTTGCCCACACTCCTGTTCCTCACAGAGATACTGCACCTGATGAGGTGTTCACTCCTGTACCACCCAGGGGATGCTATGTTTTACAAATGCACCCATCTCCTGAGGGCAGCGCTCTGGCTGTTCATATTTGCATGTTTAAATTACATTTACCTCATTAAAATATATATCCAAATTATTTCAAACCTTCTTTCTTTTATACATTTTGGGGTAAACGTTTCATCCCCCACCTGATCTCCAAACTGAGAAAAATACAGGAGAAGATGTGTGACCACATCTGTACATTTTTCTTTTTTTTTTTTTTCTTCACCTGGACCTTTTTCTCATTCTTGATGGAAGAGGGGAGTCTTGTCTGGGTTTTTTTGTTGTGGTTATTGTTTGGTTTTTTCACTTGTTGAAACTCTGAAGTCCTCTGGCTTCTCATGTGTCACTGTGCTGCTCAGCTGTGTCTGTCCATGGAGATGATAAAGGTTGGGGGTCAAAGGTGCTCATGGGTGGATGTTTACTGGGGCTTAACAAAAGAGGGTTGAGTCTGAAGCCCAAATGTGAGCTATATGGAAGGTCTGCCTCTATAGCAATTACACTGGAGCTACAGATGCACACACAGATGAAATGGGGAGCAAAGATCCTCGTTTAACTATAAACCAAATAACTTATCCTGTTCCTGGAACAAATACAAATGCACCACTGGACTTTTATATGATTTCTCCCTAAGAACCAGATATTCCTTTGATACTGTTCAATTACTGAACATTTCAGCTGTCAGGAAAGAGAGGGATCAAGAGGGAACTGGTAGAGGTCTCATATCTCACACCTGTAAAAGGTTCTGGCTTGTGTGAATTTCTTCCATACAGAATATCTCACAATACACAGCCTGAGGTAATCCTCATCCCCGTTCTGTATTTTGTGGCACCAGCCTTTTCAGCATGATGGATTTCTGTAACACGAGTCAGCATTACATCCAGGGCTGCTCCCTGTTGAGTCGTATAGTCAGGGTGAGAGTGCTGAACCAGGTATGTTTCTCCTGTTTCTCCCAGCCTCCTGTTTACTGTATTATCATGGTTAAATGGGAAGTCTGTATATAAAAATAAATAATTTCTCACTGTCCAAAAATAGGTCAAGAAAACCACTGGGCGTGCATAAGAGAGAGGCAGCTTTAAAGCACTGACTAAAAGTGATGAGGCTCCAAATTCATGTGGTTGTAATTCTTGATGCAAGTAATGGTGACAGTAATTATAACCACAGTCCTTCAAACACAGCCAGGTCTCCAGGCTAGCCTGCCAGCACGCTCAGTCACCGGGCCTGTTTCCATGCAGAATATTTATTCAAATTTTACCATGAAAGTGCACAGTGTCCTCTGACTTGCCCACACTCCCGTCCTGAGGCGAGCCTCCCCAGGTGGGGCACGCTGGTTCCTCTGCGCTGCACAGGGGAGTTGTGCCCTTCAAAAAATGAGCGCTGGATGGGCTTCGGGAACACAAACTGGCTCAATTCCAAATCCAGCTGCTTTCCTTTATTATTGGACTGTATGTGGTACCCCCTGCATCAGCGAGCTTTTCAGCTGTGTTATTCCAGCTTTCCCTCTGGAGCTGAACGTGCAGGGCTGAGTCCCAGCAGCTCACACCAGGAATGGCTCCTTAGCAAGGGGTACCTCGGCAGCCCCAGCACCCACAGCCCACCACCCACCCTCCTGCGCTGTTGAGGGACACTGTAACCCCCAGCCCACGAGCAGCAAAACCCTAACGATGACATGGGCAGTGTGGTGGCCACGAGTGCTTGTGACGGACACGGCAGGAGGCTGGCAGGGTGCGCTCGGAGGCTCCAGGCTCCGCTGCGGTGCCCACAAACCGCACGGCCACTCGTCCAAAGGAAGATGAGCGCCCATCCCCGATATCCACAGCCGTGCGTGTTGAGCTTGGTGGGATCAGCCACCAGGAGGAGCCAGTGTAATTGATTTCCAGGCTAATTAAGGCATGAGCTTTCAGGTCACATAATTAATGTGAAAGGGGTGGAGCAGGGGGAGATGCTATCTGACTTCTGCCTCCTTTTCCCCACGAGCACCTTGCAGACAAGTTTTGTTTTAGCAGTCGCTGAGGGTTTTGTTTTAGAACCTGCATTCTCTGAGGGCAACGCTTCCCAGCTTCCCAAACCAAGGTGCCTCAGTCCTTGGGTACAGAGTGTGCTCCAGGCATTTGGGAGTATTTGTCACACAGTGATGACCGTGCACAGCCAGTTCAGAGCTAGCGCTGGAGGATGAATCAAAGCCACCTAAATGGAGGTGTCTCAACCTTTTCCTTTTTGTAGTCAAAGAAAAATCACGTGCCTAAATCCAGGGCTTGGCTTAACCTCTTTTCCTTCATACACTCCCAAATAAAATTAATATGAAATTGTAGTATATAAGATCAAGATACTGTTATTTTTAATAATTTGAGCATTTTGGAGGTGAGTCTTGTCACTTTAGGGGTTGCCAGAAACCACCTGAGCAGCAGAATATGAACAACAGGGGCTTGCCTATTTGAAGATTCAGTCAACAGAGTATTTGGGGCACAGTCATTCCTCTGTGCCTCCTTTAAACTATCAGTTGAAGAGGGAAAAAATGCATTATACTAATGAAGACAATTTCCCTGCCTCCTGCTCGTTGCCAGCTAGAGTAAGTTTTCTTGGCTGCGGGAGCATCATTACAGCAGGGATGGCTCTGGTCCCCCAGCAGCACTTCTGCTGTTTGCTCTGAGCCCTGTGCTGATGCACTGCTCCTCTGTTAGCACACGTGGGACTTGACCACGGAGCTCAGCTTTGGAGAATAATCAGGTTTTTAGCAGTTTAATTGTTTTCAGGTTTTGAGCTCATGTGGGGAAAACAACTGTGAGTAAGAGCTTGATGTAGGCTGAGTTGCATGCAGGCTGGTGGAATGCCCACAGCTCTGGCCATGTGTGGCCTCTGGGCACCAAGGAGTGGCCAGAACTTCCTCATCCTCGTCCAGAGCCTTCAGCACTTTCTGAAACAACATGACTTAGGTATGTGCTTTACAGAGTGAGAGATTGTGTTTATTTATAAGTATTTTGCTCTAGGAAATTTTTGGATATTTTTCTTTCTCAAAATGTGTTTTATGACACGGTGGAGTCAGCTGCAGTGATTCAAATGCTGAGGAACAAGAGAATGTATGACTCCATGGGATTATTTTTAGATGCTGTGTTACATTAATTTTTTTTAAGACAAATATGCCACTTGTGGTTTAAGGAGGCCTAAACTTCAGGCAGCTTAAAGCTGGATGCTGTGTGGAAATGCTGCTGTTGGGAAGCTTTTCCATATGTCTGTTATTGGAAAGCTCTCTTCTGTATATCTGCTATTGGCCACTCTTTGGAAGGATACTAAAAAGCCAGTAGTGCCTATTTATGTGCCTTCGTGTATCAAGAAAATAATCCCATAAGGACCCTCTTGACTGACTAGACAGGCTGGTCCCCTAAAGCCTATTTTTATTGTGCTCCAGTTCTCCTTAATGAGAGTTCTGCATTGGGAAATCACACAGAACCTACATTCAAAACTGAAGTGACTGGCCACAGATCTCAAGTGAGATGGCTTCCAGTAGCTGGGAAGCAGGTGGAAACTATACCTGGATGCTCACCATAGGTGGTGGAGGGTTTGCAGAGCAGAGAAGCCTCTGACCAGAAATCTGCCTAAATCCAGCATTGAATCTTAAACTGTTTTCCTGGGTCTCGATTTGTGAGGAGGTGGAAAAATAAGTTCTATGATTAAATGCAAGCAGAAGACAGATTTTGCAGAAATTGCACATTCAGCCCTTGGCTATGCGTGGTGCCTCAGATCCCTGAGAGGGGAGCGGGGAGAGCCCCAGCCCTGGGCATTGGACACCTCCCTGGAGATGGGCTCAGACTGAGGCCAGACCAGGACATCAGCCCTAACACCTGCAGGCCCTCACTGCTGCTGCTGTGGCACAGGCTGGCATCCCCCATCTTGTCATAGCTGCCAGGATTTTATTAATAAAATTGGTACATCTGCTCTATTTCACAGTGCCAACTAACTCTAAAATATATACACATGTATATGATTATTTGTATAAATGCAATTAGATGCCTTCTAAATAACAGCAGAGACGAACTGAACAGTTATCAATATCATATCCCTAAAAAATACTGCTCTGGGGACATGTAGGTAAACAGCTGGGGTCATTCTGTGCAGTGCAAGGCTTATCCCCAAAGCATCACCCTGCAGAATGCCCAAGAGGCAGGGAAACCTGGTGCCTGAAGCTCCACCCTGGCCTGGCCAAGAACCAGCACTACTGTCTTTGAAGGAAAGAACAGGATTTCCTCAACTCTCAGCTGAGAGAAACCCCTGCCCTGCCCTAATCATGCTATCTTAATCATATTGCCCTCTTCACCTTCTCCAATGCTGCAGAGGTTTTAATGAACTAAAGTGGTGTCAAGTGAATAGGAAATTAAATGTTTAGCTTGCTCAGGTTTAAAATATGTTGGTGCTTATTATTTGAAAGCTTTGTGCAGGAGTAATCATTAAATGAAGCATAGTGTGGTTTTGGTCTATTGTGCTGAGTTGCAAAAGCAGCTTTGTCCCTCTGCAAACAGTGTGTCACTCACTCAGGGTCACTTCCCTGTATTAAAGACACCCTTATGGTACACCAATAGGATAGGAGAGAAATCCTCCTGGCTTTACAGTGAATGGGAAAAGGAGTCTATTAGATTGAGTCATCTCTACAAGCCCTGCTGATGGCCCTGGTAGGAATCTCCCCCGAGGAGCAGGACAATGTACTCTGAGGTACAAAGTGACACCATTTGCTCCAGCGCCAGGAATACTCCTGTGTGAGCGTGGCTAATTGCACAGACTCACAATTTAGGAAGTCCCTGTTGCAGGCTGGTCTGACACATATTCCTCTGGGAATGCAGGGTGCTCCAGCACCGCTGGCAGCTGGATGCCAGTTTTGGATATTCCTGGCAAGCATCCTGGGGGTGGTGGTGGCCCCTGGCCCAAAGCAGCCTGTAGTGTGCAACTGTCAGGATCAGTGCTGGGCTCCACATGCCTTCCCAGCAGACATTCCCATGATCTACTTCCTCCTACGTGAATGCCATGGTGTCCAGTTCTTGGCTGGGCTTGGTCATGCAAAGGCTCAGCAGGGTTCTAGTGCTTGGCCTAGTTCTGCTTTACTAAGAACCACTCTCTATTTTCTCTTAGACCACAATGTTAAAACAAAGGCCCTTATTTGGATAATATTTTATGTGTGACCCAAGAGGTTTTGGTGATGGAGTATGACAGAGTAAAGTGTGACCCTGCCTGAAGCAGGGTCTTCCTGATCCCAGCACAGAGGGGACGTGGTTTGGGACCGCTGTGTCTTTGACCCAGACACCTTCTTCTACACTGGTCTATCACTCAGGTTCCCTCAGACTTCTCATATTTATGGTTATTTTTGCCATTTACCTACCAGCTAAGAGTGAAGACTGGTCTGCCTGGTCTCAACACCCACTGCCTTTGAGAAAGTGATACACAACTTTGAGAGGTCTGCTGCAGAAGTTCTGACATTCTTGAAAATAGAATAAAGATGATATAATAATTAAAATACAATAATTTTAAATAGTCCTTTTCAACAAATTAACATTCTTTTGTGGATGAAAGATAGTTATCTTAAGTAATTACCCTGTTATCCTAGTGACAGACTGTTGGTGACCCTTATATTGCAAGTGAATTATGCAAATTGGTATTTTCATTAAACATTAAATAACTCCCTTGGGAGGAAAAAATGTTACTTACTGTATATTGGCTATTAAAGTCTAATGATATGATTTGCCACAACTTTGTTTTCTACCTCCAAGGGCTCCAGAAGAGAAGGGATTAAGTCGTGGTTTGGAATTTGAGGCTTAGACATGTGTAGACAAGTCAAATGAAGTAAAAAAACAAAAGCAAAACAAATACCAGTTACTTCATCCTGTGTGCCAAGTTTATGTTCTCTCTAGCAGAGCATCAGTAAGACAGTAAAATGGCTCCACTCCTACATTTTCTATCCCACTTGGAACCACCAGGCAGCCCTCCCATTAACACAGCCTACTTCTCCTCATCAGTCCATGCTCCAAACGAACCCATCAGCATCCCTCAAACTCAAACCCGGCCTTGTTGTCCTGCTTTCACCCTTTCATGTGGACCACACGTGCTCCCAAAGCCAGCCTTGTGCCGCTCAGGCTGAATCAGGTTCAGGGACAACGAAATGTGGATAAGTAAAGCCTACAGTAAAATCAAATTCACCTGATGCACAGAGATGATGGGAACGCTGGAGAGCACAGTTCCTGCACAGTGCAAGTGACAGAAGTTTACTGCATTATGTCCAAAGTCATTAGGAATGAGGTCAGCAAGACAGGCTGCAGGAATAAGAATGACTCTGTTTATTTTCAATGATTCCTGTTGTACAAAATGGCCCTTGGTAATAGCACAAGCTATGTAGAGAGTGAAGCACTTTGTTAGTGGCACAGTGGAAAGGTTTAGTCCTTAAGCATTGCTACTCCCACAGATTGCTACAGCTTAAATGTCTTTTTGGAAACTTCCACCATTGCATTAAAAGGGATCTCAGTAGGAGTGCACTTTTTTTAAAGATAACTCAGCATCCATTCTAAGAAAAGCAAGAATGTTCAGGCTTCTGGGGAGCACCATGAACTGCACACAGCAAGGGAGGTACATCCTGCAAGAGCTGGCTTACTCCTCTCAGCACCAATCTTGGAATGAGTGGGACTGTACTGCAGTGGTTCATGTGAAAAATCAAAATATTAGTTCCTTATTATTTGTGCTTTGTGCTGAAGATAAACCAGTAAATACATTTCTCTGAAATGTCTATGTTTATACAGTCATGGCTTCATCCAAAATCAGAGAATTGATGTGCCTGTCTGTGTGTGCAATGTACATTAACACTGGAGAGTTAATTTAACTTGATTTTCAAAATACTAAGGTATTAACAGTGTGAACAGCAGATGCCGGTGCAACAACTTTAGAAAGCATATTCAACAGTTATGCACTTTTATTTTGAAATAGCGAAGTTTTCTGGTCCATTAAACTACAGTTAATATGTCCTTTATAAATAAATAAACAAACACACCACACATTATTTTAATGACTTAACACCTCTCTAGTGGGCTGTAAGAAAATGTAACTTTTTAAAATTCTGTGACAGTTACTACAACCCACCAATAACAAAGTTTATTTTAAATGTACCAGGCTGCCAGGCCAGAGGTACTGTTATGTGCAGCCCCTTTGGAAGACTGAGCAAAGCTGAATTGAAGGGAGAAATACTGAAGCCTTGCTCACGAAGAAGAGTGTTTATATCACAGTGGGATCCAGTCTGCTTAATTTAGGGAAGTTCTTGTCGACTCGACATCTCTGAATAATCATTAGCCATTTAAGTTAATCTACATTATCACTTGTTTTCCTTTTAGAGCAAATGGAAAGGGATTATTGCTCAATGGTGATTAGGGAATTGTGCTAGGCGAAGAGGAAAATTTAATGTTCTGGTCTTTTCCCCCAGGGCAGGTTCCCTCAGGTCTCCCTCAGTCTCACAGAGTGGTCCAGAGACAAGACAATTGCAGAAGAGGTCACTGTCACCTTGACATTGAAGTGCTTGTTTGAATACAAAAACTGATGGAGAAGACACCATTTTCATTGAGTAATCTGTTCTGATCTCATCTGCATGTGTTGTTAAAATAGAATTCATTGCTAATAAAGCTTTACGTCTTAATTTTTCTTCTGTGTTATTCTTGTCTCTCTTATATTAAACAGCTCTTAGTTTACAGTGTTTTGTTCCTCTGATAATGCTTCTATGCTGTAATCAAACTGACTCTCAAAGCAGGGATAAACTAAGCAGATCCCTGTAAATCTCAGTATATTGAAGTAGTTTGTAAGACAGGGTCGAATGATGCATCAGAAACTTGTGTATGTGTCATAAAAAAAAAGGACAAAACATAAAACTGAGTTTTTCCACATTTTCAGTTTATTCAGAATTAAGTTGGGTTTATTAGTATTATTATTACTGCCACTATTACTGTTGTTTTCCTTATTCTTGTTGTTAAACATACACAGTCAGTTTCTTGATTGATTCTATCACCCAGACCTGCAAAAGCTCATTCCAGAATAAACATATTCTAGAAAATATTATTCAATCTGGAAATGCTAAAAAGTAGTTGTTAAATACAAAAAAAAGCATCTTCCAGATAAATGTGAATTCATTATATTTTCATATAATGAAATGATATTTCAAAGAAATAAGATTGCTTTTTCCTAAATAACCGCATTTAAATTCTGCTTTCAAGCAAAGCTATATTAATCCTTTGTTGTTATTATGTGTCCAAAATTCTTACTAGAGACAGAAGGTTCCCATCAGTGCTTGGCACTTTGTCACAACACAGAGTTGGTGTAAATTTAAATATGCAGAGAGGACCTTGGCAGTGGCTGCGGGGTTCTGATAGCACAGCCAAGTTTCAGGTGGTTTGATTTCCAGGGAAACAGGCTGGCTCTACCTACAGTACTCCCTCCATCTCCAGTGTGTGGAGCACATCTCTATCCTTCCACGCCATGTTGTGGGAAGCTCTCTTTGGAACTTTTATTCCAACATCAGGGCAATTGATTGCTCAGATTCAAAACAGAGAATTAATTTTAAATTTAAGTAATATTGACTTAAATTTCTACAGTTCAAGCATCTTTCTGGGAACTTCTTACATTCCATTAAAAGAAATGTCAATAGGAATATATTTTATTTAAGATATTCCACTGTCTGTACTGAGAAAAGCAAGGGCATTCAGGCTTCTGGGGAATACCACGAGGAAGCTACAGCAACTGCACTTGAGTAACAACTGATTTAAGTAATTTTAACTTTAACAGACCACCTTACTGTCCCTAGGGCTCATCCTCCTGTGCTTGGCCTTGTGACAAATGCTTTTCAGCACTGAGGGTCCCTTCGGTGCTGCACTAAAACATCAGTGGAAGTGGGATCCAGGCTGTGTCACCCTGTGTGCTGCCACCGTGGGAGCTGCTGAAGGGTGGCTTTTCCCTGTAGAGCCGCCAGGCCCTGCACCTACACCCAGCTCCAGTTTGAGTGACAGTAGAAAGAACGAGGCAAAACCCAAACAACGTGTAAATGAGCTACCGTGCACATGAGCCTGACCTGTGGCCCTGGTTAGGCAACTGCAGTTGTTGAACAAATGTAATCTGACAGCAGGGCTTTGTCCCAGATCATCATTTGTGCACTGGAGCGCTTGGGTGTTTTTTTGACCTGGTGTTGGGATTCTGCAAGCTAAAGCTACCAACCACAGCCTTGCAGAGAACAATTATTTAAGGTGAACAGGCCACTGAGGATATCCTGACACCTGCTGTGCTGCAGATGAAAAAGCAATATTGCTTCTGTTCACCCCAGGAGACTTTCAGGGCTTAATTCAGCTCCCTAAGTGGTTCCTGTCATTGGATATATCTCTGGACACATGAGATGCTCACAGAATTATAGACTGCTAAGGGTGAATGGACCTTAAAGATCATCTAGTCCCAAGGCCCCCTGCCATGGGCAGAGACATGTCCCACTAGACCAGGTTGCTCAAGGCCTTATCCAACCTGGCCTTGAACACTGGGGTTGGGAAATCCATGGGCAACCCCTTCCATTGTCTAACCACATTTCATATCTAACCTGAATTTCTCATCTTTCAATTTGTATCCATTACTTCTTGTCCCATCACTGCAGGTGATCCAAGAATCCCTCTCCAGCTTCCTGGTAGATCCCCTTCAGATACTGGAATTTGCTCTGAGGTCTCCACACAACCTTCTCTTCTCCAGGACGAACAGCCCCACTTGCCATGCTGCCGTGCCTGGCTTCGGCTTGGCCTGTGGCCATGGGATTCTAAGCCCGCACGAAATAACAGCGACCGAAGGATGTAAGGGAGCAGAGGCTTGCACGCCCCAGCTCTTCTGGCCCGAAAGCCGTTCGCAGCAAGCAGTTCTTAGTTGTTACAAGGGCAGCAGCGAAGGCAAAGAGGAAAGAGTCGGAATCTCGGTGACTTCAGTCCAAGTTTTATTGTCTCTGCCCGTGGAGGGGCAGGGCTATAACCGCTCGAAGGGAAGCCGACCAGAGAGACGGTCTCTCACCCTCTGGGTGCCGGCTTTAAGGGGTTACAAAGTGAGGGAGGTATAACAGAGCTAACCAGTTAGAAAGTGATGACACAGAGGGAGGTACCAATAGAGAAATCTCAGGGGAGGAACAAATTTAAACTAACTAATAACAGTATAGCTGGAGGGAATTTCAAACCCCTCTACCCTGTCAGAGCCTGGGATTTATTGGAGGCTCTGTGACAGGGGAAGGGGACGCTGGTGTGAGTTTCTATACTGCAGGGTCTTCTTTGGATCTGCCCTCAGGGACAGAATCCTGCGAGGGGAAATCAATCCACTCTGAATCACTCACACCGACGATGGGCTGCACCATAGCAACACCCACTTTTGTCAGCCTATCTTCACAGGAGAGGTGCTCCAGTCCTCTTACAAATTCGTGACCCTCCTCTGAATTTTGTCCAACACTTCCATGTCCTTCTGATGGTGGGGACACCAGAACTGCTTCCAACACTCCAGCTGGGTTCTCACAAAAGCAGAGTAGAGGGGCAGAATCACCCCCTTCAAAATGACACAGAATCTATAACAGATGCAGGTCCTTCTAAAGTGGCATCTGAAGAGCAGGTCAGATATGCCAGGTTATCCCAAAGGGTGTGGATTATATCCACCTGCTTGGCTGGTGAGTTGTCAAACAGCCAGCTGAGCTGCATCACTCTCATTTAATTTTGCTGATTAGGGGGCACCATGCAGTTGCCATCACATAAATGTCTGAAGCCATTTAAGGTGCTCTGGCGTAGCTGCCTTGAGTTACTGATTCAGGTGAGTGTAGGTCTTCTATGGACTCTAGAAATGTTGATTGGAAGGGATCTCAAGAGGTCACACAGTCCAGTCTGAACATCCCAAGCCTCAATTCATGGCCACTGTCTCCTGTTTCGTTAGATGATGCCAGTGAAGCTGAGAGGAAGAGCAATGAATCTCCTCCAATACCACTTCTCCCTGGAGCAATGGCATGGCAGCACAAGCTCCAGCAGACGGGCTGTGAAGTGCTACCTCACTCTTTTAGAACAGAGAACACTTTTTTTTGATGTGGTAAAAGACACTTAGCTGAGGCATAACACATACAACTATTTAAGCTATGCTTAAAAACTGCACCTACAGTAACCATAAACCTCACAAACTGCTGCCCTCCCTTCAGCATTGACAGAAAGATTAAGGATTTATTCTGTGATATTTTCCTTCTGTACCTATTACTATCCCCTGGAGACCAATAACATGAACTCCCCACACTGCTGGAAATCACGTAGACTGTCACAAAGAGTCAGTGCTGCACAGGCCTAAGAACATAAAACTGGCCACAGAGACCAGGTCAAGATCCATCTGGTGCAGTATTTCACCTCTAATACATGGCCAGAAGTGGATGCCCAGGGAAAAATTTGCTGAATGCAGAAAAATAATAAATAGCAGTATTTTCTCAGAATAAACACTCAGTATGCTCCTGATGCCTTAGGTTTTAACTTTTCTATTTTCAAATTCTGTACTGCTTAGAGTGTAACTCTGAAGTTCCTTGTAGCCTGTAATTCCCGCTCTCTCGTACTGGGTAGACATAACAAAGCCTCTCCAGGCTTTGCCTTCAAGGACAACCAGGCTGTTTTTAGGCCCAAAATGTGTAAACTAAAGATTCTAAGGGGGGCAAGCTGAGGGGCGTTACATCGCTAAAACTGGGGCTTTAATTGGAGAATTAACCCTGATATGCAAATGGTCCAAACCTATAAAAGTGTGAAGAACTCGTGACCTGTCGTCCATCTTGGGCTCCAATTTTTGGAAGCAGCCTCTGGCTCTCCCAGGGTGTACCTTGAAGGCCCTTCAAATAAATACCTGTCTTTATTCCCTTACTCTTGTCTAGTCTTTGTTTCTAGGTGGCTGGAGGAGGCATCACCATCACTGGTGGGCTGCGAACTCCCTGAGCCAGAGGAGATAATTTTGGATTTCACACTAGCACATTATTCTCTATGGACAGTTTACACTTAAATCCATGCACATGTAAATACCTTTGATACAGGCTGGTCTGTGCTGAAAAGTGTGATCTTGTAAGTCCCTGCCAAACCACTCTGAGTAATCTCTTGATCATTCCAGATGAACATTGAACCAGGGAGCACACACAGATGTTACAGTTCAAAGCTCTAGGAAAAATGCAACCAGTAGCATGTTCTTTGAACCCTGCCTCATATCTACTCAATGTACATTTGTAGATATTGAGGCCAAAATGTAGATCTGACTTCCACTATAAAAGACAGCTGTAATCCAATTATTGCCCCCATTATTTGGAGTGTGGACTCAGCTTGCAGATTAGAACCCTTTAACACAGGTTTTTACACCTGAGCTCAGTACCTAAATGTGTGTCCCATTCGTTTCCAATGTCACTAGTGCACACTGCCAGGAGCCTGGGAGCTCTTCTGGCTCACTTTGATAGTGACTGCCTCTGCTGAGTTGAACAGCTCTCCCAGTCCCACCAGTGACGTGGATGACATTGCCACTGCCAGGAACAGGAACCTGGAAAAGCAGCCCAAATTTTGGAGTCTTGACCCGTGGGGTGAACTCCGTGTGACTGATACAATCAGCTCCCAGAATTAGATCTGAAACTGCCTCGAGTTCATGTGTTTTTATGACCGGGTATTACGTCAGCCTGAAGTTTCAAACTCTACGGTTATTAACTTTTGGAAGACTTGCTTTCCAAAGGGTTAATGAGTCATATCACTAGCTGATAGAAATGCCAATTAACAGGGATCAGCTGTGGAATAATTAGATGCAGAATGTGAGCATTAGGTATGCACAGAAGTTACAAAACCCAAGAGAATAGTGTAAAATTGCAGTTTCTAGGGAGCTGAATCTCTAGAAAGCCTTAGTCAAATTTCCCAAATTTGGATCCCTTTCCTCCACTTACACAACAAATAACACTTTTCAATATAATTCAGATTGCCTTATATATTTTACAATATTTAAATCCTTAATAAGGCATTCAATTTCATTGCCCCACAGAATCACTCTACAGAAAATTATTTAATGAATACATCTGGAAAATGCATGTATTTTAGTGGCTGATAACATCTGCAGTCACCTAGCAACATATTTGTGACAGTGACCTGGCAAATTGTTGAATGACGTTTTTAACTGCTTAGCCACTGGATTGAATCGGTTTTTCTCATTTCAGTCAGATGTGGTATTAGATTGCACATTTGAGAAAAAAAAGAATTAGTATAATTCTAAATTATACATAAATGTACTGAGACTGAATATTAGAAAAGGCACTGTGATTTTGGGAAAATGTTCTTGTGATTCCAACGAAGCAATGCTGAGAAGTTTTTCCCACTTTGCTTTGCCTTGGTTGCTTGAACTGTGTCAGGTATGTAGATTATCTAAGTCTATTAAGGACACAAGAAATCTATTAGAACATAGACTAGTTTTGAATTTATTTCCTGTGCCTTAGAGAACAGTATTTATTGCTTGTATTTTAGCTAAATAATATTAGCATCAACCATATTTGCATGTAACATGATCTAGTAATAGATAACTATTAATATATCTGGATGTAGAGTGTGGCTTTTTGCATGCCTCTATGCTGCATCTCTTTAACCTCTGCATATCGCATATAGAATAAATTAAGTGATGCACTAATCCTGGAAATAGGCACATGAAAAATTCACAAGTTACCATTCCTTCCAAGAATTAGCTATAGCAGGTCTGTGCCTTTCGTCCCAAGCACAGGCAAATGACCTTTCAGTTACATACAACATAATTTTCAGCTTTTTATGGCCTGTGAGTTTGTTTCTTCATAGCCCCTCCACAGCGAGCTCAGCAGCAGCAGGGATAAAACTTCCATAAGCACATTGTTTCTCTGACCTGCTGACAATACACAACATCTAATGCACAGTTTCAGTTCAGCTCACTGGCAGCTGTATCACTGAACATACATGTCCACCAGCTTACTAGGGAGGGGGGGATTCAGCTCTCCCCAGACCAGACACCAGCATTGGTCAGCCAACATGTGCTTTGAGGTCTACTGCCTGTAGTGATTGAACTTTCATTGACAAGAGTGAGTTCAGACACCTGTGCAGCGTGTAGCAAAGGGGAAAGAATAATGAGTGCTGAATAATGCATGAATGATGAATTCATATCCCTCCCTCGGTCTCTTTTAAGTTTTACACAACATACAGAAGGCAAATGTCCCTTCCTGGTTAATGTCTTAAGGGATTATTAAACCACAAGTTCCGTGTTGGCTCAACGCACGTTTCAATCTACTGACATTTGTGCATGAACATTCCTTCCTTATTGGACAAAACCTCACCCTTGGAAAATTATGTATGAACACAGAGAGACTGCAGGTGAAAAACTACTCACAGGATCCACTCACTGCTTAGTGGCAGTGAATGTAAAGCAGAGATGAGTAACTGGATGTTCTAGAAACCAATGGGAGAAATTTGGATGGACTCCCCCCAGAAGGATTTGGATTAAAAAAAAGTTGCTTGTGAATAGCAGGTAATTCCAATGGTTAGAATTCTCCTCTAGCAATATAATTGATTCAGTGCCTGTATTTTCTAGACTTAGAAAGACCAGATTTTGGTTCACTTTTGTACCGCATGTAAAAAAGTTATAAATGGGGATGATTATACTGAATGTGTGCACAGGAATCAGGGCCTTACTAAGGCACTAGGTGGGCATTAAATGGGAGATTTCAGCACTCAATAAACAGGTAGCACACATTTTGGGTATATCTCAATTAATTGCTGTTACTCTACACTGTATTTCATAAACCTGCATTCGTGAGTGGAAAAAGCCTGTCCTGAAAGTAGTCACTGCTTAATACCCCTATCATTTCTCTTTACAACCATGCTGTTGCTGTAATGCCCATAAAATGACCTGACAATGGTTAGGCAGCTGGTGTCATCTGATTGATCCTCATTAGACTAATTATAAGTGTCTCACCAGTGTCTTCTACTTCTCTGTCGTCAGCTGGGCCACAGTCTTCTTTTGTCTCTGGAACTTCTTCAGGGCAGGAACTAACTTCTGGGAAAAATATCCTGCCTTGCACAACAGGACCTTGACCTTTGACTGAAATCTCTGGACACTGTAGCTTATTGTCTGAGAACAAAAACAGCCTGGGTATGCCTGGACAAAACCTTCCGGGGAGAGAAGAGAACGTAGAAGAGAGGTCCTTCCTATGTCTGAAACCAGCCATGGTAAAAACAAACTGTAAAGGATCTATGAACATGCAAGACTGTGCCGCTGCTGCTCACTGATATTTTTGGCTGAATTTATCAAAAAGACAGGAAATCTTTACCCAATAAAGTTAAAACTCACCTAGAAGAGAGGCTTATTGTCCTTTTACAAAATTAAGAAACTGATGAGGAGGATATTCCAGACAACTCCTCTTCAGTTTTGGTGTTTTCAATCCACATACCTTGAACTTTCTAGCAACAACCTCACCTACTTCCCCCTCCATGCCACCCTTTCCTCCTCCAGCATTACTCATAAACTTTCAGGTGTGTATTGGCCACAGCAGCTTTTGCCCCTCCATGTACAGAAACCACCATAAGGATTCCTTGGCATCCTCTTGCAACAACTCAAGGGCTTTCAGCATTCCATCTCCCATGGCAGGCCTGGACCGCAGCTCCTCAGCAGAGCAGTATCCCAGTATGATCCTCAAAAGGATGCTGTGGTGTGCTGCCATGAGCGAGGGGTTGTGGAGGAGCAGGCAGCTGCACCGTGCAGCAGGAGCACAACCTGCCTGCACATCAGAGGCTTTGCAGAAGTGACAGGTGACATCCTGCAGGGCTGTGGCTCTGAAAGGACACGGTACCAAACACCACCACAGCTAACAGGCACTAATAGTACCTGTAGCACCAGTAGTAGCACCTGTAACACCAGTCCCATGTCCCAGCCGGCAGTGCTGAGTGCGGCCGCGCTCTGAGCCACCGTGAAGGCATGGTTCCACCCTCCCGTGCTCCTCTGGGGGAACACACAAACTGTCCTTCCTTCCAACCCTTCCTGCTTCCTTACCAGCAGCATTCCTCCCTTTCTTTAACACACAGGAGGAATCAGAGGAGCCCAAAATGGTCCTGGGTCAGGATGACTGTGGGTTTGAGTCCCCACACGAGGAAGTGGAGAGGGACAGACGGTGAGTGGTTCCTCCTGTCCCCGTGACATTCAGTAGTGTGGCTTCCTGTGGTGAAGCCTCCAAGGAATAAACTGTGAGTCCCAGCAAGATGAGATTAGCTAATGAGTGCAGGGTTTTGTGAAGAAAGAGAGCTTGCCATCTATGCCCCCAGCCCCAAAAGCTTACTAGCCTTTACCATGATTAGTATCTCTATAGTTCTAGCAGCAAATGTGTGGTGCTACCACATTCAACAAAAAGCAGGATGAGCACAGGCAGAGTGACAATGGAACAATGTCCTGGCTCTTCAGAGCTGGTGCATGACCACACAAAATACTAGTGCCCCAAATCTGGTTTTGGTTCTTTTCTGTGGAGGATTTTACACACCTGTCTAGGTCTGGAGCAAAACCTGAGACAAAAAAACCACAGAACTAAACATTACCAAACTCTGAGAAGTCCAGATGAATTTGCCCAGCCCAGAGAAACCCAAACCCAATCTTTTGTGGATTTTGGATCTGGAGATCAAGTCAGAGCTGTACTTCATGGCTTGGTCCCACCTTTAATATAAAGAAAAAAAATATTTCAGCTCTTAAAGCAATTCTTTTTTGTCTTGCATGACTGCCTTCCTGATTTCAAGATTTCAGTGATGACTAAAGACATGGTTGTTACTGACTTGACCTCTCCCAGTGGAGGCATCTTCTTACCTACGTGTTTCTTTGGGAGGCAATTATTTTCTTCCTGCTTCTGAGGTCTGCAATTTTGGAGCTAGTGCTTTCTTTCAAGCTCCCACAACCCTCTCAGGAGCCTCTCCAGGTAAAAGCAAATGTTATCTCAAAGGGGTACTGAGGCTTTTATTACATCCTGACTTCACTTCTGTAATTCGTTATTTGCTGATCTGCCTGCCATTTCCCTGAGGCATTTGCAGCTCACATTGAAGTTCACTGGTGAAAAATGGATTTCTGAGCATTTTGCTTATTTCCTGAGAGAACTTCTCTGATTTCATCCTGGTGAAGTGGCAGTTTCAGGTTGAAATTAATTTTCTACTTGCCAGCTTTCAGAGGTGCTTTCCTCTTCTCATCATTTTATTTTCCTATTACTTCATTTGCAGCCTTGTCCCTTTGAGTTGCTTTTCATCTCCTTCTGTCAGAGTCAGTTTCACTGGCGAACCTCCAGAAGACCGACAAAGTCCCACACTGTGGGCAGGTCTCACAGTGAAGTGCCCTCACCTGCCAGTTTCAAGTCACCCAAAATGGGACTTTGTAAAGGAGGACTGACCAGGATTGGCTCCAGCTTCCCCTTCAATTCTTCTGACAGGTTCTTCTTGCCTTTTCCCTCCTTTCCCTTTTTGTCTGTGATGAACACCTGTACAAAAGCCAAGCACGTGGTTTGCTTGCCACATGGCTGGACAAATTCAGCTTCAGTTGTCTCCAAAGATACACATAACACACCCTGAAAGATATAAATGCTAAGTCCATCTAGCAACAGCTGGAGAACCTACAAAGGCTCACTGGAGAAGACAATATTTGCCTAAGTATAGCTCTGTGGTTGCACACTGAGATTTGCTACAAGCTAATGAGCAAAGTTTAAAAATCCCTTTAACACTGTAGGTTTCTGTGTAAGCTACATGCATAATAAGGTCAAACCCTGCTTCCAATTCCACCTCCTCCATGCAAAGGTAAAAGAGCATTTATTTTGGCATCCCTAGAGGAACAGTCAGGTACCACAAAACTTGTGTTGCTTGCCTCAGCCCTCAGCCATGCTGGGAAGGTGGATGCTTTTGGTGGTGACTCTTGGCTGGGAGATCCTCCCAGCCAGTGACCAAGGCTGTTCTGAAACGTCTTCTACTCTGCTACTATGAGTGAACGGTGATGGAAAATCAGCTGTGACCTACTTTTTGTGCTTGCAGAGTTCACTTCAGCAGTGCTCATGGATGATTTATCCTCTGAAAGGCATTCAAAGAGTCCAGCTATGTCTGCTCTTAGGTCTCCATCTGAGAAGCAGAGTAACTCCTCTGGCTTAGAGCCAGACCCACACTACCCCTGCTGAACAACCTGGGGCATATGGGATTGCCAGTTCAGCTGAGGGGGGTATCCCCAGACTGTGGCACCAGCACTGGGCATGTGTTCCAGAGTGCTGAGCATGCCACAAAACCTAGACAGAGACAGTGGAAGGGAGCAGGAAATCCCGGGATGCCATTCCTTAAGCAGGCATACCCACACCATTCTTCAAAGAGGCCTGAAGGGTTTGCAGCCGCTGCCCAGAAATGGGGCCCAGGGTAGCCAGACCCGCCATCTGCTCCAGCTTGTTAGAATGCTATATATGAGCATTTGGAAACCACAAGAGTTTGCTTCTGACTCCACAGGCATCTGCTTCCCTAGCACGGACCAAAAGCAGCGGGCATTGCCTGTGCCTTCCCAGTGCAGACCCTTCAGCACGTGGTTCATGCTGGGTTTGCTGTCACACCCCTGCCCTCCCTCAGGACTGCACCAGTGTCCACCTCTGCCTGCTTTGGTTTGCCTCCACCTCCCAATAAACCTTGCCCACCTCTCCCTTGCAGAACCCCAGACATCTGATTTGGTTCTTCCTGTCTAGTCCTTGTTGCCAGCACTGCTGAGTCCTGCCTTTTCCCATTCTTGCCACACAAATAAAAGGGCAGCCTGTCCACGGAGACCACACTGAGCACAGACCCAAAGAACAGTGAGGACCACGGCACACCGCAAACACCAACCCTGGCATGCCCTGACAGACAAAGGAGAAGCTATGCAAGGTGATCGTTCTGCACTGGCAGGATTCCTTAGCTGCTTCTCCAGATTTTGTAAATTTGCTTGGTTTAGGGTAGACAGTGAAAGTCTGGTTTCAAAAGCTGGCTGGATTTCACATGAAAACACTTCCAAAATTAGCTCTTTCGAACCATGTTTTCACATTTCAATGGCTGCTGTATTGGTAGCAGCTGGAGTTAGCACCTAACTCTTGACTTGGTTTCAATAAACCAAATGGTTACTGATGAGTCTGCTTCCAGGCTTTACATGGAAGCAAAATACAATGAATGGTAAAAGGTATATAGAAAAGCTTTGGGGGCTTTGCCTTGACAGCAAAGAGAGATTCCATTTTTATTAATATTTTCAATTTTTAGCACTTAGGCATAACCTTTTAAAAATGTATAGGTCAGATCTGGGTCTCACTTAAAGTCAGGAACAGCTTTTCTACTGGTTTTGATGGAATTCAAGTTCAATGCATTAACACTGGTGTATCAATATCTTACAATTTGTATCAGCATTAGCATTGCTAATAATTTTACAGTGAATGTCATGATCTATAAGAGGATTTTACATTCAACTTACTAGCAGAAGATAACACTTTTAAATGATACATGACACTTTCTAGCTGATGAGATCTCAAAAGTGTGAACCCTAAGTATTTTAATGCGGAATACAAATAACAGCCCAAGGGTAATATTTTTTGTATTTAACTCCTTAACCCAATTTTGGCTTATTTTGGAGTTATAAGGTACTATTTTTCAAAGCTTGTACTTGGCAAGATAACTGATCTTTGTTGTCATCAATTGTAATAATTATTCCAGCACCAGGAAGTCATCATTCATTAGCTCAGTCTTCTTTAGCTGATTTTTACTTTTATTTCACAGATCCCTGATATAAATAGCATCGATGCCATACCAGTAGTATCTTGAATTTTAGGCAGGTCTGCCATTCTCCCCAGAAAAGAAGTGGTTCAAGAAGTCCAGCAATCTTGCCCCCAGCTTCTCTTTTCCTTTTGCTGCTAGAGGTCACTTGCACAGCAGACATCTGCACTGGTTCCTACAGCGCCAGGTCATCCTTGTGTGTTCCAAGCAGGGCAAGACCCTGGAGGGGTCTGGTCCAGGCTTGGCTATCATAGAACAGATTACTAATCCCCACTACCAACACTGAAAGAAGCAAGCAAACAAGAAACGCAGCCTGGCAAGGAAGCCCCTTGTGATGCTGCAGTTTTTACACCTATTTATGTACCATCTGTTGGTCAGGGCTGTGCCTGCAAGTATGGAATACATTTAATTGGAATGGGCCTGGAAAAGCAGTGTGAAGAGACAGTGAAGCTGTGGTGGAGAACACAGGCATCATGTTTTACAGCATGATGCACCAGACACTTGATACCTTGTTGCGTTTCTTCATTCATTCATTGCAAGGGGAATTTTTCAGATGCCTTTTCCCCCCTGCCTGCAGCGTGAACCACAGCACCGTTCCACAGCCATCTACTGAGAGCGAGGCAGATCTCACCATGGATACCCATTTAAATAGAGAAGTCACAGGACAGTTGCTATTTGTGTGCCTGAATGGAAGTCTATTGTGCTATTTTTTTTGCTCCACTGAAGCAGAACAAACCCTTCTTTTTCTTTGTTTATATGAGGTGAAAAAACATACTGGTACTGACTTTCAGATAAAAAAACTCTTAGTTGTAGTCAGTTCCTTCTCTCTTTAAGAACATCTGGGGATACACTGACAGTCCATCTGTCCTGCTCCAACACTGAGACAAAATACCTGTGATCTTAAATACCCTTCTCATTTCCTGTCTGATTACACCTCACACTGCAGTCCTTTGTGGTCAAGGACTCTTTCTTTTCTCCACAGGCTCATATCTAGAAACACCAATAAATTCCAAGCACTACCCAAATACAAGTTTTTGATATCATGCATGGAAATTTTTTTTTTTTTGTTGAGGTATTGAGTCAAACCTCAGAAGACCTCAGACTTGTCTCAGAGGGCCACTGTCATCCTTGGTGTAATAACCTCTCTCTCTGCACTCTGGCTTTCTGTCTCTATTTTTAATTTGTTTTGCCACAGCATCCTTGTCAGACACTAGGGGCTCCTTGTGCTTCTCTTGTACAAACATGTAAGCAAACAGTAGTTATTGCTGCAGTAAATTCACATACTCAGAAGGAAATTCTGGGGGAAAAAAGAAAAGTAAAATTAAGGCAAAGGAAAGGGAAAAAAAAGGATGTGTAATGCATTTTCAGTGACATCTGAGATGTGTTCTCTGTACAGCCTTGTGCACAAGCCAGTGCTCGATGCCAGGCCAGTGGTTGTCCACGTGAGCTCCCTCTGCCCAGCCTGCCTGGTGCTCTGGCAGCACTGCACACCCACAGTGTGAGCCAGCTCGGGGTCCACGCCCTGTGCGGGGGCTCTGCCCAGCTCTGCAGAGCCACCACGCTTGCTCAGAGCAGGGCTGGAGCTCACATTCTCACATGCAACTCCAGCTCCACTTCAAGACCCCTGATTGTTAAAAAGAGGTTGAAGAACTTTCACAATGCTAGCATCAATCAATTTTTTTATTATTATCTTAAAGGACACTACGCAAAGTCTTATCTTGAGGCACCTCTTAAAGGACAATAATATTTCCCTTGTAGGTTAGGAGACCTGGGAGGTGTCCACATGTGGATTGGATGTCCAGGCTTCTGTAACAGTCAGTGGAGTCCAGAGACCTGCCCACTTCACCCCAAAGCAGACCACTTGGCACACCAACTAACTGGCTAAACTTAGATGTCTAGTGCCAGCTTTGCCTCTGGTATCCAAGACATTTACACAGAATTGCCAAATATTAAACATGACCTTTCTCCCTCCCAAGTGGCAGCTGGAAGCTGGGGCCTATTACAGGACATCTCAAATGGCTCTAGACTAACAAATGTGGACAACTGAAGAAGTCAGCAGGACAGCCCTTCAGGTTTCCTGCCTATGATGGGAGTTTGGATCTATCTCATACAAATGTGTTTCATCCTTCCTGAATGTCACAAAAGAAGACACCTGTCAATTTTTTTCCTTTCCAAAGGATGGGAAGCTTGGCTCCAAGTTCCAAATCAGCTCCTCCCCAGAGCATCTTTCCTCCCAGAGGGCTCACCCAGCTCTTCATGACTTTCCACACCTCTAAGCAGTATCCAGCCTGCCTTCAACTGATGCACTGACATGGTTTTGTGCACTGTTTGAATTAATTCCACTATAATGTAAGCTGCTGAAAAGGAATGGTGTTTATCCAGGACTCAGCATCTCTCTGACTTTCTCAATACTTACATAGTGTTTAAATTGCTCAGTGGTGCCAATCAGGGTAAGTATTTATTGCTGCAGGCTGTTTACTGCTCCATATCTGAATATAGCTCCTGCCCTGAAGAACTCACAATTTAATTATAAAACAAGATGGTGGGAGTTCAAAACAAGAGAGAAAATTGATTAGCAGAAGAGGTAAGAGTCACAAAGTCAGGAGAAGCAAAATATTTTTTATTCCACTCTGCTTATTTTTTACAATTATATGCTTTTCAATTAAAAAAAAAACCAACAAACAACTAACCAAACCACGCATGCTTCATTTCTCTCTTCCCCCTCACTGTTTCTCATTGCAATTTGTATTTCTCAGCAGAAAGATTGCACTTTACATAATTTGATGTTTCTATTAAATCCTATTTAAGATTCTCTTTCATGTTTATAACTTCCATCTACTTATATACCATTGGTTCAGGTGTCTCTCCCAAGCTTGGTGCTGGATTATCAGCAGGGACATACAAGGCCTTTCTTTCCCTGGTGGTCTGTGAAGCAAAGCAGGTCACATTTGTCCATTTTGCCTCCATTCCTCTTGGTTGATTGGCCTACCTGTGATCCAGCCTCCAGGCTGGACCATGTGCCAACACATAGGTTTCCCATTGGTTTCTCAGCAGGACTTCCTCTGGATTTCCTGGGACCATCAGTCATGCTGTGAGTCTTGAGACATCACCCACCATTATCCTATCCATATCACCCCAATGAATTCCAGCTCACCTCTATCTGCCATCCAACTCGCTTCACAGAATCCATGGACACACTCTCTCAGGTACAAGATCACTTCTACCATTCATTTAAAAAGAGAATTTGTGTTATCTCTGCAGGATACCCCCCACTTATAACTCAATTTGCTAAAAATCAGAAATATATGACTGCAAGCATTACCCATATTATAGCAGACAGCAAAACATGCTGCTGCTGTGCCAAATGCAGGAGAAGAGGCACTAGAAGTGCAAAAGGCATCACAGGCAGCATTAAGCTTTTTTTAAAAACCATTGTGTATTAAAAATCAGGGTTTAGACACAGTACACACATTTGCACTGTTATCTCCTATTCAGATTCCACAGCTGTACTCTCAGAGCTCTCCTCTCTCCACACACAGAAGAGGCACAGGAGGTTGGAGGGAAACACTCTTCTTCTGTGCCAGAAAGTGGTTGTTAAGAAAACATCTCTTGGATGCGTAGGTCACACTGCATTTGTCTCATCTGGGCTCACCTTTGTGTCACCAGGCACTGGCCTGTCCCAGGCAGCCTGGCTGTGATGCAGAGAACTTCCTGATGTAATTGTCCAGTGAACACTGAGCCACCCACACATCACAGAAGCCAGCAGACACACTTCCAGCCCCAGCTCAGAACTGACCTCACCAAACTGAGGAGAGAAAAACAGTATAAACATGTATTTTTTCACTAATGGATAGTTCTCATGGTGATTTTATCCATCTATAGTAATACCAGAAGGATGAACATTAAGTTTGTGTCCAAAGCCTGTGCTAGGTGACCATGACAGTAACAACAGCCATGGCTGCCTGCCACCAGGAGAGAAAGCTCTGTCATTTCCCTGAAACTGAATTTTCCATGTTGCACTTAGTTTGGTAAGTAGTCAGCTAGAGCGTGCTGTTCAGACTTCCTACAGTACAAACTGCTTTTTCTTTTCCCTTAAAACAGCCTTCTATTTTCTCTCTTACACCCAAGGGGAAGTTAGAACTGAGACTGCACAAAAACTCTGCATAAATGATACAGTTTTTATGTGTACCTTGAGCTGCACAGGGATTGCCCCATACTTTGGTAAGTATGCTCAATTTAGATGTCTAACATATGTGTCAGTAGGTCACAGTGAAACATCTCTAGTCACCATTCATGTGGGTTTCCTCCACTCCCTTTACAGGTCATTCCACTCCCAAAATCTGGCACACATGATCCACTCAGGGGTGGCCACAGCTCTCAGTCTGGTACACTCAGCTGTGCTTTCATCTCATCCTCGTTTTATGGGCAGCAACAACTGTTAGGGCAGCCTGGGCACTCTGGAGCTTCAGCTCCAGACTTAATCCATCTCTACCAAGGAAGTGCTTGACCTTGCTCAACCTGTGGATGACTTAAAAACCTGCATTTCTCTTTCTGGGTGATTCCATTAATTGGGCAGGAGCTACAAGTACTAATCAAACAGCCAACACTCCTTTCTGCCTGCTTGGAGCCATGTATACAGACTTAGCAGGGAGAAGTAAGGCATAGACTAAAGATAAGACCCATCAATATGATGGAAAAAACACACAACATCCTAAGGGGAAAACTTCACTGGAAGAAAGATAGCAAGTTTTCAAGTTAAGCAGTTGCCTTAAATTAAGTGTTACCATCATAATTTGGAAGAGGAGAGAGTTGGTGTTGATGTCAGCATTGCAGCTGAGTCAAGGAAGCACTGGGAAGACAGGAGGAATAAACTCTAACCCCCTGTCTCCTCAGAGATAGTTGCTTCAGCAGCTCTCTTTGAGTTTTGAAGCAACCAGCAGCCTCCACAGAAGCTCTGTGGTAGATGAGGAAACAGATCAATCAGAAATTTTCATAAGAGCAAAAGTAGTTTATACAGGAAAATGCTTCCCCTGAAAAATATCCCAAGGATCAAGGCCCTCTGGTACAGAACATGTTTGAGATGCCAAGATCACTACCTTCAGCATGAAATGAGAAGAAAGCATTGTGACTTCTCAAATAAGATCTAATTGTGTTATCTTTCTGAGTATTAGAAAATGACAAGTGTGAAAACTATCTCTCTTACTGGAATCGTTCTGCTGGCTGAAAACCAGAAATGAATGCTCGTGTCATGGAAAAGGGCTCTGCCAGAGGGAAGAGGATTCGAAGGGCTGTGTTGAATAGATCATCTTGAAAATTTCCAGGATTCAGCAACATGGGGTAATTTTTTTACAGGCCTCCAAAGACTAGTTGTCTTCTTTGACTGAGGGGAAGAGGTGCAAAGAACAATCAGACATGACTTTACAGAATATTAGCACCTGATGGGCTTTTCTTGTGGAGATCTTGCTTTGTTACCTGAGGGCCTGCCCGCTTTTGCAGAGCATGAGACACATCAAAAAACCCGATGAGGGTGGGAATATGTTACACTGTATCTGTAAATGATGGGCATAAAATCACTGGAGACAGGACAGCAGAGTTCCTTTAGCACCGATAAACCCCCAGTAGCTATGATGTTTGGCGATTCCCAAGTATGTACAAGCACAGCTTGCCAAGTGCAAGACTCAAAGCCACTCTGTCCCTCCACCACAGGTGACAAGGCTAGGGGTCTTCTTAAAGCAGCTCAGAGACAAACAGATCTTCTCTGTCCCTTTTTTTGCTCCTTTCCTTAGAATTACGGGGAACTTGGTGTCAGTTTATCAGAGAGCAGACAGAGGCTAGTGAGCATCTCTGAAATGCCCTGACAAAATCTATCTTGAAATATATGTGAAAGTATAGGTAAAATTCACCATAAAATTATTTAATTATTTTAAAGTATTCAAGAATTATCTGAGATTTTCAGGACTGCGTGTTATCAATTCCCAGTGACTACAGATCATGTTTTCATGTGATTCTTATTTGTAATGCATAATCTGCCACTGTTTTTTCATTTATATAGCAGAGTAGAGGAGATCTACAAGAGAATTAGCTTTTAAACATTGCAGCATGGGAAGAATGACACCCTTTTTTTGACTTACCTAATAATCACCTTGAGCTCTGCAGTTTCAGGAGCAGTAAGCCCATAATTCAAAAGGATATGTGAAAAGAAAAAAACCAAGAAGTCGTTCAGTCCTCACTGATGAATACAACAACCAGGGTTTTCCTGCCACCTTTGCTGCTATCCTCCCTAATCGCACCTTATAGCAAAAGTACTTTTTGCATTACTACAAAAGATGTAACCTCCTAATCCAGCCATAAGGTGTAAAACTCTCAAAAGATCCCTTTTGTTGGGTATGTTTCATTATAAGCAGTAGGTTGGCTCAGTTCTCAAAGCTGTGTAAAAAAACCATCAAGGCCAGGAACAATCATGTTGGGGGACATGGAAATGAAATGTCAGGCACTGTACATCCAGTACCTGGCAAAAGGATACATGGTCTCCTCGCTTGGACTGAGCAGTTTCGGCGCATCTGAAGAAGTGTTGCACCGCTGCCAGAGACAATTTTGCAATTCCACTGTTCTTGGCATGGCCTGGGAAGTCCTTTCCCACCTACACCAGCTGCTGGTGGTCTCAAAGGACTAGAGAGCACCTAGGAATCACTAGCACTGGAAGGGTTTTTGGATAAACTCCTTTCTATCCTGAGCCACAGTGACCCTAAAAAGCAACAAGTGTTAAATTACTGCAGCCAGCTATGCCCTCCTGGCAAAAAGGATTATCCAGCATTGTTACATAAAAGCGTCTCTCAGACCCTACAACTAGACCACAGTGGTTCAAAGTATTTTTTAAACAAATAATAGTCACTCTTTTTTGGCATTTGAATCACTAAAATGTGTCTGAATTTCATCTATTTACCAGTCTCCATCAAGTTCTTTATGATAAATCTGAAACTTTAGCCACTTCCCTCTACATAACCTGCCTTGTATCCAATACACAGATGAAACAGCAGCCTGTAGCAGCTTTCTTTTGTGGTGTCAGGATAAATTTACGCCCTCAGCATCTCACTGTTATAAATATTTTTTAGTGGAACAGAGGAAGGAGAACCCTGAAGCTTCCCAGTAGAAGCGACATCACTTGTACCATACAGGCTACACAAGAAATTTGGAGAGCATTTCTGTGTCACAGAGAGATATCTGATACAGAGTTAAAGCAGAAAACCACATTTCTCCAAGTAAATTAAAAATTTAGGAGAGTTCTGTGGTTTGTATTGTGTTCTGTGTTAATGCCATTATATTTAGTGATATGACTGATACTAGATTTAGGGGAAAGTGTTGCTCTAAAAACAATTCTTTGTAATTAATGTTTCACTTGGCCTGAATATTAACTTCAAAAAAGAGACACTTTTGAATTCTGTGTTTGGTCTCCTTGTACATAATATTCTGCCATGGTGGGAGAGTCATATTAAACAATCTATCTGATGCCAAATTAACTAATGGCCAAACAAAATGTTAATTCCAGGCAAGGAGTACATTTTTCCTGAAAACTGGAAACAAAGATGCCACAAATATGTTTCTATAGAGGGTATAAACTTATTTTTCAAGTCTTGAGTATTTAAGTGAACACCTTTCAACTTTTTATCCCAGCTCACTATTATACCTTATCCAATATATTCCTTCTATAACTAGAAACATTTGATATTCATAGCTTTGCAATTCTTCATTAGGGGCATGACATTTTCATGTAATTTTCCTCACAGATGTCCAACATAACTGAGAATGAGAGAATTAAAATTGCATCCAAACACACGCACACAAAACACAGAAACAGAAAATCTTAAAATCTTTGAGGACAAGAGCAAGAAATACAATAAAAGATGCTCAGGTTTGAAATCGGAAGTTTGGGGAATAAAAATTTACGTATATACAATTCCCACAGAATTTTAGTGTAGTGCTTAAGAGGACAGAAACACAAAATTATAATAATTTTTCAGAGCATATACAACTTTTGCACAGGACCTGTCACAACACAGAGCTCAAACATCTTCATGCCTTAGTTTGCCACCTGTTGATAGGGGATAAATACACTCATACTCCACACAGGAGCTATAATGATATTTAAAGACTGTTGTGAAGCGTTCAGAAACAGTAGTGCTAGAATTATGATAATAGGTACAAAGGCAGAAAATTGCTAACATCCTCACTGCTAAGAAAATCTGAGTAGATTCCTGACCCTTTAAAAAAAATTTTACTTAGCCAGAAAATGTATAAATTATACCATTTTTCATTAAGATTTAATTAGCTTTTAAAAATGGGTCCAAGCTAAAGAAGTATGTACCAGATTAACAATAACTAAATCAAAGACAGAATACTGCTCCAACCCAGAATATGCAAGATCTGGTTTCAAGGCCTGACTCTTTTACAGACCTGCTACCTATAGACAGGGTAAGGCCTGTGCACAAGTCAGTTTTATGATAGTGCAAAGTCCATGAAACAGAATGGCAATTTTCAGATTTGTGATTATGCTCAATTAACAGTAATTATTACTGTTGAACCACCTCCTGAAAGTTTGCAATCAGCTGGTGTTAACAACAGTTTTAATATTTATACAACCACCTACAGCTTAGACTTTTTGTACAGGTGTTCATGAAACCCCAGGTTTAACGACAGCTGGCACCCACACTACAGCCTTATTTTAAAATGGTCTGTATGCCCTAAAGAAATCAGACTCACCTGCTGCAGGGACAAAGCCAGAGGGAAAATCTGCTGAGTGTGGGGTTGTTCCACAGCAGCACTTTAGAAGGCTTGATATCAAACACAGCAGCTGATCCAAGAAAGACACAAAGTGCACATAGTTGTGTTGTCAATCACATGTGTGGGCACGCAGTGCTGCTGTCTGGGCATCAGAATTCCACTGCAGTCCAGCTGGATTTTGGCACTGAATATAAGTAAGAAATTGTCTCATGACAGCCTCGCCAGAGTGTTAAAAATGATTGTTCAATTAGAAAAGAAACAAATCCAAATTATCGCCTGCTTTTATCAAGACTGAATACTCTGTTACACATCTGCACTTAGTTGAGAAAGTGAAGAGTATGCCATTAAACATCAAACAAGGAGAAAAGTTATAGTGGAACATATCTCTGTCCACCTCATCTGAACCTGGATCATTCCTTCAGTTAGAGATGTATGGGGTAACAAGGATCATAAATCTATGTGATCAATAATGGACTTTCATCAGTTTACTTGATAACTAATTTTCACTTAGCTACAGAGGAAGCCTGAACATTTCACTGAACTACAGGATACCACATGGAGCTGAAACTTAGATATGCCTATCTTGTATAATCTTTTGGCAGGTCACTTAAACTCTCAGTCTCCCCTCCTCTTGGAAGGATTATTTAGTTTCTCCTCATCTCCTCCACTTTGACTGTTGAGATGGTCTACTTGGAACAAGGACTGTCTTTGACACTGACAGTCAAATATTTACTTGTGACTTATGAAAGATATTGACTTAGAAATAATATATATTTAAAATGCCACTCATCAAATCTATACAATAGAGACTGGTTACAGGATTCTATTAAAGTTTTATGACAGGAATAGCCCATTGTGTACACTCATTTAGAATCTTAGGTTTCAAAATACTTCTCTTCCTGCAAAGCTGGATAATAGCTTCAGGATTCATAAAATATTACTTGGCTCATAAGGTCTCACAAAATTGCAGAGTACTAAGTGGTTTGTGACTTTTGGCAAGTGTTCCAGGTCAGCAATTCTTAAATACTAGTGATTCATGAAGCCTTATCCCATAGATTTGAAGGATAAAATATTTTATGAAAGTGTGTTTCAAAGGAGTAAAAAGAAATAAACATAAAACAACAAAAAAACCCCCAAACACACAAACAAACAACAACAACAACAAAAAAAAGAGGTAGTCCAAACCAGGAACTTCCTTACAAAGCAGAAATCTAGTTCTCTGTCAGTGGAAGTTTTTATCATACCATCCAAGTGCTTCACAAATATCAATGAATTAATCCTCTTTCCTCTTGTGAGGAAGGAAATATTATCCTTTTTATTATATTGAGAGGAAATCATAAAGACTGCAAAGCCCAAGTGTTTCAGTACATTCAGTGATTTTTGAGGGTTTGATTTTCTGACTGCTGAATTCTAGGTTTAGCTTCCAGGAATACTGCATTATTTGCAGTTCCTCTTTGTATGGAGTTATCTTCTTAAGTATACCAAATACCTTTTTTTCACCTGAACTACGAATCCTAATTAAAAATCCTACAGAATGAAAGATTCATCAAGGTTGGAAGAGACCTTCAAGATCATCTAATCCAGCCATCAACCCAGTACCTCCATAACCATCCCTAAACCATTTCCCCAAGTGCCACATCCAAGCACCTCTTGAACACTTCCAAAGATGCCACCGTCTCTCTGGGCAGCTCATTCCAATGCCTGACCACTCTTCCAGTGAACTTTTTTTTTTCTAGTATCTAAGCTGAACTTCTGGTACAATTAAAGGCCATTCCCTCTCATCCTTTCACTTGAGTTTTGACAGAAGAGACTGACCCTGACCCAGCTACAACCTCCTGTCAGCAAGTTTTAGACAGCAATGAGGTTCCCCCTGAGCCTTTTTTCTCCAGACTAAAACATAATTTTAAGAATATATCACTAATATACTGAGAAGTAAATTACATAGTCTTTTCTATATCTGATTGACCACAGATCAAGGAAAAAACAATTAGTTAGTCTAATCTTGCTTGATTTTTCTGGATTAACAGTCCAATTATTCATGGCCATTGCTCCTTCAGAGATGCATTCTCTCTCCTGACTGCTGAGTTTGAGATGTAGAAGAAACAGGAGTAGTTTCTATTACCCCACAGCATCCACTGTTGATTTGTAATATTTCACTCCCATCTGGGCACACACTCCTCAGCTGCCAAGGTACCAAGGAAAAACATCAAACCTCTTTATCTCAGAAGTGTGCCATTAAAAAATGGAAGCATTTTTAGAGATTAAGTTCCACATCCTCCACACTGAGAATTAGAAGGGGCCCAGGCAGGTAGAAAATTCATATTACTTCTCAGAAGAAGTGTTTCACCAAGTGTTGTATGGGAATACAGCTTGGGGAGACATGAAGACTGCATGCCTAAAGGGGTAGGGAATTTTGAGGCCCCTCTAGAACAAGGATATAATGGGGCTTATGATGTTTGAGAGTTTAAAATCAGACCTTTCTTTTTTTCTTTTCTTGAAAAACTGCAGTCTGCTGAAAAATGGTCTGGCAATAAAAAGCAAAATTATATTGAACTCCTTTATAAAATAAATTTTTAAAAAGCATTAGGAATAGCAATTGTTTCACTGTTTTAGACTTCCAAGTAATTGTTTATACAGCAGCTACCTGGTGACCACCTAACAGATCAGTGACACTCCCTGCCCTGCTTGAGGTACTGTCTGTCCTTCTGAACACCCACTCTCAAAGCTGGTTTATTCCTTTTCCTGATCAAGCTCCATCCTATCCGTCTTCCTCTGCTCAGTTCTTTCTTCCTCATGACAATTCTGCAAAAATGAAACAACTTACTGAGGAAAACATCCCCTTGCCCAAGAGTGAGTGCTGAGATGCACTTCCCCCAGTGAACAGCAAAGCTCTGTGTCCAGCAGGGTCTGAGCTCATCCCAGGCACTGGGATGTTCTTTATTGCTCCTACTAGCAAGGGATTTTTAACAATACAGCAACACCAAGAACATTAAAACTGTAGCAAAAACAGTTCCAAAGGATGCTTGGGTGTCCTTAAAATAGCTCTTCTAAGTTAATTGCTATATTGTCTCTGTGGGAATTTCTAGCAGATACCTGGAAGGCGAGCATATGACTCTTATCAGTAAGGATTAAAAACTGGATTATCCATCTGGATTAATTTCTGAGATGCAGATAGGCAGCAATGCATGGGACAGATAATTATTGACAGCTGGTTGTAACATGATGTAGTTTTGCCACACCTGAAGTAGAAGACAAGCTGAGGACTGGGAGCAGTCCTGGAAGATGATCCTTTCTAGACTTGTTTTTTTTTTTCCTAAGTCCTGAGAGGAAACCACAGGTTTTCCTTTTGCCTAATTAACTGTAGTTAAAAATAGATGATGATCTGTAGTAAATAGCTAGAACTGTTTGACAAGACTTGTTTGTTCTTTGGTCAAACAAAAGACCTCTTGAACCTTGTGGGGCTGACTGCAGTTTTATATAACTGAAGATTTACTCTATTCCCTGGCTCGGTAGGAGCAAGAGGGAGGAAGCTTGAGGCTGAGAAGTCAGGAGAGTCCTACAGAGACTTTACCTCTGGCAAAAGTCCCTCATGTTCCATCCAGAACATCCTGTGCTTGCACCTGTGTGCCTGTCTCTGTCTGCATTTCCTATTTCTTTCCATGAATGTTGTTCAATCCAGCCTGGCATTCTTCAGCCTAGGATGAAGCGCCTTAAAACAAAATGCATTTTCACTTCCAAGCAGTTTCTTTGCTTGTCAAGCCTTGGCAGCGGCAGAAAGAAACTGTTCTGTGGGGACTGGAACTCAGTGTTGGAGGAAAGCACTGTGTGGATCTTGCTTAACATTTCTGCTGTAGCCCTTGTCTTCCCAGGATTGTTCCTCAGCCCTTTGCTCCCTCTGCCTCCTTGTCCTCCGTGCAATGAATTGTGTGAGGCTCGTGAGGCACTGGAACAGATTCCCAGAGAAGCTGTGGATGCTCCATCTCTCTCCGTGTTAAAGCCCAGGCTGAATAGGGCTTGGAGTAACCTCGAGTAGTGGAAGGTGCCCCTGCCCATGGCAGGGGGCTGGAACTCGATCATCATTAAGGTACCTTCCAACTCAAACCATTCTGTGATTCTATGAGACAACATTATCCAGGCTTTCATAACCCACATGAAAGACAAGGCTCCTTCATTACATACTTCTCTCCTAAAATCCTGTTTATCACTTCCTTTTGAGCCACAGCTGCTGAGTCCTGCTCCACAGGAGCTGCTATACCAGGAGCTGGGACACTCCGTGGTAAGGTCTGTAATTCTGGACAGGCACCTGGCACCTGGGCCCTCCCGTTGCTGCCGAGGCAGCGTTCCAGAAGGCGACAACGTGCCCTGTGTCAACGCACAGACCTGGACGCGCTCCCACACCCGCAGCCCTCGGTGAAGCCGGGCGGACTCCGGCACTGCCCCGGGCCCCGCTCCGTCCCTCCGGACTGAAACACCGCCCGATGTATCCGCGCTGCCCGGGGCCGGCGGGACACTGCCCCTGGACACACGCGGAGACATCGGGACAGGAGGCACCGCTTCTGCGATATCAAACGTGACCTGACCTGGCCTTTCTTTCCTCCCTCCCTCCCTTCCGTCCTTCCTCTTCCCTTCCCCCTTCTCTTCCCTTTCCCGTCCCCTTCCCCGCCACTTCCCGGCGGGGCTACGGTGAGCGCGAAGGGACAAAACGCCTCTGGGGGAGGGAGATGGGGCGGGCGGTGCCGGCCCCGCCCCCGCGCGCCCCTTCGCGGCGGGTGACGTCAGGCGCCTCACGCGCCGCTCCGCGCGTCACAGGCCGCGCGCGCGCCGGGGCCCCCTCCCCCCTTCCCCGCTCCGCCAATCCGCGCGCGG